>CM043701.1:30189816-30679816 GCA_023935145.1 Bretschneidera sinensis | reverse complement strand
TGCATCTCTCCACTCTCGCCATCCTCTTTACCCAAAAGCTCACCGTGAAACCCACTCCTCCTTACCCAGCTCACCTTCTCTCTCGTCTAACACTCTATCACCATGAACTGAAACAAAAACCCATCTCCCCTCTCTTCGTTACCATCACCTATTTTGTCACCGTCCACTTTACTGGTGCCGTCACTGTTACCATTCTCTTGACCCATTTTGTTTCTTCTCTCCGTCATCGTCAACCTCAACTTCTGCGCAGTCTCAAACCCATTATCATCTCTTTATTCCTCGCCTCTCTCTTAACCCATTGCTCTCTCTCTCTCTCTCAAACGATACTTTCTCTCTCAAACCCACGTCTGAAGAAACCCATTTAGAAATGGTAGATCTAGAGTGAGAAAAAAGGAATAGAAAAAAAATTGCACAGGGGATTTATAGGGGGAAAGAGAGAGATAAAGTTGAAGAGAGGGTGGCGACTGCGAACACAGAGGGAGAGACGCGTGCTAGCCATCTCCAAGAGTTCCTGTCGTCTTTGTTAGTGAGTATCGGAGGAGTATTTGCTCAAAACCAAGAGCAAGAACAATCAGAAATGGATCAAGAGCTGTTCGTCCTCAGCAACAAGAAATCAAAGGTGCACTTTAAATTCTTGTTTTGTTTTTGTTTTTGTTTAACTTACGTCAATAGATCATTTCTGTGAGAATCTGTAAATGGGTTTTGTTTTAGTTGTCAAATTACCATACTATGCTTCGATGATTATTTGTGATTTATTTTCTTAATTTGGGTATGGAGGTCATTCTTTTACAATCTTCACATGATTGTTTTGTTTTTGGAAATTTTGCGATGAATCCGCAATGGGTCGGTCCTTATTCTCATATTATTATGTCATTCTTTCATTATCTTTTGAGGGTCTTGTTGTTTGATCTGGTATGGAGGTCCTTAATTGCTTGAATGGTAGTGTTTGTGTTTGTGTGTGATGCCTCTAGGAACTCCTTTAATTTGTAAATTATGGTTTACATTTCTTATAATAATTGAAAGCAAATGCTAAACTCTTTTTCTTAGCTTCTTTGAAGTTGGGTTTGTTTCTTGATTTTGTTGAATGTAGTAATCTGTTTTCATTTTCTTATAAGGAAATGAGAGGGATCTTTGAAGTTTTGGGGACTTACTTTACTCATTGAAAGTTTTGTGACTCTTGTTTTTGTTTCAGGAATATTTCCAAAGGCTTGCTTGATTTGATTGAATGAACAAATCAAATTATCGAATTCCATCACTATGTGATTGAGTTGTTTGTGTGTCCATGTGATTTGGATTGCTATCCCATTTGATTTGGGATTGATCCATATGATTTGGATCAGTTTTTTTTTTATCTTTTTAATTCCATGTTATTAGTTCTTTGCTACTGTCCTGCATCAGCTGATTTAAAGCTCTAGAAATAAATCTGAAGTGGTGAAGTTCTCTAATGAATTCTTTGTGGAAAGAAGGGGGAAAACATTTTTGAGATGTGATGATTTGAACAAAATTCCTTGGATAAATCAACTGTGTGATGATGTTGATTTTTGACTGCATGCTATGAAGATATTTTGAATGTATTAAATACATGCAAGGACAAAAAATAAGTGAACTTATATGTTATCTTTGGCAGGAGTTGTTGTTTATGAGTATGAGTTGAAGATTGGATGGGGTAAATCTGTTGCTCTTCCATCGCAAGCACTACCTGCTCCCCCACCAGGATAGATGGCCATTAGGAGTAAAGAGGTCTGTTGTGTTCTTCCTTGAGAACCTTGAAGTTCAATTCTTATAATGATTGTGTGCATTCATTAGTGAAAAAACTGACTAATTTGGCCACTTTTGCTTCATTTGGCATGAGTAAACTGCTAAAAACTGCATTTTGTTTCTATGTTATAATTTTAAAGCTCATACATATCCTGGCTGACAGGGTGCTACGGTAATCTTGTCTGGTCCATCAGGCCCGCCAGTAACCTCCATTCCAAATCAGAATTCTGAACTGGTAGGTTAACTAAATTTATCTTCATAGCTATTTTAATTTGATAATTATTTAATGTCATTTGGGCTCAAATCTTTATGGAATATATACTACTTCCATGATATAATTTTTATTAAATTTTGTTAAATGAATTGGTATTCTTTTTTTTTTAGTATTTGTCTATCAGTTTAGAGTAGTTAAGTTGTAAGCTCATCAATCTTCATATTAAACTTTCTGAATTCCTTCTTTCTTCTGGACTTCGTAGATCTTCTATGTACTAGCAAGAGTACTGTGGTTAAAATATCCCCTTCAACGGCAAATGAGATTATGTCTCAGATTTTCTAACATGAACAGAATCAAGTCAATTATTCTTTGTAACTATAGTTGTTGCCATTGTTGCCATTGCCATTGCCATTGCCATAGTCTGAATCTGTGCAGGTATTAGTGCGTATCTGACCACTCTGTCAGAATATAATTGCACTATCAAACTGATACCTACCTCCTTGCCTTTAAGTAGTTCTTCTGCCTAAGCAAAGTTTACCTCCCTTTCCAGCCAAGTGAACTGTTGCTTCCCCGAACCTCTCTGTGTGGATGTACTTGCAGTTGCTGATGCATGTGCTACCTTGCCTATGCATTTGCTCATCCTCTTGTTGCATGAAATTGTCTTTAGTGCTTTTATAAATTTGAATTTGTAATCTTGTTGTGAACACTTAGGTACAATGGCTGGTTGGATGCCATTTCTCAGGGAGCATTTCAATGAAAAATTAGAGAATGATATTGTGCATGAAGTTGCAAGCTTGTCAATAGAGAAAAAGGGATCCTCTTTACGAGAGGTGGCTTAGAACTGAATCTCATATTGAATCTTACCAGTTTGATATGAAGATAGGCGTTGTATCTATATTCAAAGCTTTCAGATGCTGCAAAAATTGGCAATTGTCTAGATTGGCTGATTTGCCTTTATGACTGTAATAAGCATTGATTAATTGCTCTAAGGAGCGAGTTATACCATAGACACCAACTTGTAATTTACTTTAATGGGGAAAACGATAGATGCATAAATGTACCATATAACATTCGTTCTACCCTTTTATGATTTATTTTGGTTTAATATTGATTGTTGCTAGCCTATAAATTTTTTTATCAGAATCCGCTAATCCACTTAATAAATAAATCAAATTTGATTTGTTATCCATTTCGATAATAACCATGATGTTAATATTATATGGTAATATACTATATATTATGTATATATATCTTTTTGTTTTTTTTATTAAAAGCGGTGAAGTATAAGTATAATTATACAATAATTGTTGTCATGTTTGATCGATGATATGTAAAAAATATTAACATTTTAAAAATAAAATAATATTAATTATTTCCAAGTTTTTGGTGTGTGCTTAAAAAATTGTATTTAGTAAATATGAGAAATAAAATTAATTTTAAATATTAAAATTTAAATTGAAAACTGAAAACTGAAAACAATTACAAGAATGTGTAATCCAAACAGTTTTTTATTTTCAAAACAGTTTTCGAACACTTATTATCCAAACAACAATTCACTGAAAACTATTTCGGAAACAGTTTTCGAGTTATAGTTATCCAAACATGTTTTCATCAGAAAACTGTTTTCAGAAACTCTTTTCGAACACTGAAAACTGAAAACTAAAAACTCTTTTTCGAATAGTGAAAACTGAAAACTGTTACTAAACATGCCCGATCATTTTCATTTAAGAATTTAAATGGAAGTCAATGTCGTGGTGAGATTGAATGTCATCATAGTAAATTTGAATTTAAATATTCTCCATTTGATGATGTAGCATTTAATCTCACTATAAACTTTATTCAATTTCACTTCCCAAACGGGGAGAATCATGATCCCTCACTTTATAATCAATTCTAATAAAATTAAAACAATATAGTCTCAACAGTAAGGTTTGCATTCAAGTCGAGTTAGAAGAACAAAATAGATGGCAAGAAACGTTACTGAAATTCAAATCCATCCACCCACAATTATATGGGCAAATCCATCCATCAAGAAAATCCAGAAGAAATCAAATAACGTGAAGAGAAGAAATGAGCAAATGATAGCGAATAGTACTATGAAAGAATTGTGTATATGGAAGTGAAAACTAAATACTATTTCAATCAAACAAACATTAAACTAAAACATATTTTTCCATAAGGAATGAATAAAACACATCTTATTGTTGGTATCTTAGCAAGCCGCTTTCAGTTGAATATTACAGGCATCTTATGTTAGGAAACGGAAAACAAGTTCAAAAAGGAGTGTTACTCTCTTTGGTAATCATACCTAAATAAGAGTTTTTTGGGTCTCTTTTAAGGGTGTAATAAAGAACATGAAAAGAAAGAATATTTGGTGCAATGATTAGCGTGATAGGGAGGAAGCAACAATTAGTTTGTATTTTTTCTTTCTTTCTAATCTATTGTAATTTCTCAATTAAATTGGTGATAGTTTAGATTTAGGTGTATTTGAGATTTGAGTTTAGAGACTTTTATCTCTATTGATTTGTACTACAATTTGATTATAGTAGAATCTTTCACCATCACATATGGATATAAGAGTTTTAGCTCCGAACTATGTAAATTCTCCGTGTCTGTTTATTTTATATTTTTTTTTGCTTTATTCTTAACAAACTAGTATCAAAATTATTGTTAAGATCGATTTGGGCATGATGTCTTCTACCACTTCGTACAAGATTCATAAATTTGATGAAACCGATAGTTTTAATCTTTGGCAAGTAAAGATGCAAGCTGTATTAACCCCAAAGGGTTTGAAAATGGCACTGTTGGGAAAGAGAGGATACCTAGTATGATGACAGGTGAACATAAGTTAGAGATGGATGAGAAGGCCTTGACTGCGATTCAGTTGCGTTTGTCAAATAGAGTTTTGCGTATAGAAAACCATGGATGACTTATGATGTAAGTTAGAGTCTCTATACGTGACGAAATCAGGCCCTACTCTTGTTGTGCTCCCTTCCACCCTCGTTTAAACACTTCAGGGAAGCCTTTATGTTTGGTAGAGATATAATTTCTTTAGAAGGTGTTAAAACTTATTTGTTTTCTAAAGAATTTCTTGAGTGATATATATTTGAGAATAAGTATGAGAAACAGAGTCAAAGTGATGCCCTAGTTTCTAGAGTTTCCAGAGGTAGATCTAGAGAAAGAGTTTCAGGTAGCAATAGCCAAAATTATGATCTAAGTCTAGAAATAAGAATGTGACCTATCAATATTATTGTAAGAAAAAGAGACATTTTAAGTCCGAGTGTTGGAATTGGAAATGGAAAAATCAAGAAGAAAACAATCAGAATCAAGATCAAAATCAAAATCAAAATTAGGATCGGGATCGAAAAGAGAAATAACTTGCATATGATCATGTTTTTGCTATCAGTGGTAATAGGTTCTTTATTTCTGATTGGATTATGGATTTAGCTTGTTCCTGTCATATTTTCCAAAATAAGGATTGATTTTCAGTAATTGATTCACAAAACCAAGGGTATTGTCGATTAAATTCACTCTAATATTTGGGAACCCTCGCGTTTTCTATTTAAGGGTGGTGCACGGTATATACTTACCTTCATTAATGACTATTCAAGAAAAAATTTGGTGTTTATGTTGAAGATCAAAGATAAAGTATTCAAGTATTTTAAGTAGTGCAAAACCATGACTGAAAAAGCAAATAAGAAAACAGATTAAGAGTTTGAGGATAGATAATTGTATAAAATTTTGCTAAAATGAATTTGATGATTGCTACAGAGATGAGAGCATTGTTAGACATAAGACAGCCAGAGGTATACCACAATAGAATGGGGTTATTGAGCGCATGAACATAGAGCTCTTTTGGAGAGAGCTCATTGTATGATCTCAAGTGCTGGTTTGACTTAGAATTTTTTGGTTGAGGCGACATCTACTACATGTTATTTGGTGAATCGATCTCTTGCAATTTTCAGAGTAGTTTTTATCTCATATTTTTGGTTTATTAGTGTGGATTGGAGGTATTTATTTTTATTTTTTTGTGTCTCAATATCTGGTGTGAGCGGGGATTCAGTCTTGTGCAATAAGTGATTTTATCAAGTTAAATGTAGGTTGTCTCTTAGGCCTCAGATCTCTTTTATGTTGCGTGAATTGGGTTTTTGACAGGATCTCTTGTTCTCTTCGTTTGCTTGAAATGGACGTTGGCTAAGAAACAAAAATGAACAAGAGCCATCAGGCATTGATCCCCCGGATTCTGATTAAATTCCTCCCAATTTTATGAAATGATTTATATTTATATAAATTTAAATTTATCTCATGTAAATTGTTTTACAATTATTTTATTATAAACCGCTTTAAAAACCGTATATTAAACCAGTTGAACTACGCGAAGTTACTTTTTCTCTTTTTTTTTTTATTTTAAAAAAAGGGTTATGCCCAAGCCAATTAAAAGTTTTTAATTTTTTTTAAAGAAGTTTGGAACTTAAACCATTAAAATATGGAGTATATTACGTATTGTATGTATCAATAAAATATACATATAATGCGCGCGCGCGCGCGCACACATATATATATATATATATATATATATATATATATATAACATTATTATCGTCTTATAATCTTATTTTTTTTGCAATTTTTCCTAATTATTTGAATTAAGAGTGATAGGGTGAGTTTATATTCTTAGATATGTCATGTGTATGAATCACTATATAAAGTACAGTTTTAAGATAAGTAAATAACGATTATACTCAATTACATCAATTGTTGCTTTTAAGTTTCGATTTAGTCATTGAGGAAATTTTAGGACTACTATAGTCTACTTTATTTGTGATTATGAGAATGAAAATTTTCGAAAATGGTCACAAATTTTTTTTTATTTGGTTGTTTTGGTTTGTTGGAGAAGAATGTCATGGAATTCTTGTTATGCACCTGATTTGATTAAAGCTCGTAGTCCTTGCTTTGTAAACATGCTCTAGTCTCAGTTTAATCATTGTAAATAGAAGAAATTAATTCCACTTCAAGCAATAGTATGACTAGTTCTTGCTTTTCTATAATGCAGCTTCTTTCTTGCATCTTTTGTATAAAATGTGGTGATTTCATTAGTTGCAATGTCATTGAAGTTTTATCATGGATAGAGGTGCCAATATGGTTTTAGTACTCTGATAATTGGCACACAATTTCATTTGTGTATTTAAACTATTGAATTTTTCTATACAACTGTTTGGTAGCTATACAATAATACTCATAAAATATTTGCATAGGTTTTCTAAGCTTCTGTTTTCTGGACCTGTACCATGGAACAAGATCTGATGTGAAGTGGAACACAGGGTTCCAAAGTCATCGTCTCATGCTAGAAAAGTTAACATTCTTTACTGGGTTTCTGTAATTCATGTAGGTTCTTCAAATTTAAACTGTGATATCGCCACTGGAGGGGTATTTCAACTAGAAAGCAAAGAAGCAAATCAAATTCCTCAGTTAAATGGAGCAGCTCCAATTGTCAAAGATGATAAGAGATTCAAAGGTCAGCATGTTTTCTTAGTAATCCCTTTTTTTTTTTTTTTGTCTAGAACTTTTTTGTTGTGAGGTGGGGGTTTTTACCATTCAGCTGGCTTTCTTCATAAGTTCTTATGCTGAAGTGATTAAATCCTACATTATTCTTAATTTTGAAGCCAAGCTGATATTGCTCATGATTATCTTCATTATTGCATTCTAAATTGGTGTAATTACTTTTCTATTATCAAGTGTTGAAAGTTTCTTTATTTATAAAAGGTTACAATTAGTATACGTCATCAATATAGTGCAATTTGAAGTTCAAACTGGTATATATTTCCCCCACTATCTTTTAACAAGGAAGGCTAAAAATTTAAGAAAAAGTATCTTTTTCTTTTTCGTGTTATGTTATAACAATGTTTATGCTTGTAGTTATAGTTTCATGGGGTTGCATCAATTGTTGTTTTTGAGTTTCGATTTAGTCATTGAGGAAATTTTAGGACTACTATACTCTACTTTATTTGTGTTTATGAGAATGGAAATTTACGAAAATGGTCACAATTTTTTTTTTTTTTAATTTTGTTGTTTTGGTTTGTTGGAGAAGAATGTCATGGAATTCTTGTTATGCACCTGATTTGATTAAAGCTCGTAGTCCTTGCTTTGCAAACATGGTCTAGTCTCAGTTTAATCATTGTAAATAGAAGATCTTAATTCCACTTCAAGCAATAGTATGACTAGTTCTTGCTATTTCTATAATGCAGCTTCTTTTTTGCATCTTCTGTATAAAATGTGGTGATTTCATTAGTTGCAATGTCATTGAAGTTTTATCATGGATGGAGGTGCCAATATGATTGTAGTATTCTGATAATTGGCACACAATTTCATTTGTGTATTTAAACTATTGAATTTTCCTATACAACTGTTTGGTAGCTATACAATAATACTCATAAAATATTTGCATAGGTTTTCTAAGCTTTTGTTTTCTGGACCTGTACTAAGGAACAAGATCTGATGTGTAGTGGAACACAGGGTTCCAAAGTCATCGTCTCATGCTAGAAAAGTTAACATTCTTTACTGGGTTTCTGTAATTCATGTAGGTTCTTCAAATTTAAACTGTGATATCGCCACTGGAGGGGCATTTCAACTAGAAAGCAAAGAAGCAAATCAAATTCCTCAGTTAAATGGAGCAGCTCCAATTGTCAAAGATGATAAGAGATTCAAAGGTCAGAAAGTTTTCTTAGTAATCCTTTTTTTTTCGTCTAGAACTTTTTTGTTGTGAGGTGGGGGGTTTTTACAAACCAGCTGGCTTGCTTCATAAGTTCTTATGCTGAAGTGATTAAATCCTACATTATTCTTAATTTTGCAGCCAAGCTGATATTGCTCATGATTATCTTCATTATTGCATTCTAAATTGGTGTAATTACTTTTCTATTATCAAGTGTTGAAAGTTTCTTAATTTATAAAAGGTTACAATTAGCATACTTCATCACTAGAGTGCAATTTGAAGTTCAAACTGGTATATATTTCCCCCACTATCTTTTAACAAGGAAAGCTAAAAATTTAAGAAAAAGTATCTTTTTCTTTTTCGTGTTATGTTATAACAATGTTGAACTATGGTGAAATACTTTTTTTTTTTTATTTGACATATGATCTATTTACATCTGTAAAACTCTTTTGAGGGGGCCATGTAAATGCCATAGTGGCAGATAGAGTTTGGATATATATAAAGCTGGATTTTCTAAATTATAGGGGAGCCATGGTCCTTGCTTTTCCCTCCTGATACTGCCCATGTTGTCATGTTTTCTTTCAAGGATCATTATTATTTTTGGGTTGAGTTGAATTGTAGAAAATCAGTATGTATTTGGATGCCAAGAAAATAAAGGAAATTGGGAAAAGAAGTAATTATGTCTACAACTAGTGAAGCAGCTTAGACTAGCTTAGTTCTGCCTTAAGATCATGTGTGCGTGTCTGCAACTATATTGTTCGTTTTGTCAGCTACCCAGTGGAGTGTAAATTATAGTGAATCTGGCTTAAATTGGGTTTTTACGATCATCTGAGGACTCCTCAGGTCAAAATGGGATAAGCCATGCCAAACTTGTGCTTCATAGCATGGCTCGAGTTGCACTTAGGCTTTGCAGCTATCCCTCTACAAGAGCTTAAGCCAATTTGCTAGAGCTTGCTTTAGCTTAAGATTTTTGTGTTAGCTAACCAAGCTAAGGTGGACACCCTGGTGTTTGGCTCTGCTTAGCCCATTTGCAAGAATGCTATAAGATATCAACTGCATATACAATGACTTGAAGGGCCAGTTAGATGCCTTCTTAGTGCCATATTAGATACGCAGAGTTCCTTGGTTCTCTAGTATCCTTCTGGATTAAGATAATCAATACGGTTCTTTAATGTCTGGACCGCTTTATTTCCAGCTATGCTTGCTGATGAATTAACCAAAAGAAGAAAGACAAAAAAGTAATGTTTGCTATTGTATTCCTTAATAGTATATCTTAAACATTTTGTTCTTAGTTTTTGTGAGAACATTCTGTGACTTGCATATTTGTTTTATTTCTTTCTTGGATTACAGATGTGCATAATTTGTACAAGAACCAGCTGCAAAGCTTTGCTAAAAAAAGAAGTCCTGGTTTCCCTATGTATTCTTGTGAGAGTGAGGGCCCTCCTCATGCTAGTCGCTTCAGCTGTAAGGTCTTAATTGGTGCGCAAACCTTTGAGAGTCTTGATTTCTTCCCCACAATAAGGGAAGTTGAACATGCAGCTGCAAAAGCTGCTTTGATGTCATTGTCAGCAGATGGAGTTCAAGAGGTTAGTATTCTAATTATGTGGCCATTTATGTCTGTTACTTTTATGTCGTTGTGAATTCATGAAAATGGCAAATCTTGTGCTCTCTAATATTTGTCTGTATTCTTGTTTGTTCTTGCCTACTTTTCTTCAGGAGGACTCTAGTTTATACACGAACCTTTTACAATAGTTGGCTCAAAAAGAAGGCTATCCTCTGCCAGTTTATAGTACAGCTAGATCTGGTGAAGCTCATGCACCAACTTTTGTTTCAACCGTGGAGGTAGAAGGTGAGGTTTTCACAGGACAGGAAGCAAGGACAAAGAAACAGGCAGAGATGAGTGCGGCAAAGGTGGCTTACACAACTTTAAAAGAGCGTATGTCTACTCTTTAATCCCTATGTCTCAATTTTTTGTCAGAGGTTAAAGTTAGCCCCAGATAGACCATTAATTTTTCTAAGTATCAGCGCATGTAGTTCTCATATCTCACCAATTGGGTTCATACTCTACAGTTAATTTATTGGAAGAAGAAAGAAGTCCATAGCATACATGATTCATGATTACTTTGCTCCAAGAAGGGTTTTGAGGGAATGGTATTCCTATGTAATGTGCATTCCCTCTTCTTTTGTTCAACCAAACAATGAAATGGGCATTCCCTGGCTTGATTCGGCCAACCAAATGTAGCGTTAGTGTCTGATAAATTTTATGGAATAATTGGAGCTAAGCTGCAATTTTTTTTATGTAAAGTATGGGGGTTGAACAGAGATCCGTGTGTCTCTTATTTTTTGGGTCTTCTATTGGGAAGGCTTTTCTCTTGTGACAATGAAGCTTTAATGATGTGTGAAGCTAATAATGATCTTCATCAAGTGTCTGGAATTTATATGTTGACTCTGAAAATTAAACCTTTTTATTTGTTTCTATGGCCACATTATAGTTTCATGCCCTTTATGACTGATAAGTGTGGCAGCTAATTGCTCTCTCGTTTTGTGATTACTGAAACATAGTTCTTGTGAATTCCATTATATGGACTCTTAATTTCTGACAAGTGAATACCTTTATGTAGACTCTTGGAACTTTTTGCGTGATCAATTAGTATATTCCATGATATTCTTGATGTGTCTGTTTCCTAGATGATATTTTGATTAGTTTTTTTTTTTTTTTTTTTTAATTCAAAAATGGTAAGGCTTCTAGTATTCCTTAAGAAAGAATGCTGATAATGTGGGTTCCAGCATAATTAAATGAAGATGGTTGAGGCTGTTGAACTGGTCAAGAAATCTTATGTATAAAATAAGCATTGTTGAAAGTAGAATATTACTTCTGATGGATAAGTAGCAGTTAGGGTGAAAGGTTCAATGGTACAAATTGAGAATAGGATGAGAGGTGTTGGGAAATCACCCTCAAGATGCCCAGGAGGTGATCTTCTAAACACCCAAGTCTAGAGTGACTTGTATAAAGAAAAGAGACAACAACCAATCAAAGCAAGAAAGAAAAGAATACAAGAAATTTGTTGACGAGGTTAGGCAATATGCCTAGGTCCCCGTGAGCTCCTTCGAGCTCTCTACACTATCTTATCAATGGAGTTCTTTACAATCAGCAACACTCTTCCGAGAACTCACAAGTTCTTGAAGAACAAAAGAAGAAGAAGTACAAGAAAGTGATAAGAACTAGCCTTGGAATTTTCTCAAGAAAATTCCCCTTACATGCCCTTGAATCCCCTTTCTATTCTACTCTCTCTTTTTAAACAACCAGCCTTTACAATGAGTCTCTCTTGTTTTGTGTCTTTGCACTCTTATAATAGATCTCACTTTCAATCACAAGTTTTTCACAAGTTATATATATATTTTTTATTTTTTAGATTGAAGCTAGGTGACTCTTTATATAGTGCACCAACTTCTTGACCAATCTTGAGGGTCATTATCCACCCTTAGATCTTGAGGACCAATCAACCTTAGCCCTCCATCAATCCTAAGTGATGCTATGCATTTTGAACATGCCTCACGCACCTAACAAAAGGCTGAACAAAAGTGCATCAGTGTGCCTTCAAGCTGCGGCCTAAAGCAGGGTTGAAAACTCACCCTTCCTCACCTTTCTGGGCGCCGCGGCCTGGGGGAGTCTGAGCCGCGGCGCACACCTGGCTAGGAGCTCCTTCATGCTGGGCGCCGCACCTTGGAAGACCTGGGCCATGGCGCACACTGGTGTGCACTTGATGCTGATTTTTCCTTCTTCCATCTCCTGTTTAATCCTTTGACAAACTCCAACAATCTCTATCTTTGTCTAAGCGATTAAACCCGAACCCATTGTGTAGAGACCTCAGGATCCAAACTCATCTTGAGTCATCATATCAACCGACTCCAATCCTAAGTAGTCCAAGAAAATGATTGAACTTACTTAGTGGTAGAACCTTGGTGCTTAAATCTGCAGAATTTTCCTCCGTGGCTACCATGTCCACATGAATGCATCCTTCCATAACATTTTCTCGAATGAAATGATACCGAACATCCATGTGCTTTGTCCTCTCATGGAACACTAGATTCTTACACAAGTGCAACACACTTTGACTATCCAAATACACCACCATAGCCTCCTTGATGGCTTCTGTAGCCGCTATGTACTCAGTCTCGGTTGTTGAAAGTATTACCACCGGTTGCAACTAAGCCTTCCAACTTACACAATATCCATTTAAGTTGAAGAAGTAGGAGGTAATCAATCTTCTTTTATCCCGGTTAGCTCCATAGTCCGAATCTGCATAACCTTCAAGACAGATGGACTTACCCGTCTCATAAACCAGCCCTACTTCTGGGCTTCCCTTCAAGTACCTCAGCAACCACTTCATCCCAAGCCAATTCTCCTTTTCGGGATTACTCATAAACCTATTGAGGACACTCATTGTATGAGCAATGTCAGGTCTAGTTCTTACCATCATGAACATGACTGAACCAACCACACTAAAGTAGGGGCCATTTTCCGTTTCCTTCTTCTCCTCATTCGATCTTGGACATTGATCGCTGGAGAACTTGAAATGACCAGCAAGGGGAACCTTCACTGGTTTGCTATCTTCCATAGATAACTTATATATCATCTTCTCTATGTAGGAAGTTTGAGATATCTTTAATCTATTTCTGTCCCTTTCCTGGATGATGCACATCCTAAGGATCTTCTGTGCATGGCCAAGATCCTTCATCTCAAACTCCTCACTGAGTTGAGCCTTCAATTTTCTTACCCTTTCCATGCTGCTTCCAACCAGGAGCATATCATCAACATAGATGAGGATGATCACCACTTCCTCTACCTTGTGCCCCTTGTAATACAAGCATGAATCATAGTAGTTCCTCACGAAACCCAGGCTAGTTATAAAGGAATCAAACCTCTTATTCCATTACCGAGGTGATTGCTTCAGGCCATAAAGAGATTTCTTCAATTGGCACACCAAATCTCCCTGCCTTCCTTCCTCATAACCTTCGGGTTGCCTCATGTAGATGGTTTCATCAAGCTCTCCATGCAAGAATGCTGTCTTCACATCCATTTGCTTGATTTCCTAATTGAATTGGACCACCAATGCTAACACTATCCTTATTGTCTTGTATTTCACAATCAGTGAGAAGATTTTGGTGAAATCTATGCATTCTCTTTGTGTGAACCCCTTCGCCACCAGCTTAGCTTTATACCAAACTTCATCCCCTGGAGTTTTCCTTTCTTTGATCTTGTAGATCCATCTACAATCCAAAACTCTCTGTTTTTCTAGTTTGGGCACCAATTCCCAAGAGTTGTTCTTCCTCAAAGAATCAATTTCTTCCTCCATAGCTAGCTGCCACTTTGACGACTCCTTACATTCCATGGCATCCATGAAAGTTTATGGTTCAACCTCGCCTTCTGTCCAAGGAGCTGCTACATGAACATCTGCAAACCCATATCTCAAAGGTGGTCTAACCACCCTCATTTCCCGGTCCCTTGTGAGTTGGTAGTCATTCAGACTTGCTCCATCATCCCCTTCCAGTTCAGCCTCCTCTTGAGTGTCCTGAGCTTGGCCTTCTTCAATGGGCTCTACTTGGTCCGAACCCTCTTGCTTTCCTTGCTCTACTTGAACTGAATTCTCCTTGATGCTATGCTTCACAAATTCCGGACTAGTTGGCTCACTATCCCCTGCAAGGTTAGTTTTCTCCAAGTAGGGAAATAACAATTCATTAAAAATAACATCCCTACTTATTATGAGTTTCATTCCTTTTTATTCTAAGGACCACAATCTATACCCCTTAACCCCATCACCATACCCTAGAAACACACATCTTCTAGACCTTGGGTTAAGTTTATCATTCTTTTGACGTGCATATGCAGCACACCCAAAAGTCCTAAGGTTGCTCAACTCAGGAGGTTTCACTCCACATTTCCATGGGAGTCTTGAGTTCTAAAGCTCTAGAGGGTGATCTATTTACCAAGTATGCAGCAGTAGACACAGCTTCCCCCCAAAAATATTTTAGTAAGGATCTTATTAACATGCACCTAGCCTTTTCCATAAGGGTCCTATTCATCCTCTCAGCAACTCCATTTTGCTGAGGTGTTTTTGCAACCGTTCTATGCCTTAGAATGCCATTTAACTCACAGAATTTATCAAAATCCTTATTACAAAATTCTAAGCCATTATCAGTTCGTAAAGCCTTAACTGCCCTACCCGTTTGAGTTTCCAGCAACTTTTTCCACACTACAAATTTATTCAAAGCATCTGATTTATTTTTAAGCAAATAAACCCAAACCTTTCTTGAATAATCAGCAATTAAAGACAGAAAGTAAAAGTTACCTCCCTGTGTTGGTGTTCTTACTGGTCCCCAAAGGTCCGAATGAATGTAGTAAAGAATGCCCTTAGACTTGTGCACTTTGGTGTTGAAGCTGACCCGGTGTTGCTTCCCAAGAACGCAACACTCGCAGAAATCCAATTTCTCTACTTTGTCATCACCAAGTAGACCATCCTTGCTAAGGACTTGTAGACCCTTTTTGCTCATATGTCCTAAGCAAGTGTGCCAAAGGGCTGCCCTATCCATCTCAGCCATCAAGCTTGCTGCTTGATCCTTGATTTCTGTCTCTCCGATCATCTCATAGAGTCCATCTTTTATTGCTGCTTTGATCATTACCAAAGATCCTTTGGTCACCTTGATCTTTCCTCTCTCAGCCTTGTATGTATACCCCATGGAATCCAACTGCCCCAATGAGATCAAATTCCTCCTCAAATCTGGGAGATACCTTACATTTCGCAGCAGTCTTGTGACTCTATCAAACATCCTTAGCTGGATGTCTCCTATCCCCCTCACTTGGCAAGAATTGTCATTCCCTAAGAAAACCCTTCCATCATTGATTTCCTTGAAATTTTTGAACCGTTCCTTGTGAGGGCACACGTGATAAGTGCACCCGGAATCCAGGATCCATTTCTCGTTGCCTTGCTTCTTGCTCACATTTGAGCACACAACAAGAACATCATCTTGCTATTCTACTTGGCAACCGAAGCCTCTCCATTATTGGTATGGCTTCTCCCTCTCTCATCCTACAACCTCTTCTTGCAATCTTTCTTGAAGTGACCCTCCTTGTTGTAGTAGAAGCACATCTTTCCTCCAAATCTTGTTTTGAAATGTGCTCTCCCTTGGCTCTGCCCTCTACCATTTGATTTCTCCCGACAGTTTCCATGGTTGCTACTGCCATTTCGAGTTGCTGTTTTTCCTCTAATGATCAGCCCTTCTCCACTTGATGCTTCCCTCATCTTGGCTTTGAAATCATGAGCCCTTATAGCATTGATCACAATTTCCTTGGTTAATGTATCTCTTCCATATTCAATAGCATTAATCAAACTCTCAGAAAATCAAGAAGAAAATTTAACAAAATAATAGCCAATTGTTCATCCGGGAACTTTATACTACAACTAGCCAAATCTTGAACTAGTTTGTTATACACATCAAGATTATCTTGCAACTCTTTATTAGGATCCATTTTAAAAGCAAAGATTCTTTTAAGAAGATAAATCTTATTAGGGAGAGTTTTGGTAAGAAACAACTCATCTAGTTTCTTCCATATAACAGCTGGATCTTTCGAGTCTCCGCACTCCCTTGTGACACTATCCGACATGTGTAGGAAGATGGTGCTATATGCCATCTTCTTCATCTCAATCCGCTGGTCCTCCGTGATACTTGCTGAAAAAGCATCATCTTCTCCAATAGCCAAGTCCACCTTCTATTGCATAAGAACAACCTTGATCTTCCGCTTCCACAGGGAAAAATCTCCCTTTCCATCAAACTTCTCAACAACAAAATTTGAACCCATCTTGCGGAGATGATCCCAGATTTGTGCAGCACCCACAAATGCTTTCCAACTTCTTCTAAACCTCAAGAACATGATCAAATATTGATCTTAACACCGTTCTTGAATCACCCTCAAGAACACGATCTGATCTTGATCTTTACTCTGTTCTTGAATCACCCATGAAGTTTGTTCTTTAATTCTTGGAGTCTTGCTCCGATACCTTCTGTTTTTGCTCCGATACCCAGCTGTGCAAGCTCTGATACCACTGTTGTGGTATCTCCTCTAGCTCTAATACCACTATTAGGAAACCACCCTCAAGATGCCCAGGAGGTGATCTTCCAAACACCCAAGTCTAGAGTGACTTGTATAAAGAAAAGAGACAGCAACCAATAAAAGCAAGAAAGAAAAGAACACAAGGAATTTGTTGATGAGGTTCGACAATATGCCTACGTCCCCGTGAGCTCCTCCGAGCTCTCTGTCAATTCTTCCATCTCCCGTTTAATCCTTTGACAAACTCAAACAAGAGGTATCTAATTTGTTTTATTCATGTGCAGCAAGACATTCTTATGCTATCTTTAGGTAATCTGTTATAGTGCTTGATAAGGTATTCTACCATCCTGTTTAAGTAAGTCAAGTCAAAACCCTACATTTCTTTCCCCTACCTGCCAAAGACAAGAGGCATTGGAAGACACTTCTTCTGTCTTGTCAAATGTAAATAATAATCGGCAACTGAACTTTGGACCCAAAGACAGCATGATATTTAACTCAAGTTTAACTTCAAAGCAACAGGCTGAGGAGGGAGGAGGTGAGTATTTCTTGAAGTTCTAAGATTTTTTTTTCTTGTTTCCAATTATGGTAGATAACCATTGTGCATGTAACATTTGTTGTTGAATGCTGCTGTGAGTTTATGTAAATACTTTCAGCTCGCACTGCATCAATCACCCAAACTAAATCTAAATGCACATCGAATACTAGATGGCTATATTGTAGATATGGAGAGATCCAGAACAAATGTATATCAAAAAGCATCGAAACTGGTTCACTCTTGTTAAGGTCATGATTCAGCCTCTTTAACTTGGTTTCAATTTTTTGTCAGAGGTTAAAGTTAGCCCCAGATAGACCATTGATTTTTCTAAGTATCAGCGCATGTAGTTCTCATATCTCACCAATTGGGTTCATACTCTACAGTTAATTTATCGGAAGAAGAAAGAAGTCCATACATGATTCATGATTACTTTGCTACAAGAAGGGTTTTGAGGGAATGGTATTCCTATGTAATGTGCATTCCCTCTTCTTTTGTTCAACCAAACAATGAAATGGGCATTCCCTGGCTTGATTCGGCTAACCAAATGTAGCGTTAGTGTCTGATAAATTTTATGGAATAATTGGAGCTAAGCTGCAATTTTTTTTATGTAAAGTATGGGGGCTGAACAGAGATCCGTGTGTCTCTTATTTTTTGGGTCTTCTATTGGGAAGGTTTTCTCTTGTGACAATGAAGCTTTAATGATGTGTGAAGCTAATAATGATCTTCATCAAGTGTCTGGAATTTATATGTTGACTCTGAAAATTAAACCTTTCTATTTGTTTCTATGGCCACATAATAGTTTCATGCCCTTTATGACTGATAAGTGTGCTGGCTAATTGCTTTCTCGTTTTGTGATTACAGAAACATAGTTCTTGTGAATTCCATTATATAACTCTTAATTTCTGACAAGTGAATACCTTTATGTAGACTCTTGAACTTTTTGCGTGATCAACTAGTGTATTCCATGATATTCTTGATGTGTCTGTTTCCTAGACGATATTTTGATTAGTTTTTTTTTTAAAATTAAAAAATGGTAAGGATGAAAGGTTCAATGGTATAAATTGAGAATAGGATGAGAGGTGTTGGGAAGCCACCCTCAAGATGCCTAGGAGGTGATCTTCCAAACACCCAAATCTAGAGTGACTTGTATAAAGAAAAGAGATAGCAACCAATCAAAGCAAGAAAGAAAAGAACACAAGAAATTTGTTGACGAGGCTCGTCAATATGCCTACATCCCCGTGAGCTCCTCCGAGCTCTCTGCACTATCTTATCAATGGAGTTCTTTACAATCAGCAACACCTTTCCAAGAACTCACAGGTTTTTGAAGAACAAAAGAAGAAGAAGTACAAGAAAGTGATAAGAACTAACCTTGGAATTTTCCCAAGAAAATTCCCCTTACAAGCCCTTGAATCCCCTTTCTATTCTACTCTATTTTTCTAAACAACTAGCCTTTACAATGAGTCTCTCTTGTTTTGTGTCTTTGCACTCTTACAATAGATCTCACTTTCAATCACAAGTTTTTCACAAGTTATATATATATATATATATATATATATATTAGATTGAAGCTAGGTGACCCTTTATATAGTTCACCAACTTCTTGACCAATCTTGAGGGTCATTATCCACCCTTAGATCTTGAGAATCAATCAAACTTAGCCCTCCATCAATCCTAATTGATGCTGTGCATTTTGAACATGCCTCACACTCCCAACAAAAGGCTTAACAGAAGTGCATCAGTGTGCGTTCAAGCCGCGGCCTAAAGCAGGGCTGAAAACTCACATTTCTTCACCTTTCTAGGCGCTGCGGCCTAGGGGAGTCTGAGCCACAGTGCACACTTGGCTAGGAGCTCCTTCATGCTGGGTGTCGCACCTTGGAAGACCTGGGCTGCGGCGTATACTGGTGTGCACTTGATGCTGATTTTTCCTTCTTCCATCTCCCATTTAATCCTTTGACAAACTCCAACAATCTCTACCTTTATCTAAGTGATTAAACCCGAACCCATTGTGTAAAGAACTCAGGATCTAAACTCATCTTGAGTCATCATATAAACCGACTCCAATCCTAAGTAGTCCAAAGCAATGATTGAACTTACTTAGCGGTAGAACCTTGGTGCCTAAATCTGCAGGATTTTCCTCCATGTCTACATGAATGCATCATTCCGTAACATTTTCCCGAATGAAATGATACCGAACATCCATGTGCTTTATCCTTTCATGGAACACCGGATTCTTACACAAGTGCAACACACTTTGACTTTGACTATCCAAATACACCACCACCTACTCTTTCAGGACTTTCAACTCTTCCAGCAACCCTTTGCACCACATAGCCTCCTTGATGGCTTCCGTAGCTGCTATGTACTCAGCCTCGGTTGTTGAGAGTGCTACCATCGGTTGCAACTAAGCCTTCAAACTTACACAACATCCATTTAAGTTGAAGAAGTAGGAGGTAATCGATCTTCTTTTATCCCGGTCAGCTCCATAGTCCGAATCCGCATAACCTTCAAGACAGATGGACTTACCCCTCTTCTCATAAACCAGCCCTACTTCTGGGCATCCCTTCAAGTACCTCAGCAGCTACTTCATCCCAAGCTCATACTCCTTTCTAAGATTACTCATAAACCTACTGAGGACACTCATTGCATGAACAATGTCAGGTCTAGTGCTTACCATCATGAACATGACTGAACCAACCGCACTAAAGTAGGGGCCGTTTTCCATTTCATTCTTCTCCTCATCCGATCTTGGACATTGATCGCTGGAGAACTTGAAATGACCAGCAAGGGGAACCTTCACTGGTTTGCTATCTTCCATAGATAACTTATATATCATCTTCTCTATGTAGGAAGTTTGAGAGATCTTTAATCTATTTCTGTCCCTTTCCCGGATGATGCATATCCTAAGGATCTTCTGTGCATGGCCAAGATCCTTCATCTCAAACTCCTCACTGAGTTGAGCCTTTAATTTTCTTATTCTCTCCATGCTGCTCCCAACCAGAAACATATCATCAACATAGATAAGGATGATCATCACTTCCTCCACCTTATGCCCCTTATAATACAAGCATGAATCATAGTAGCTCCTCATAAAACCCAGACTGGTTACAAAGGAATCAAACCTCTTATTCCATTGCCGAGGTGATTGCTTCAGGCTATAAAGAGATTTCTTCAATTGGCACACTAAATCTCCCTGCCTTCCTTCCTCATAACCTTTGGGTTGCCTCATGTAGATGGTCTCATCAAGCTCCCATGTAAGAATGTTGTCTTCACATCAATTTGCTCAATTTCTCAATTGAATTGGACCACCAATGCTAACAATATCCTTATTGTCTTGTATTTCACAACCGGTGAGTTGATTTTGGTGATATCTATGCCTTCTCTTTGTGTGAACCCCGTTGCCACCAGCCTAGCTTTATACCAGACTTCATCCCCTGGAGTGTTCCTTTTTTTGATATTGTAGATCTATCTACAATCCCCAACTCTCTGTTTTTCTGGTTTGGGCACCAATTGTCAAGAGTTGTTCTTCCTCAAAGAATCCATTTCTTCCTCCATAGCTAGCTGCCACTTTGACGACTCCTTACATTCCATGGCATCCATGTAAGTTTCTGGTTCAACCTCCTCTTCTGTCCAAGGAGCTACTACATGAGCATCCGCAAACCCATATCTCAAAGGTGGTCTAACTGCTCTCCTTTCCCGCTCCTTTGTGAGTTGGAAGTCATTCAGACTTGCTGCATCATCCCCTTCTAGTTCAACCTCCTCTTGAGTGTCCTGAGCTTGGCCTTCTTCAATGGGTTCTATCTGGTCTGAACCCTCTTGCCTTCCTTCCTCTACCTGAACTGAATTCTCCTTGATGCTATGCTTCACAAATTCCGGATTGGTTGGCTTACTATCTCCTGCAAGGTTAGTTTTCTCCAAGTAGGGAAATAACAATTCATTAAAAATAACATCCCTACTTATTATGAGTTTCATTCCTTTTAATTCTAAGGACCACAACCTATAACCCTTAACCCCATCACCATACCCTAGAAACACAAATTTTTTAGACCTTGGGTTAAGTTTATCATCCTTTTAATGTGCATATACAGCACACCTAAAAGTCCTAAGGTTGCTCAACTCAGGGGGTTTCTCACTCCACATTTCCATGGGAGTCTTGAGCTCTAAAGCTCTAGAGGGTGATTTATTTACTAAGTATATAGCAGTAGACACAACTTCCCCCTAAAAACATTTTGGTAAGCCAGATCCTATTAACATGCACCTAACCTTTTCCATAAGGGTTCTATTCATCCTGTCAAAAAATTTATTTTGCTGAGGTGTTTTTACTTCTGTTCTGTGCCTTAGAATGCCATTTAACTCACAGAATTTATCAAAATCCTTATTACAAAATTTTAAGCCATTATCGGTTCACAAAGCCTTAACTACCCTACTCGTTTGAGTTTCCAGCAACATTTTCCACACCACAAATTTATTTAAAGCATCTGATTTATTTTTAAGCAAATAAACCCAAACCTTTCTTGAATAATCATCAATTAAAGACAGAAAGTAAAAGTTACCTCCCTGTGTTGGTGTTCTTGTTGGTCCCCAAAGGTCCGAATGAATGTTGTCAAGAATGTTTTTAGACTTGTGCACTCCGGTGTTGAAGCTGACCCGGTGTTGCTTCCCAAGAACGCAACACTCGCAGAAATCCAATTTCTCTACTTTGTCATCACCAAGTAGACCGTCCTTGCTGAGGACTTGCAGGCCATTTTCGCTCATATGTCCCAAGCGAGTGTGCCAAAGGGCTGCCCTATCCATCTCAGCCATCAAGCTTGCTGCTTGATCCTTGATTTTTATCTCTCCGATCATCTCATAGAGTCCATCTTTTATTACTGCTTTGATCACTACCAAAGATCCCTTGGTCACCTTGATCTTTCCTTTCTCTGTCTTGTATGTATACCCCATGGAATTCAGCTGCCCAACGAGATCAAATTCCTCCTCAAATGTGAGAGATACCTTACATTTCGCAGCAGCTTTATAACTCTATCAAACATCTTCAGCTGGATGTCTCCTATCCCCCTCACTTGGCAAGCATTGTCATTCCCTAAGAAAACCCTTCCATAATTGATTTCCTTAAAATTCTTGAACCATTCCTTGTGAGGGCACATGTGATAAGTGCACCCGGAATCCAAGATCCATTTCTTGCTGCCTTGCCTCCTGTTCACATTTAAGCACACAACAAGCACATCATCTTATTGTTCTCCTTTGACAATCAAAGCCTTTCTATTATTGGTATGGCTCTCTCATCCCACAACCTCTTCTTGCAATCTTTCTTAAAGTGACACTCCTTGTTGCAGTAGAAGCACCTCTTTCCTCCAAAACTTGGTTTGGAATGTGCCTACGTCCCCGTGAGCTCCTCCGAGCTCTTTGTACTATCTTATCAATGGAGTTCTTTACAATCAGCAACACCCTTCTAAGAACTCACAAGTACTTAAAGAACAAAAGAAGAAGAAGTACAAGAAAGTGATAAGAACTAACCCTGGAATTTTCCCAAGAAAATTCCCCTTACAAGCCCTTGAATCCCCTTTCTATTCTACTATCTCTCTTTCTAACCAACCAGCCTTTACAATGAGTTTCTCTTATTTTGTGTCTTTGCACTCTTACAATTGATCTCACTTTCAATCACAAGCTATATATATATATAGATTGAAGCTAGGTGACCCTTTATATAGTGCACCAACTTCTTGACCAATCTTGAGGGTCATTATCCACCCTTAGATCTTGAGGACCAATCAACCTTAGCCCTCCATCAATCCTAAGTGATGCTGTGCGTTTTGAACCTGCCTCACGCACCCAACAAAAGGCTGAACAAAAGTGCATCAGTGTGCCTTCAAGCCGCAGCCTAGTAAGGGCAAGCCGCGGCCTAAAGCAGGGCTGAAAACTCACTCTTCTTCACCTTTCTGGGCGCCGCGGCTTGGGGGAGTCTGAGCCGCGGTGCACACCTGGCCAGGAGCTCCTTCATGCTAGGCACCGCACCTTAGAAGACTTGGGCCGCGGAACACACTGGTGTGCACTTGATTCTGATTTTTCCTTCTTCCATCTCCGTTTAATCCCTTGACAAACTCCAACAAGAGGTATCTAATTTGTTTTATTCATGTGCAACAAGACATTCTTACACTATCTTTAGGTAATCTGTTATAGTGCTTGATAAGGTATTCTACCATCCTGTTCAGGTAAGTCAAGTCCAAACCCTACATTTCTTTCCCCTGCCTGCCAAAGACAAGAGGCACCGGAAGACTCTTCTTCTGTCTTGTCAAATGTAAATGATAATTGGCAACTGAACTTTGGACCCAAAGACAACATGATTTTTAACTCAAGTTTAACTTCAAAGCAACTGGCTGAGGAGGGAGGAGGTGAGTATTTCTTGAAGCTTTAAGATTTATTTTTTCTTGTTTCCAATTATGGTAGATAACCATTGTGCATGTAACATTTGTTGTTGAATGCTGCTGTGAGTTTATGTAAATACTTTCTGCTTGTAGTGCATCAATCACCCAAACTAAATCTAAATGCACATCGAATACTAGATGGTTATATTGTAGATATGGAGAGATCCAATACAAATGTATATAAAAAAGCATCAAAACTGGTTCACTCTTGTTAAGGTCACGATTCAACCTCTTTAACTTGGTCTCAATTTTGAATTGAGCTCCCAAATTCATTCAAATTAGTGAAATCCTTTACACTTGAAATCTTCTCAATCAATTTTGAAATTTAATCCACATTTCCCCTCATTGTATAAGCATGACAAAACTAAAGCATAAGATGGCATAAAAAACAAAATAATGGCTTATGTACTTGCATAATGAGTGAGATATGCTATATTAACTGCACCTGGATATAACCAGGGTAAAACGAATCAGAAACAGTCCTTAGATATCCTCAACTATCTAGTCTAGACATTTATTATTGCGGTATTCCTTCCTTGCCCCAGAAAAAGAGTGAAAAAACAAAACTCACTGTACTACATACTGCAGTTAAACTAGCTTTCATTTTTGTTTGTTCTTGACAAGTTACATGCATGCACGATGATGTTTGCAAGAACACCTGTGCAAACACACACTCACAAATTCATTTAACTTGAATGCGTGCCCTTTTATCTTTGCTGGGAAATTGCATTGATGTTGTCAAATGGTAACTTCTAAAATACATTTATGGCACCATGTGGCTCAGAGTATTTTCATAAGGCTGAAGTCAGCAGTCATCATCTCCCTAAGCCCGAGGACGGTGTATCTTCATCTTATTTGCCCTCTAGTTACTCCAATAATTTGGTCATGAATTTTGGTGTCCAGTTGCCCGTTGGAACGAGTACCTTATCTTGCAACCAGTTGCTCGTTGAAACAAGTACCTCATCTTGCAACAAGGTTGTGGTTCACCCGGGTATGGCAAACATGACATATCCTTCAGGTCACGCTGTGCTGCCCAGGAGCGATGATAATTGGGTTGCTCTGAAGCTCAATTCTCAACCAAATCAGTAAATGAATGGGAAAAGGTCTCTAATTTCATTGCTAATTATGGTGCTGCGTACATTTATTAGATATAAACCGAATCCTGGTTACTGGAATCTGAACTGAGTACTATGTTTATGAGTACATTTTGATAGGGAGTTTCAGAATGATTATCTGTTGAAAAGGGAAGATTCAGTCATAATATTATCGAATATTATGAGTTTTATTAGTTGTATTCTTATTTCTGTAAATAGCTCTTTAGTCAACTCTGTAATTAATTAGGACAGTTAGCCATTTTAGTTAGTTTCCTTATTTTGTACTTGTATTCTCTTATATAAAGAAAATCTATGTAAACCATTTAAAGGCGAATAAAACAGAGAAAAATTATTCAATTTTCTGTCTTTCGTTCAAATTCACATGGTATCAGAGCCACCCTAAAGCCCTAGAATTTTTTTTTCCTACTCAATCCAGCCATGTCTGATATCTCCTCTGAGTCAACTCCACCCCTCACAAATTCTGCAACGCACCCTACAATTCAAAACCCCAGTACCTATTCTCACTCTGTCCAAATAACTACAATCCGTTTTAATGGGAACAACTTCTTACGATGGCTCCAATCGGTTCGGATGTACATCAGAGGACGGGGAAAAATTGGGTATTTAACAGGAGAAAAGAAGGAACCAGCCCTGGAGGATCCAGCGTATGCGACCTGGGATACAGAAAATTCAATGGTAATGACCTGGCTCGTGAATTCGATGGATGAGGACATTAGTTCCAATTATATGTGCTATTCTACGGCCAAAGAACTCTGGGACAACATTAATCAGATGTATTCTGATTTGGGAAATCAATCTCAAATTTATGAATTGACTCTGAAACTTGGTGAGATTCGACAAGGCGAAGACTTGGTCACTAAGTATTTCAATTCATTGAAGCGGCTATGGCAGGACTTGGATTTGTTCAATGATTATGAATGGAAATCCACTGAAGATGCTAGTTATTACAAACGAACTGTGGAGGCTCATCGCATTTACAAATTCCTTGCCAGACTAAACGTGGAGTTTGATGAAGTTAGAGGAAATGTTTGATTAAATTATCCAAGAATATAGATTTTAAATCTGTTCTTCATGTTCCTAAACTAGCCTGTAACCTTTTGTCTGTGAATAAACTAGCCAAAGAATCTAATTGTTGTGTTGTTTTCTATGATGCTTATTATGAATTTCAGGACCGGAACTCGGGGAAGAAAATTGGCAGTGCTAAGATGGAAGGTGGGCTTTACTACTTTAATGATGATTTCTCTGATAATAAAAAGGCTCAGGGCCTTAGCAGTGTTAGTTCTAATTATGTTTATGAACAAATAATGCTTTGGCATTTAAGACTAGGACATCTTAGCTTCTCATATCTTCAACATTTGTTTCCCACTTTATTTAAGGGTTTGAATTGTTCATCATTTTACTATGAAAGTTGTTGCTTATCAAAGAGTCATCGTAATACTTATTTACCAAAACCTTATGCTTCTTCAAAACCTTTTTATTTAATACATAGTGATATTTGAGGACCTTCAAGAATTACTAATATCTCTAAAAAAAATGGTTTGTTATTTTTATAGATGATCATACCCGTTTATGTTGGGTTTATTTGATGAATGAAAAATCTGTGGTTGAAAAACTTTTTAAGGATTTTTACATAATGGTTGAAACACAATTTCAAACAAAAATTAGCATTCTTCACACTGATAATGGAACTGAGTATTTTAAAGGAGTTTTGAGAAATTTTTTAAAAGAAAAAGGTATACATCATCAATTAACTTGTGTGGATACTCCTCGACAGAATGGGATTGCTGAAAGAAAAAATAGGCATTTGCTTGAAATAGCTCGTGCTATAATGTTTTCAATGAATGTTCCAAAATATTTTTGGGGGAAGTGGTTTTAACAGCATCTTTCTTGATTAACAAAATGCCTACAAGGGTTCTAAAATTCAGCACACCATTAGAATGTTTCAAAAAATGCTTTCTCTTATCAAGAATGTACTCAGATTTGCCTCTAAAAGTGTTTGGTTGCACTGTGTTTGTTCATATACCTAATAATACTCGGTCAAAACTTGATCCTCGAGCTGAAAAATGTGTTTTCATTGGGTATGCAGCCAATAAAAAAGGGATATAAATGCTCTAATCCCCAAACAAGAAAAATTTATATGAGTATGGATGCCTCGTTCTTTGAAAATTAACCCTACTTTCACAAAGATTGTCTTCAGGGGGAGAATGAGGTGAAGGAAATTTTTTTTTTGGATTTATTCCCTACTCTTTTACCAAATGTGATTTTGACTACTACACCACATTTCTCTCTTCCCACGACCATTCTAGAAACTCAAAATCAGGAACAATCTGAACCTGAGGAACAAAGTGATAAATCAATGAAAGCAGTGAAGAAAGTCCTAGTCATATAGTGCCAAGCATTACTGTATCTAAACCAGGGGGAGAATCACTACAACAAAATCCTGAGCTTATGGTTTATACTCGGAAAATGATTCATAAAAGGAGTCAAAGTCAGCCTATTCCTCATGGAAATGATCAATCTCAATCTTCAGGAATCAGACCTCCAAATATCATAAGTAAGTCTTTCCCTAACTCATCTTCAGTTCCTGTTACCACTCCTAGCAAAGAACAATCAGATCTTGATTTTCCAATAGCCATTAGGAAAGGAATCCGAACTTGTAAAAAAAATCCTAAATATCCCATTACCGAATATCTTTCCTATGCAAAACTTTTTCATATCCATAGGGCATTTACTTCCAAAATCTCACAGTTGTTTGTTCCGAGAAACATTCAGGAAGCTCTATGATGAGTGCTAAATATTACATGTTTTAGCCCCTTAATTTACATTTGTTGAGTTCTTAATTATGTTATAGGTTTTGGAATAAAATGAAGCAATGTGGAAACTTCAGGGCTTAAAGAGCAAAAGCTGAGGATGCGTAGTGCGATCGAGCGCACAGGACGTGCTATCGATCGCACCTGTGATCGTGCGCACACGGCATGAGATCAATCGCACCTGTGCTCGAGCGCACCAGACTTGCGATCGATCGCAAGTGACTCGCACATCCCACATTGGAAAGGAAACATTTGATACTGCATAAATATTACAGCGCACTGTGATGCACTCGAGCGCAACAGGGCTGCGATCGATCACAGTTGACTCGCACATCCCACATCGAATAGGAAGCACTTACAGCGCGCCAGACGCATTGCATCGCACTATGCTGCAATCGATCGCACCAGACTTGCGATCGATCGCAAAGAGGCAGTATCCCACATCGAATTTACAGCTCAATATACTCCGAGAAATCCTTTATATAAACACTATCTCACCTCATTATTCAGGGAAGTCTGGTGGATTTCTACTAGCATTCTAGTAGATCTCCTAAGGGCTTTTGCCACCACCGGAGGAAGTGCTGCCCAACAGCGTGTGGAATTTCTCCCAATGTATAGTTAGTTTTAATTCTTTTCAAGTTTTTAATGCTTAGCACTTTTTATTGTGAAATTTAGTTTTATAATAATGGGTGGCTAAAATCTTCAGCTGAGGTTGAAGATGAAGCCTCGCCATTGTTTAGCATTATATTTTCAGATATGCTTATACAATTCTAATATGTTTAGTTTAAATGTTCTATTTCAATTGTTTGAGTAAATTCTTATGATTGATAGTTTTTAATTGTTCTATTGGATATTCTGCGTGTTTCATCCGATGGATACATCGAATCTTTTTCGATTAAATTGGATTTCTTTTGTGATTTGTTAAAAGCGGATATATTGGATGCTTTTGGTTTAATTGGGATATTCCTTGTTTTTTGTTGGATTCATGAAATGTTAGATAGATTATTTTTTATATAGAACATGAAGATATATGCTTTACTTTGGTTGGGTGGATTCTGAAACCTTAGCGTTTTCATTATTAGTTATTAAATCAATTTAGTTTAGTTTAGCTTAGTTTATATTTGTTTTGCAAAATATTATTCACTATTCGGAGCTAGGTTAAAATAAGGTTAGTTTAGATAAAAAGTTATTTTCACAACGCATTCCCTGTGGATTCGACCTCACACTTGCACAGCACTATATTGCAAACGATTCGTACGCTTGCGAGTAATTTAAAACTCACAACAAGTTTTTGGCGCCGTTGCCAGGGATTGTTTTTGTTTGTGAAATTTTGTCTAAATTGATTTTATTTTTCTATTACTTTAGTTAGCATTTTTGTTTTATTTTTCTTTCTGTTTTATTTTATTTTGCTGCTTCTGCTAGTTAGTTTGTTTTACTGTTTTCTGTTTGGTGTATGCTTGGTCGGAGATCCCTGAATTTAGAATTGATACCTTTAGATCCCGATTTAGAAAGAACTCTTAGGAGACAGAAGAAGTCACTTGCTGAACAAGAGACAATTGAGATGGGAGAAAACTTGAGGAACCAAGAGTAACATGGAGCGTGGAACGTGGACTCCACCACGTCCCTAAGAGATTTTTCGCACCAGTTACGAATAACTCATCTTCCTGCATCGTGTTGCCACCCACCAATGCTACCCATTTTGATTTAAAGCCACATGTCATCCAACTTCTACCCTCATTTCATGGCTTAGATCTTGAAAATCCTTACAGCCATGTAAAGAAGTTCAAAGATATATGTGCCACATTCAAGTTCTAGAACTTCTCTGAGGAGTCAGTCCATCTTAGAATTTTCCTTTTTTCTCTTCATGATAGAGCTAGGGCATGGTTGGATTCCAACATGTCCGGGTCTATTACATCTCGGGAAAATCTGCTGAGTAAATTCTATAATAAATTTTTCCCAATGTCTAGAGTGAATGAGTATCGAAAAGAGATTAGTTCTTTCACTCAGGAGGAGGATGAGAAGTTTTCTGAGAGTTGGGAGCGTTTTAAAGAGTTATTGATTAGATGCCCTCCACATGGATATAAGAAGTGGAGACTTGTTTAGTTCTTCTACCAAGGGTTGACTCAACCCAACCGTAGTATGATCGAGTCTATGAATGGGGGGCATTCTTAAGTCTAACATGGGATGAAGCATACAAGGCATTGGACAAGTTGTCCGACAACTCGCAGTAGTGGGATTTTTTAAGTTATCGGGACAAGTCCATTCGTGCTCCTAGGAAAGGAGGCATCTATGAGATTAAGGAGGAGACTGATTTGAAGATAAAGATATATGCTCTCACCAAGAAAATTGATGCTCTCACTATGGGCAAGTCCATCAATGCTGCCAACACAATTCATGACGATTGTTATTCCCCCATCTGTGCTAGTCCTATGCATTTAGCACAAAATTGTCCATCTATGTCGGCTTTTGCCGAGTGTCCCACGGAATATGTAAACGCTTTCAACGATTATCGAAGGCAATCAGGTGGATCCTACTCTGAGACTTACAATCTAGGGTGGTAGAACCAACCTAATTTTTCATGGAAGCAGAACCAATCGCTGAATCAGGGAGGAGTCCCTCATCATGCTCACAATCAATACCCTTCTAGATTGCCTCCACCAATTCCAAGTCATGGTCACTCAGTCCATCCAGCACCAGCATCTGCTTACCATACTCCCACTCAAGCGCCAACGTCGGTTTCACAGTCATTGGAGGACACCTTCAAGGAGTTCATGAAGATGACCGACCAATCCATCAGCGAAGTAAGGAGTGCAAAAATAGTAAACACCCAAGCGATTGCCAATCTAGAGAGTCAAATGGGGCAAATCGCAAGTCACTTGGGTGAAAGAGAAAAGGGGAAGTTCCCCAGTCAGCCTGTGCCCAACCCGAAGAGACAATTTATAATTGGAAATTCATCAACTTCTACGCACGGGGAGGAACAAGTGCAATCGATTATCACACTAAGGTCTGGGAGACAAGTGGACAATCGAGTGAAAGAGAGCCCTGCTATGCAGCAAGGGCAAGAAAGTGGCAATAAGGAGAAGAGAGATGCTGAGCAACCACTCCTACTGTAAATGACCCTCTTAGGTCGTTTGTACCTAAAGCACCTTACCCTGAGAGATTACAAGCGCCCAAGAAAGGAGGGAAGTTTGAAGAAATTCTTGAGGTGTTCAAGCGAGTCCAAATCAATATTCCACTTTTGGACGCCATCGAGCAAGTGCCATCATATGCCAAGTTCTTAAAGGACTTAATCACTATCAAGAGGAGGACGAATGTCCCAAAGAAGGCATTTTTTACCGAGCAGGTTAGCTCAATCCTTCAGTGCAAGCTGCCAATCAAGTATAAGGACCCAGAGTGTCCTACCATCTCTTGCATGACAAGAGTCAACCAGATTGAGAGGGCTCTATTGGATTTAGGAGCCAGTGTGAATCTTCTACCCTATTCAGTCTATTTACGGTTGGGGTTAGGAGAATTAAAGCCCACATCCACAACACTTCAATTGGCTGACAGGTTAGTGAAAATACCACGGGGAGTAGTTGAAGACGTTTTGATAAAGGTAGATCAGTTTTATTTCCCCGTGGATTTTATCGTGCTAGATACAGAGCCGGTCCAGAATATAGGGATTCAGATACTGGTGATTCTAGGGCGACCATTCTTAGCCATGGCTAACGCCCTAATCAATTGTAGGACAGGGGTGATGAAGATTTTCTTCGGAAATATGACAGTGGAGTTGAATATTTTTGATATCACTAAGCAACCATTGGAACTTACTGAAGTGAGAAATATATGCTTAATAGAGGAGATTATTGAAGATACGGTGGATGAATCAAGCATGGAGGACCCCCTGGAGGCATACTTTGCTCAGTTTGGAGAGGATCTGGATTTGGATAAGTTACTTGAGCAAGTAAATGCCATTTTAGAGTTTGCTCCTATGGAGAGTAATGAGAAGGAAGAGACTGAAGAACTTGAGCATCTTAAGAAGGAACTTAAACCCTTACCGGACAATCTTCAGTATAAGTTCCTAGGTCCAGCAGAGTCTTTGCCTGTGATTATAGCTTCCGATTTGGTTAAGGCTCAAGAGGAGAAATTATTAGATGTGTTGAGAGAACACAAGGGAGCTATAGGCTGGACCATTGAGGATATTAAGGGAATCAGCCCCTCGTTGGTAATGCACAAGATACATTTGGAGGAGAATGCCAAGCCATCGAGGGAGCCACAAAGAAGGCTCAACCCAGCTATGCAAGAGGTTGTGAGGGCAGAAGTAATTAAGCTATTAGATGCAGGGATCATTTATCCCATCTCTGATAGCAAGTGGGTGAACCCGATTCATGTCGTGCCCAAGCGAGCTGGATTAACGGTAGTGAAGAATAAGGACGACGAGTTATACCAACTCGTGTTCAGTCAGGGTGGAGAGTGTGTATATACTACCGTAAACTGAACGCTACCACAAGGAAGGATCATTTTCCACTCCCATTTATTGATTAGATGGTGGAGCGTTTGGCTAGGCATGAGTATTATTATTTTTTAGATGGTTATTCTGGATATAACTAGGTCCCTGTGGACCCCGAAGATCAGGAGAAGACAACATTTACCTGTCCTTTTAGGACATTCGCCTACCGTCGCATGCCCTTTGGGTTATGCAATGCACCTGCTACTTTTCAGCGATGCATAGTCAGCATATTCTCTGATATGGTAGAGCATTCTTTAGAGATTTTCATGGATGACTTCTCCGTCTTTGGTTCATCATTTGAGGAGTGTCTGCACTATCTCACTTTGGTTTTAGTACGGTGCAAGGAGAAGAACCTGGTGCTTAATTGGGAGAAGTGCCATTTTATGGTCAAGCAAGGTATTGTACTGGGGCACGTCATATCCCATCGGGGGATTGAGGTAGACAAAGCGAAGGTGGACCTGATTTTCAACCTTCCACCCCCACGTACAGTGAAGGAGGTTCATTCTTTTTTGGGCCATGCAGGATTCTACAGACGATTTATCCAAAATTTCAGCAAGATCGCCTGGCCTTTATGCAAGTTATTAATGAAGGATGCCCCATTTGTATTTGATGAAGATTGTAAGAAAGCATTTGGGGATCTGAAGAAGATTCTGACGTCCACACCCATTATTCAGCCACCCAACTGGGGTGTGCCTTTTGAAATTATGTGTGACGCATCAGACTATGCTGTTGGAGATATTTTGGGGCAGCATGTTGACAAACTTCCCCATGTTATCTATTATGCAAGTCGAACTCTAAACGGCGCACAACTCAATTAATCTACCACTGAAAAGGAGTTGCTAGCAGTCGTTTTTGCATTAGACAAGTTCAGATCCTACTTGTTAGGATCTAAAGTCATTATCTACTCTGACCATGCAGCATTGAAGTATATTTTCTCTAAAAAAGATGCTAAATCTCATCTTATCCGATGGATCTTACTACTTTAAGAGTTCGACATAGAGATTCGGGATAAGAAAGGTTCCAAAAATGTGGTGGCAGACCATTTGTCTAGATTGATTGTGAATTTCACTGAGGTCACCACTCCTATTTTTGAGACATTTCCTGATGAGCAATTGATGCACATCGCTCACAATCCCACGCATGGTTTGCTGATATAGTGAACTACCTTGTCACTGGTCAAATGTCTTTGCATTGGGGGTGACAAGATAAATCAAAGTTTTTGGCAATGGTAAAATATTTTTTCTGGGATGATCCTTACCTGTTCAAGTATTGTCCCGATCAAATCATTGAAAGGTGTATTCCTGAGTATGACTAATCTAATGTCATCGCCTTCTGTCATGATCATGCTTGTGAGGCCATTTCAGTGCTAAAAAGACCGCTGCAAAGATTTTGCAGTGTGGATTCTATTGGCCTACCCTGTTCCGAGACTCTCACACTGACTGTGTATCTTGTGAGCGTTTCCAAAAGCTAGGGAGTATTTCTAGGAGGAATATGATGCCCCTCAACCCCATTCTGATTGTTGAGATTTTTGATGTGTGGAGCATTGATTTTATGGGACTTTTCCCAAACTCCTTTGGCTATCTGTACATTCTAGTTGCTGTGGACTATCTGTCCAAGTGGGTGGAAGCAGTTGCATGTAAGACCAATGACCATAGAGTTGTGGTCCAATTTTTGAAGAACAATATCTTTGCTCGTTTTGGTACGCCTCGAGCAATTATAAGTGATGGAGGTAAGCACTTTTGCAACAGGATTTTTGAGCAGTTGATGAAGAAGTATTTCATCACACACAAAGTTGCCACCCCGTATCACCCACAGACGAGTGGACAAGTGAAAATTTCAAATCATGAGATTAAGCACATTTTGGAGAAAACTGTGAACCCTAATAGAAAGGACTGGTCTCTGTGATTGACTGAAGCACTGTGGGCATATCGAACAGCATTCAAGATGCCAATTGGCATGTCTCCATACCGTATTGTGTACGAAAAAGCCTGTCACCTTCCAGTCGAATTAGAGCATAGAGCCTATTGGGCTATCAAACAGTTGAACTTTAATATTTTAAAGGCTGGATCCCAAAAGAAGCTCCAACTTAATGAATTAGAAGAGCTGCGAAATGATGCATATGAGTGTGCACGGTCATACAAAGCACAAATGAAGAAGACTCATGACAAAAACATTTTGAGACGAGCTTTCGAGCCGAGTCAAAAAGTTCTTCTTTACAACTCACGCTTGCATATTTTCCCAGGCAAGTGATAGGAACACTTTGTGTTACGTTTTTAATGCCTTTCCTACCCTATTTGGCTTTGTAATTCTCTTAACTTTGTTATTTTGAGCTTAGTTTCTTTTCTTAGTATTTAGAAAGCTTGTGAACGTGGGAATGGTAAAATAAGGTGCTAAAATGAGTTTTCCTAGTTACTTTAGGAAATCTAAGTGGATTAAGAAAATAGTCTTATCATTCTAAAAAAAAAACTTTTCTAATTATGGAAACTTTCCTTATCTATTATTTTCTGATTTCTTTGTAGGGTTCCACCTCGGAATTATTTGGATGATGTGTCAAAACACAAGAGAATATTGGAGTCCATTAGTGACATGGGTATGTCCAACCTAACATGGGCTTGCACAACAAAAGATCACATAATCTCTTGTCAACTAAGCAAGGTGCAAGGTCCAAGCCCAAAGTGGAGGAAGATTCGGATGCAACAGCCTACTGGATTTTGGCCCATCATAACAGGCCCAAACAATATCATTTTTGAGACTTTCTTAGGTCAAAATTGAAGTTCAAGACGTCTTCTTTCCAGCCCAACAAGTTTCAGCTCATTTGGAGATGTGTGGAAGAAGATATGACCGTTTGAATTCTACTAGTTGGGTCCTCCTGAAATTTCGGGATTGTATTCCTCTTTCTTACTTTTGGCCATTCCTTGATTCTTTGCATGTTTTAGGGATTGTTTCCTTGCATGTTTTAGGGATTGTTTCCTTGCATGTTTCATGGCTTGTTTTTAGCATTGTTTTCTTGCTTTTCCTAAGCTTAGAGGGTTGTTCTAAGCTCTATAAATAGGGTGTTTGTAAGCTGAAAGAGATCATCTTTTCTCTTGGAACCATCTCTACTCAAAATTCAAGAAGCAAAAGGCTGAAACACTCCACCATTCCTTCTCCAATTGTGAGCACATTAGGACTTTTCCAAAATGTGTTCTCCTTCATCTATCATCATAGCCGTGAGGTTCATCACCATTAACATCTCAAGCTTCCTTGAGTGTGTTCAAGAAGTGTACCCCTTACGGCTATTCTTTTTAATTGTTTCAGCCTTGGATTCTTATGTTAGATATTATTATTAATTCAATGAGTTGGTTAATTTTCAGATTTATTCTTTAATGTTTTTGAATTGTTCATGATATGTAGACATATTAATTCATTACATATGTTGAATTTTCAGTTCTGTTATATTGAAAACTTTGATATTGCAAATCATTGAAGCCATAATCGCACTTTCGATCACCTAATTGATCTGGAGTACGATTTAAAGTGGTAAAAGCTATGAACAATAGCCAATGTTATGGAAATTGCTTGTTCTTTATCCATGGACTTTTTCATAGGAATAAGAAACATGTTATTGAATCATAATTCCTTTCGATCTTAATGATTTGTTTAAGTAATTGTAAGGATGCGCTGAGTATTAACTTGATTGCTTAAACAAAATAACTAGCTGATGGACTTTTCCTAAGCTTAGTGATTATCTAAGAAGGAATTTATAAAGTGCATGATCTCTTTAGGCTTGCACTTTGATTCAATTCTGATATGTGATTGAGGCACGAATTCGTTGTCTACATTGAAACAATTTGATTAGTCATTTAACAAACTTGATTTTCTGAATTGTGAGAGAAAATGATCAATTGTAAATAATTGTTCTTTAATTTCCTTAGTAAAATTAGTAAAAAGAAAAATCAGATCATGAAAACCCCCTAATCTTATGTAATGTTAATAGATGTAGATTTATATTTGTTTATAAACTGCTAATTAAACCAATCAAATCATTTATTATTATTTTTATGACTCTTTAGTATAGAGTACCCGCAATCCCCGGCCAATAACGATACCCTACTAATCACTTTACTACAATCTTCTGCAGGGTTTGTTGATGACAGAAATAAACGGTCTATCAAATGGCGCCGTTGCCGGGGATTGCAAAATCTCTATATTTTAGTGTCATTTAACTTGTTAATATTCTTCTTAGCATATAATATAACTTGTGTTTTACTTGATTGCAATTTTAGCATGTGACTTCCTTAAAACCATTTGTAACATTTGTAAGGGAAGCTCATTATTATTTGTATTTCAAACTTTAACTTATATATTGATTCCTTTGCTTTTGTTATTTAGGTCCATGAATGTCAGCAGTTAGTAGAAAGACTCAAGAACTTAGAAAACGCTTGGCTTTACTAAAAGAAGTTGCACTTTCTACAAATCAACCCCCACCTCACCAAGAAGGGAGGCTAGAGTCGGAGGAGTCAGATAATTTTTCACATCACTTGTCAGACGAGGAAGAAGGCATACCTGACTTAGAAGACGCAAGTAAGGAAGACGAAGTACCAATGGCTGAAACTATTAGGCAAATGTCTTCTTCAACTGATGGGGGAGCTGCACCAACTTGTATTACTTATCCAGAACCAGCAGTTGGCAAGATAGCTGAGTTCGAACTGAAGAGTGGGTTCTTGCACCATTTGCCCAAATTCCATGGGCTTACTAACGAAGATCCTCACAAACATCTCAAGGAGTTCCAGTTTGTGTGTTCAAGTATGTGCCCACAAAATGCGGATCTCAACGTTCTGAAGCTGAAGTCATTCCCTTTTTCACTTGAAGATAGGGCAAAGACTTGGTTGTTTGATCTACCCTCGGGTTACATCAACACATGGAAGAAGCTTATGACTGAGTTTCTGACTAAGTACTTCCCTGCCTCAAGGATTACTGTCTTGAGGAAGCAGATAACTGGAATTGAGCAAAGGAAGGAAGAGGCGTTCTATGCCTACTATGAGAGATTCAAGAGCTTAATTGCATCATGTCCTTCACATGGGATGAAAGAAGGGAATCTTCTCACTTACTTTTATGAAGGACTTCTCCCCCTCGAACGTCAATTGTTAGATGCTGCTGCCGGAGGTTCTTTTGTCGATAAGACACCTGATGTTGCTAAGGAGTTACTCGCCCAACGTGCTCTTAATTATCAACAATACGAGGGAGTGTTAAACTCCACTCATGGGGTGAATGAGGTATCTTCTAACTCTGCTCTTGAGGAAAAAGTTAATAAAATGTCTACTCTTCTGTCTCAGGTACTGAACGTGAATGGAGCACAAGTACAACAAGTTGCTCAAATCTGTGGTGTGTGTTGTACTCAAGGGCATCCAACTGACCAATGTCCCCAACTGATCAACAATGGAGGATGGGAGTCTCTTAACGCTGTTGGGTTTCAAGGTAATCAAGGTGGACAAAGGTACAACCCTTTCTCTAACACATATAACCCTGGGCTTAGAGATCACCCCAATTTTCGTTGGGCCAACAATGATAATGTTCAGAACCCTCAAGGTCAAGGGCAAGTGTTTCCACGCCCTCCAGGTTTGTTTATGAGGCCTCAGGTACCTCAAAACTTTGTCCCTAATCCTATTGTACCTACAAATTCTGTTGCTTCTAATTATGATGAAATTTTAAAGTCCCTTGCTCAAGGGCAACAGAATTTAACTACTGCTACTCAAGCTCTTGTTACAGGTCAACAGGCTCACACTAAGGATATTGCAGAGCTGAAGAAGCAATTGGGACAAGTGGTGGACTTCATGGGGAAGATAACGGAGAGTGGAAAATTGCCTAGCAACACTGTTCCCAACCCAATTATCGAGCAAGCTAAAGTTGTTACCACAAGGAGTGGCAAGACCATTGTGGATGTTCTTAAAACTCAGAAGAAAGCCAAAGTGACCCACCATGAGGAAGAGGATGTTGTGAGCACCAAGAACGAAATACAGAAAGATCCCACCACCACAATGGCGGAAATGATTGGTCCTCCATCATCTGAGAATGCTTTAAAACCTCAAGGTAATGAACAAAACTCTAAACACTCTTTTGATTCTAATCCTTTTGCTCGTGTACCTTTTCCTAGTAGGTTTGCCAAAACCAAGAAGGATGAATCTGATCAGGCCATCTTAGAGATTTTTAAGAAGGTACAAGTCAACATGCCTTTGATTGAGTGCTTGAAGCAAGTGCCAAGATATGCCAAGTTTCTGAAGGAGCTTTGCACTACAAGGAGGCAGACTCGTGAGAAGGAGGTGGTGAAGTTGAATGAGACAGTCTCTGCTGTCATCCAAAGGAAATTGCCACCAAAGCTTAAGGATCCAGGGAGTTTTTCTGTTCCTTGTGTGATTGGTACCAACAAATTTGATAATGTCATGCTAGACTTAGGAGCTTCAATTAATGTGATGCCTTATAGTCTTTATGCTTCTTTAGAGCTAGGTGCACTTAAAAGTGATAATGTTGTTATCCAATTGGCTGATCGATCTAATAAGTATCCTAAAGGATACGTTGAAGATGTTCTTGTGCAAGTAAATCAACTCATTTTTCCTGCAGACTTCTATATCATTGATATGGAAGATTCTCCCCTAAATTCTACTCCGTTGCTTTTAGGGCGCCCATTCATGAGGACCGCAAGAACAAAGATCGATGTTTATGAGGGAACTCTAACCATGGAATTTGATAATGAAGTTATACGCTTCAACATCTTTGAAGCCATGAGGTATCCATTGACTGACATTAAACCCTGTTTTTCTATTGATGATATTAACTCACTTGCGCAGAGATTTTTGGAAGCAATGGAAGAGGATGAGTTGAAAGTAACACTCTCTCAAGGAGTTGGTTATACTGAGAATGGAGAATCCATTTCTAGGGCTGAGTTAGAGAAGGCTGAAGAGCCCATTGTGATCAAAACCGTAGCCTCCCTTGAGGCCCGACCCATATTACCAAGGTCTATTCCTCCTTTGTCCTTTCCTATTTCCACTAACAAATTTTTACCTTCAGTGATACAGGCCCCTACACTTGAGCTTAAGGTTTTGCCAGATCACTTGAAGTATGTCTTTTTGGGGGACAATGAGACGCTGCCTGTTATTATATCCTCGAAGTTGGAGGAGGACCAAGAAAAGAAGCTTGTGGACGTTCTGAAGAAGTACAAGACCGCCATTGGTTGGACTTTGGCAGATATCAAGGGAATTAGCCCAACCATGTGCGTCCATAGGATCCTGTTGGAGGATGGTGCCAAACCCACCAGAGATGCCCAGAGACGCCTACATCCACCTATGATGAAGGTTGTGCAAGATGAGGTAATTAAGTTACTTGATTGTGGCATTATTTACCCTATTTCAGATAGCAAGTGGGTGTCTCCTATTCAAGTTGTGCCAAAGAAGTCAGGAGTTACTGTGGTAAAGAATGAGGAGAATGAGCTTGTACCTCAAAGAGTGGTAACTGGTTATCGAGTTTGCATAGACTATAGGAAGCTCAATGCTTCAACAATAAAGGACCATTTCCCTCTGCCCTTCATCGATCAGATGCTCGAGAGGTTAGCTGGTTATCCTTTTTATTGTTTTTTGGATGGATATAGTGGGTACAACCAGATCTGTATAGCGCAAGAGGACCAAGAGAAGACCACCTTCACTTGCCCTTTTGGCACTTATGCCTACAGACGTATTCCATTCGGATTGTGCAATGCACCAGGTACGTTTCAACGTTGTATGCTCTCCATTTTCTCTGAATACATCGAGAATATCATTGAGGTCTTTATGGATGATTTTAGTGTCTTTGGTAGAGATTTTGATGCATGCTTAGGAAATTTGGAACTTATTCTAAAACGTTGTGTTGAAACAAACTTGGTTCTAAATTGGGAAAAATGTCACTTCATGGTGACTCAAGGGATTGTTTTAGGACATATCATATCTGCTAGGGGGATTGAGGTTGATAAATCTAAGGTAGATCTTGTGCGTTACTTACCCTCTCCCACTTGTGTGAGAGAGGTTCGTTCATTTCTTGGTCATGCAGGATTTTACAGGAGGTTTATCAAGGATTTCTCCAATGTATCAAGGCCCTTGTGCTGTTTACTTCAGAAGGACACTCTCTTTGAGTTTGATGAGGAGTGCAAGAAAGCTTTTGAGAAGCTGAAGGAGTTATTGACTACTGCGCCCATCATGTCTCCACCTAATTGGTCCTTACCTTTTGAATTGATGTGTGACGCCTCAGATTACGCCGTTGGGGCTGTTTTGGGACAAAGAATGGACAAGAAGCCCTATGCCATCTACTATGCCTCTAGGACACTCAATGATGCTCAACTAAACTATTCCACAACTGAAAAAGAGCTCCTTGCTGTTGTTTTTGCCTTAGATAAATTTCGCTCTTATTTACTTCAAACTAAAGTTGTTGTTTATACTGATCATGCAGCTTTGAAGTATCTGATGACAAAGAAGGAGGCCAAACCGAGACTGATTAGATGGATACTTTTGCTTCAAGAATTTGATTTGGAGATCAAGGACAAGAAGGGGAGTGAAAACTTGGTAGCTGACCATTTGAGCAGACTTGTTCATGAGGAGGACGTCCTACCCCTGCAAGGATCATTCCCAGATGAGCAGTTCTTTGGGATTGAGGTAAGTGAGCCTTGGTATGCTGATATTGTGAATTATTTAGTTACTAGGCAATTTCCTGACACTTTACCTCGTTCTAATAAAGAAAAACTTAAGCATATGGCTAGGCATTACATATGGGATGAACCTTATTTGTGGAAGCATTGTAGTGATCAAATCATTAGGAGGTGTGTCCCTGAATCTGAGCATAAATCGATACTTGCCTTTTGTCATTCTGAGTCTTGTGGTGGACACTTTGGTGCTCGTAGGACAGCTCGTAAGGTATTAGATTGTGGTTTTTTCTGGCCTTCTATTTTTAAGGATGCATACTTGTATTGCATGACTTGTGACAGGTGCCAGAGGACAAGTAATTTAGGCTCTAGGGATCAGATGCCCATGGCCCATATTATAACTGTTGAGATTTTCGATGTTTGGGGCATTGATTTCATGGGGCCGTTTCCTTCATCTAACGGGTTTCTTTACATTCTTTTGGCTGTTGATTATGTGTCTAAGTGGGTGGAGGCTAAAGCCACCAGAACTAATGACTCTAAAGTTGTTGTAGATTTCTTGAGATCTAACATATTTGCTAGGTTTGGAATGCCTCGTGTGATTATTAGTGATGGTGGATTACACTTCTGCAACCGTACAATTGAGGCCTTGCTCAAGAAGTACAAAGTGACTCATAAGGTGGCAACACCTTATCATCCTCAGACGAGTGGACAAGCAGAGGTCTCAAATCGTGAGATTAAGGGGATTTTGGAGAAGACTGTGGGCCCTACACGCAAGGATTGGAGCAAAAGACTTGATGATGCACTTTGGGCTTATAGAACGGCTTACAAGACGCCAATTGGGATGTCTCCATTCAGACTTGTCTATGGTAAAGCGTGTCACTTACCAGTTGAGCTTGAGCATAGGGCATGGTGGGCTGTTAAGTCTTTCAACATGGACATTGATAAGGCTGGTTTACATAGAAAACTCCAACTGAATGAACTTGAGGAAATCAGAAACGAGGCATATGATAGTGCATGGATCTACAAGGAGAAAACTAGAGCTTTTCATGATAAGATGATCCGTGGCAAGGCCTTTGTTGTGGGCCAAAAATTTCTTCTCTTCCATTCTAGACTTAAACTTTTTCCTGGTAAGTTAGGTTCTAGATGGGTGGGTCCATTCATTGTCACTAATATTTTTCCTCATGGTGCTATGCAGATAAAAAGTGACAAAACTGGAAATGAATTCAAGGTGAATGGTCATCGCTTGAAACCTTACTATGAGGCTTTTGAGGAGCATACTGTGGAGGATGTACCCCTCCTAGAGGTGCCACTCACAAAGGACTAAAAACAAGGTACAAAGTCTAGGCTGAAAGACTGTAAACATTAAAGCGCTGCTTGGGAGGCAACCCAATTCAACCGAAGCTGTGGAGGAGTCATTAACACAGATTTGCATTTTCTTTCTCTCTTCCATTTACGTTGGTTGATCTTTATGTGTTATTTGTTTTGTGTGATTTTCGTAAATACCTTACCCATGTTTATATTCTATATTACATGCTTATTCTGATATACATTGAGGACAATGTACGATTTAAGTGTGGGAGAGGGATTTACATCTTTTTGAGTCATATCATTGCTTTTTAGGTTTTAGGACCTCTTCCAACTTCGATGATGAAACTGATTCTTAAATGGTTTTTAAAGAGTTTGAGCATACTTTTAAAGATAAAACAAGAAATGGAGTTAATTTGCTTATATTGTAGTCATACTTGGAAATTGAAATTTTGATGCACATTAGCCTTGATTTGAGTAATCTGTTGCCTTAGAGTGAAGCATGGAGACATATTGAATGATACTTGCATAATCCCACAATATTTGTGAGTTTTTCGAGCCTTATAATTGATTCATTATGCATATCAATTCAAATTCTCTTCTGAGTGCATCTTGTGAATATAATGTTTTCTAGAACTTGCTTTTAAACCACTTGAGACGATCGTACATGTTCAGATTTGGAGAAGAAGGAGGCAAATTAGGATTTTACCACCATGACTAAATAGCCTTTAATCTGATCATGATTTGACCCCTAGATAACATTTTGAGCCTGAATTAGCTTATTTTCTTCATTAACCCACATTCATTTACCCTTATAAACTTAAAACACTTTACCTACTATTTTTCCTTGGAACTAGGGAGCTTGGATCTTGTTTATATTGATTTGTAATGTGGAGATGGTGGAAAAGCATAAGTGTGGGGGAATTTCATATGGTTCTAAGGTGGTTATTTCGAAAACAAAAAAACAAAAAAAAAAAGAAGATAAAAGGAGTAATAGGAAAAAAAAATTGCTGTGTTTCAAAAAAATACAAGTTCTGAAGAATTGGGAGAATTATGAGTCTTTAAAGCAAGTTGAAAGCCAAAGTGATTAAATCCACCCTATTGTGATGGAAACGTGGTACTTAATAATGATGATCTATTTATGACGTTATTGAATGCTTTCTAGTTCTAAGGAAATTTTGTGACATCCGTTCTCTTCTTTCTTATGAAACCTTAACCCTTTAGCCCCATTACAACCCTTTCAAAGACCTCCTGATCCTTTGATGTTCTGTTTTTGATGTGGAGAGTGGGTGCACAAGCAAGCCTATGGTTTAAACTGTTTTCACAAGTGATTGAGTAATTAGTATAGCTAGTACTACATTTAAATGAGTGAAAACCAGAGTGATGCATTGTGAGAAGTAAAATTTGATACTATTTGTGCATTAACTCGAGGGTGGCATATTACACTTACTCTTGGCTGATTATTCACACACACACACTCAAAGTACGAATGTTATATAATCTTAATAACTCCGTAGCTTGTTTATTTGAGGTAAACTTGTGCTCTCCGTACTTTATTATGCCATATTACCTAAGGGATCTCTGAGACGTAAGTTGGAAGGATTAGAGTCATTTAATTTGTGTTATGTCATTGTGGTGTCATTTAGTTTATGTTGTTTCTCTTGAGATTCTACTAGGTTACATACTGTTGTTTTGCTAAGGGACTAGCCAAAGCTAAGTGTGGGGGAATTTGATAGGAACACTTTGTGTTACGTTTTTAATGCCTTTCATACCCTATTTGGCTTTGTAATTCTCTTAACTTTGTTATTTTGAGCTTAGTTTCTTTTCTTAGTATGTAGAAAGCTTGTGAACGTGGGAATGGTAAAATAAGGTGCTAAAATGAGTTTTCCTAGTTACTTTAGGAAATCTAAGTGGATTAAGAAAATAGTCTTATCATTCTAAAAAAAAAACTTTTCTAATTATGGAAACTTTCCTTATCTATTATTTTCTGATTTCTTTGTAGGGTTCCACCTCGGAATTATTTGGATGATGTGTCAAAACACAAGAGAATATTGGAGTCCATTAGTGACATGGGTATGTCCAACCTAACATGGGCTTGCACAACAAAAGATCACATAATCTCTTGTCAACTAAGCAAGGTGCAAGGTCCAAGCCCAAAGTGGAGGAAGATTCGGATGCAACAGCCTACTGGATTTTGGCCCATCATAACAGGCCCAAACAATATCATTTTTGAGACTTTCTTAGGTCAAAATTGAAGTTCAAGACGTCTTCTTTCCAGCCCAACAAGTTTCAGCTCATTTGGAGATGTGTGGAAGAAGATATGACCGTTTGAATTCTACTAGTTGGGTCCTCCTGAAATTTCGGGATTGTATTCCTCTTTCTTACTTTTGGCCATTCCTTGATTCTTTGCATGTTTTAGGGATTGTTTCCTTGCATGTTTTAGGGATTGTTTCCTTGCATGTTTCATGGCTTGTTTTTAGCATTGTTTTCTTGCTTTTCCTAAGCTTAGAGGGTTGTTCTAAGCTCTATAAATAGGGTGTTTGTAAGCTGAAAGAGATCATCTTTTCTCTTGGAACCATCTCTACTCAAAATTCAAGAAGCAAAAGGCTGAAACACTCCACCATTCCTTCTCCAATTGTGAGCACATTAGGACTTTTCCAAAATGTGTTCTCCTTCATCTATCATCATAGCCGTGAGGTTCATCACCATTAACATCTCAAGCTTCCTTGAGTGTGTTCAAGAAGTGTACCCCTTACGGCTATTCTTTTTAATTGTTTCAGCCTTGGATTCTTATGTTAGATATTATTATTAATTCAATGAGTTGGTTAATTTTCAGATTTATTCTTTAATGTTTTTGAATTGTTCATGATATGTAGACATATTAATTCATTACATATGTTGAATTTTCAGTTCTGTTATATTGAAAACTTTGATATTGCAAATCATTGAAGCCATAATCGCACTTTCGATCACCTAATTGATCTGGAGTACGATTTAAAGTGGTAAAAGCTATGAACAATAGCCAATGTTCTGGAAATTGCATGTTCTTTATCCATGGACTTTTTCATAGGAATAAGGAACATGTTATTGAATCATAATTCCTTTCGATCTTAATGATTTGTTTAAGTAATTGTAAGGATGCGCTGAGTATTAACTTGATTGCTTAAACAAAATAACTAGCTGATGGACTTTTCCTAAGCTTAGTGATTATCTAAGAAGGAATTTATAAAGTGCATGATCTCTTTAGGCTTGCACTTTGATTCAATTCTGATATGTGATTGAGGCACGAATTCGTTGTCTACATTGAAACAATTTGATTAGTCATTTAACAAACTTGATTTTCTGAATTGTGAGAGAAAATGATCAATTGTAAATAATTGTTCTTTAATTTCCTTAGTAAAATTAGTAAAAAGAAAAATCAGATCATGAAAACCCCCTAATCTTATGTAATGTTAATAGATGTAGATTTATATTTGTTTATAAACTGCTAATTAAACCAATCAAATCATTTATTATTATTTTTATGACTCTTTAGTATAGAGTACCCGCAATCCCCGGCCAATAACGATACCCTACTAATCACTTTACTACAATCTTCTGCAGGGTTTGTTGATGACCGAAATAAACGGTCTATCAGCAAGCTCAAGTCTCGATGGACCGGCCCCTTTATTATTCGGTCAGTTTTTCCTCATGGGGCCATCGAGATTGAGGATCCAAAGAATGGTAACACCTTCAAGGTAAATGGGCAGAGGCTAAAACCATTCTTGGAGTTGAGGAGTCCGGACATTGAGACAATATTGTTGATGGATCCTATTTACTCTGATTGAGGGTCATCTACTAAGGAGAGTCTGGCTGAAGACTTTAAACTTAGTGCTCATGGGAGGCACCCCACAGCTTATCTTTTTATTTGTTTATTATTTTACATATTTATGCTTAATGTTTGTTTCTAGTATTTTTTGTTTTCTAGTCTTTATTTTTCAGGGACAACGCGTACTGCAGATCAAGTTTGGGGGTATGCTATAAGCCATACCAGTCCAGATAGTTCTCCATATCCCAGGTCAACTCTTTCCATATTATTCACACATTGGGGTCAATGTGTAATTTAAGTTTGGGGGTATAGGAGACACATTACACACACTTTGTCCTAATTTGTTGTTTTTTTTAATGCATGCTCATGTTATTTTGAAATTTTGGTTGATCTAAACAATTTCTGTGATGTGATTCATTAGTGAGCTTAAATTTTGGAACACATGATCTGTTGATAAAGTTTTAAAATTTAGTTACTTACTTGAGGCATTTGAGAATTCACATGTTTGATCTCAAATCTAACACGAGCACATTAGTATGCATTATGTGAGGTATGACATGTTATTTTAATGTGTAAGTTTCTGTCTCAACTGAAACTGGATGACTTGTTGGATTAACACTTTGGCATATAAAAAAAAATGAAAATGATGAATGAAAATGATGATCATAAATAAACTTTTCACTGAGTAACTGGACCTCTTGCCTCAGTAAGCAGTGAGTGTTTACGTCAAAAGGTTGGAATTTTGTTTAATAGTATTAAGGCCAGTTAAATTTCGTAGCCTTTTTGACTCGAATTAGAAAGTCCTAAGGGGTGTCTGTACACCTAATGCCCTAAAACCATCTGGTTTGGGAGTCATTGACTCAACACTCGCTACATGGGTCAATTAGAAAGCTTAAGGAAACTAAACATAGCAAAGCCTTACAAAAAGAGAAGAAAATAAAAACCGTGCCATTTTTGTTCATTCTGATGGGAAATACGGTGAATCTTGAGACAAAGAGACCTTACACATTAGACTCATTCGGAAGCTTCATTTTTATTTGCTAATTCACTTTACACTGAGTTAGACTTATGATGCATTAACCTGCCTTTTGTAAGTAATTAGATTTTAACATTTCTATTCATTACGAAGATGGGTTTATCTTTTTAAGCTTGCTCATGAATCATTATCATGATGGTGTGTGCTCCTAAAATCTTTGGATACCATGAGTTATGAACTTATCTTTATATTCTTTGTTTTCCATTTAGTTTTTAGTTTCGTATTGCTATGGGACTAGCAATATGTAAGTTTGGGGGTATTTGATGAGTGCTAAATATTACATGTTTTAGCCCCTTAGTTTACATTTGTTGAGTTCTTAATTATGTTATTTCGTGCTATTTTATCTATTTTCTGTGTTTTTATAGGTTTTGGAATAAAATGAAGCAATGTTGAAACTTCAGGGCTTAAAGAGCAAAAGCTGAGGATGCCTAGTGCGATCGAACGCACAGGACGTGCGATTGATCACACCTACGATCGTGCGCACATGGCATGAGACCAATCGCACCTGCGCTCGAGCGCACCAGACTTGCGATCGATCGCAAGTGACTCGCACATCCCACATTGGAAAGGAAACATTTGATACTACATATGTATTACAGCGCACTGTGATGCACTCGAGTGCAACAGCGCTGCAATCGATCGCAGTTGACTCGCACATCCCACATCGGATAGAAAGCACTTACAGCGTGCCAGACGCATTACATCGCACCATGCTGCGATCGATCGCACCAGACTTACGATCGATCGCAAAGAGGCAGTATCCCACATCGAATTTACAGCTCAATGTACTCCAAGAAATCCCTTATATAAACACTATCTCACCTGATTATTCAGAGCAGTCTGGTGGATTTCTACTAGCATTCTAGTAGATCTCCTAAGGGCTTTTGCCACCACCGGGGGAAGTGCTGCCTAATAGCGTGTGAAATTTCTCCTAATGTACAGTTAGTTTTAATTCTTTTCAAGTTTTTAATGCTTAGAACTTTTTATTGTGAAATTTAGTTTCATAATAATGGGTGGCTAAAATCTTCAGCTGAGGTTGAAGATTAAGGCTCGCCATTGTTTAGCATTATATTTTTAGATATGCTTATTCAATTCTGATATGTTTAGTTTAAATGTTCTATTTCAATTGTTTGAGTAAATTCTTACGATTGATAGTTTTTAATTGTTCTGTTGGATATTCTGCATGTTTCATTCGATGGATACATCGAATCATTTTCGATTAAATTAGATTTCCTTTGTGATTTTTTAAAAGCGGATACATTGGATGCTTTTGGTTTAATTGGGATATTCGTTGTTTTTTGTTGGATTCATGGAATGTTAGACAGATTATTTTTTTATATAGAACATGAAGATATATGCTTTACTTTGGTTGGGTGGATTCTGAAACCTTAGTGTTTTCATCATTAGTTATTAAATCAATTTAGTTTAGTTTAGTTTAGTTTATATTTGTTTTGCAAAATATAATTCACTATTCGGAGCTAGGTTAAAATAAGGTTAGTTTAGATAAAAAACTATTTTCACAACACATTCCCTGTGGATTCGACCTCGTACTTGCACAACACTATATTGCAAACGATTCGTGCGCTTGCGAGTAATTTAACAGGAAGCTCTAGATGATCCGAATTGGAAATTAGCAGTGATAGAAGAGATGAATGCTCTTAGACGAAGTGGTACTTGGGAGATAGTTAATTTACCTAAGGAGAAGAAAACAGTTGGCTGCAAGTGGGTCTTTACAGTGAAGTGTAAAACTGATGGTAGCATAGAGAGATACAAGGCTAGACTAGTTGCAAAAGGGTTCAGTCAGACATATGGGATCGATTATCAGGAAACTTTTGCCCCTGTAGCCAAGATAAACTTAATCAAAATCTTGTTATCTTTGGCTGTGAATTTCAACTGGCCCTTACACCAGTTAGATATTAAAAATGCTTTTTTAAATGGAGATCTTCAGAAAGAGATCTTTATGAGCCTACCACTCGGGTTTGAGGGAGAGTTAGGACCAAAAAAAGTTTGTAAACTAAAGAAGTCATTATATGGTCTCAAACAATCCCCTAGAGCCTGGTTTGAGAGATTTGGGAAAACTGTAAAGAGTTGTGGCTACTGTGAAAGCCAAGCTGACCATACTATATTTTACAAACACAGTAAAGAAGGCAAAATTGCAATCTTAATTGTCTATGTGGATGATATAGTCTTGACAGGTAATGACAATGAGGAATTGGAGAGATTAAAAAAGAGACTTGCAGTTGACTTCGAGATCAAGGATTTGGGTGCTTTGAAATACTTTCTTGGGATGGAGTTTGCTAGATCCAAAGAAGGTATATTTGTGAATCAAAGTAAATATGTTCTCGATCTACTTGAAGAAACAGGTCTACTAGGATGTAGACCAGCCGAGACACCGATTGAACCCAACCTTAAGCTACAGCCTTCTAAAACTGAAGAAGAAGTTGTGAAGAGATAGCAGTATCAAAGGCTTGTTGGGAGACTAATCTACTTGTCACATACACGTCCAGATATCGCAGTCACAGTTAGTATGGTTAGCCAGTTCATGTATTCACCAGGACAAGAATACTTTGATGCAGTCTATAGAATTCTCAGATACCTGAAGGGAACTCCAGGGAAAGGTTTAATGTTCAAGAACCGTAGGCATTTGCAAGTTGAAGCCTATACTGATGCAGATTGGGCTGGGAGTGCCATTGATAGACGATCAACTTCTGGCTACTGCACATTTGTTGGAGGCAACCTTATTACTTGGCAAAGTAAAAAGCAGAATGTGGTAGCAAGAAGTAGTGCAGAGGCTGAGTTTAGATCAGTTACTAATGGGATTTGTGAAGAGTTGTGGATAAATAGACTATTAGAAGAACTGAAGATCTCTAGCACGTTACCTATGAAGTTATACTGTGACAATAAAGCTGCTATTTAAATAGCTCATAATCCAGTACTTCATGACAGAATAAAGCATGTGGAGGTTGACAAACATTTCATCAAGGAAAAGATCGCAAACGGTGTGATCTGCATGCCATACATTCTTACTACCGAACAAATTGCAGACGTGTTCACAAAGGGACTTCCTACAAGACAGTTCGATAAAATCATTGGCAAGCTAGCTATGGAAGATATCTTTAAACCAACTTGAAGGGGAGTGTTGAAAAGGGAAGATTCGGTCATAATATTACCGAATATTATAAGTTTTATTAGTTGTATTCTTATTTCTGTAAATAGCTCTTTAGTGAACTCTGTAATTAATTAGGACAGCTAGCCATTTTAGTTAGTTTCCTTATTTTGTACTTGTATCCTCTTATATAAAGAAAATATGTGTAAACCATTTAAGGGCGAACAATACAGAGAAAAATTATTCCATTTTCTGTCTTTCGTTCAAATTCACATTATCACTAATTCATTATGATCAGCGTTTTATGTTTGTTGAAACATTAATAAGGGCATACTCTGTGTTTATTCATCCTTGTATGAATGCAAGCCACAGTTTGCCAACCTACCTATCAAAGCCTTGCACTTCTAGCTATTATAAAATTATTCAGATTTCTCTTGCTGCGTTTCGTAAGTTCTATTTGAGGTGCTGTGCTCCCGGACGTGCATTCTTCGAGCACTCTTGGCAACCCTCATGCAATTTTCAGAGTAGTTTTTATCTCATATTTTTGGTTTATTAGTGCGGATTGGAGGTATTTTTTTTTCTTTTTTTGTCTCTCAATATCTGGTGTGAGCGGGATTCATTCTTGTGCGATAAGTGACTTTATCAAGTTAAATGTAGGGTGTCTCTTAGGCCTCGGATCTCTTTTATGTTGCATAAATTGGGGTTTTTGATAGGGTCTCTTGTTCTCTTCATTTGCTTGAAATGGACGTGGGCTAAGAAACAAAAATGAACAAGAGCTATGAGGCATTGATCCCTGGATTCTAGTTAAATTCCTCCCAATTTTTTTTGCAAACAGTTTATGAAATGATTTATATTTATATAAATTTAAATTTATCTCACGAAAACTGTTTTACTGTTATTTTATTATAAACCGTTTTAAAAACCATACATTAAACCAGTTGAACCATGTGAAGTTACTTTTTCTCATTTTTTTAATTATTTGAATTAAGAATGATATGGTGAGTTTATATTCTTAGGTACGTCATATGTGTATGAATTACTATATAAAGTACAGTTTTAAGATAAGTAAATAACGTGCAATTGAGTATATTATACTCCGTTTTTTGATTTCAGTGTGTTACCAAAAAATAAAAGATTTCATTGCAAAGTGAAATAATTATCCAATCCATACTGATATCTTTATAAATTTAAAGCAAAACCTGAATTATAGATGCAAATTTAAAAAATTACAAGCTAAATACAAAGATAAAAAAAATGCAATTTATAAAGACTCTTGATTTCTAGTGATTTTATTACTCTCCAATTTTTACTTATAAAAAATATCTTAACATCTTATGCGGTGGATAAGAGAAGCCCAACCCATGAAGTATTGGAGGAGTTAGCATCAGTTGCCTTCAAAGTGAGGTTGTAAATTTCGCAGACAGTATTCGGTTTAGTTATTAAACAGAATGATTTGGTTTTGTTCAGTTTTGGTTAATTTTTTTAGTTTTGGTGTATTTTTTTAGATTTGACGATAATTTTAAATATATATATATATATATATATATTTTACTTTACAAATATTTTGATAAATATAAATCATAAGAAAATAATTACAATTCAAATATACAAATTAATCCTATCCAAAATTTTATTTTAAAGTAAATTATAAATATTTTTTTTGTATAAATCTAAATTGGGACTTTATCATATTATCAAATTACATACTTTTTTTATATATATGTATATATATAATTATAAGTACACATCATAATAAAACAAAAATCATTTGAATATCGAAAATAGAGTTATTGTTTTTCTTTATGAATGATCGATTCATAATTAAAGAGAAATAGTAAAAATTTTAAATTACTATATTAAAATATTTAAATATACAAAACGGATCGAAATAAAAAATGAAACAAAATATAGTGATTATTCATTTCAGTTTAGTGTTGAAATTGAAATTTTTGAAACTACCTCTAGTATAATACGGCCCTTCGAAGAACGATTCAACTCGCTGCACACTCAATCAAACACATCCCGTGTCTTCTTGCATATTATCTTTGCATTTAATATTTGTTTTGTAAACTGCTCTTTTAGATATTCATTATTTCCATTCAATTCAAATATTTGGGTTTCTTTTTTTGCTGTTTATACACTTTATTTAAGCAATTATATATTTTCTAGCTAGTTTTAATGATCTAAATGCTAGGCTGGGGCAACATGGAGATAGAAACAGGGGCTGTTGGATTTGTACATTTTCTGTTTGAATTTTGATTATTCAGAAGAAACGCTCATATTGGGATGATGGGATCCTTGACAGTCTATTGGAACAGGAAAAGAAGAAAAAAATAATCATCTTTTCATATTAACTTGTATTTTTCTAAAACCAGTTCACCTATTCTCAAATACTCTGAATTGGGTAACTCAGCAGCAAATACATTCTATCTAACCAGATAAATGAATTAAACTACAAAATTTGGCCTTGCCTAGATAATCAACTCTGGTACAAGCAATAATTGAGCTCACATAAGGATTCCTTCTGCATTATTTAGGGCTTTCTTTGCAACCTTGAATTTGTTAGTTATGGCTTTGTTGCCTTTTACTACACATTCCTTGATGAAGAATTGAAGAACTCGAGGCTACTTCGAAGAGTTTCATAGTTATGGCAAGCTGCAATATTTTCTGGGCTTCAAGAACCTCTTTGTCAATTGTTCTGGCAACCTGTTCAACATTATCTGCTGTAGCAGCCATATCCCCGGACAACCACCATAGGCCCTTCTTCTCAGGATCGAGCAGCTTGCTCCAATTGAGTCCCCTTATTAACACTTCTTCAACTCTTAACTGTCAATAATGAGAAATATAGTCAAAGAACAAACATACACAAAACCACATGCGAATAACTCGGATGAAGAATTTATTTTTAATTAAAGATCTTGTTGTAGAAATCTCAATTTTCTCCTAAGGACTCGAAAGTTATCACGCAATGGGAAATCCAAAGTTATTTCACTCAACTGTACCTGAAAGTAAGCCTTTGTCATTTTATATTATCCAAATACCAGCTTATGTATTGCTTTGCTTTCTTTTTTCTGACTTTTTCTACTACTGACAAATACTAACATATCATCATCATGCTGAACTCTACCATAAAGATTTTATAGATTCAATTGCAAAGACATGGTCGATCCCCAACCTCAGAATGAAAAAAGAAAACGACTAGACTCTAGCTCTTAAACCCATGATAGATTAAAAAAGATTATATGGGGGAGGGGGAATTCAACTAGCAATACATTTTGTAGCCATTTCTTTACCCGCGCATGTTGTGCAGTATCCTCTTTGGTCCTTTTCTTGTTGTTCTTGATGTCGCATATGGTTTCCAGCATGAACTCCATCTGAAGAATAATGAAGGAATATATTACGAATTTAGCAGCAAAAATAAGAACACTTTACAGAAGAGAAGTTCGTAAGAGACTTACTCTTTTGCCATTCATTTTTTCTTGGCCATCTCCAGAGGAGGCCTTCAATTCATTCACGCTGACAATAAAATTATCATAGCAGCAGGATCATCACCCCTAAATTTCATTCCACAGCCTATTCAACTGAAACAACATATTAGACATAATTTTGTAGTATAGGCGTATAGCTACATTATACTACCATTTATGATAATATGCAAAAACTATTTCGTGCACCATTAAAAATGCAAATAAGAAAAATATAAAGGGTATTGTCGCCAAATAAAGAAAAAAATTGTGGGGAAAATAAAAATCAAAAAGAAAATCTGTTTTCATAAAGTGGATCTAGATAAATGTAGATATTGACAAACACTCAACTAAAATTTAATAACCAAAGCATAAGAATAATTGATAAGAGCTACAACGACGCTACAAGGACGAAACATCAAGGGATAAAGCAAAGACTTGCACTGTAAAACTGTCAAGATAGATGAGACATCAATCTCCATCAATCTCTTGCTTAATGTGATCAGGAAGTCATATATCGAATCACTGAAAAGCATGAAGGAGAGATAGAAGAATACATCTACTTTAATACACATCAAGAACCTTGTTGAAAAGCATATTAAGTAAGACACGTCAATGAGAACTTTCATCCAAAGACATGAAACAACATAAAGCACCTAGTCTGAAAAACCAAGGAAACTCGAGTTAAATATTTAGCCAATAAAGTTGTCGCAATGCCGGGTAGTTGTCAAACACATGAAGCTCAAATTAGGTTTTTGAAAACTAAAATTTTCGAAGATGCAGGAAGCAAACACATTAATACAATGTCTTACACTATCCTTTAATGGAATACTGCTGTAATTTCAGTGGAAGGACAAAAGATTAGCTAGTACTATCTTGATTTTTCATTGAAACGATTGTGGTTCCATTTCTAATGTAATGACGTGCACAACCATGTGTCTTACCACATGCTGGCAATTATTGTGATAATAGCAAAAGAGCCCATGTTGTGATAAGAACATCCCAAGGTTGAATCCTCTTTTTTCTCGAAAGACTTGATCACAAGCACTTGACAGTTCCAATGAGCAGATGATTCCATGTTAAAAAAATTGTCCTATCCACAAATTCTTTCTAACCGCAATTCTGACAAGTTCTTTTGAAATAATGATTAAAAACTTCTTAGTTTGCTTCTTACTAATGCTTCAGCACAGTCAAGTTCCAGGTTAGTGCAGACTAGTCACATGGAGCAAACTCCAAATATGCATAAATAGGAGAGTAGAAGAGTGAGGTTTCGCAAGGAAAGATTGTCTTCTTTGTGGTACTTTTTGTTTTTGAAGTTGCTATGGAAAACAAAGACAACTTTGAAGGAAAGAACGATGACAATTTTGAAGAGAAGAACACACTAGATTATGTCGAAGGAGAAGTCATTTTATTGAATTCAAAACTTACATTAAAAGACTTGAAAATAATAACTAACCACTAAGAACATGGACATAAAAATAAGCCATGATTACACACATGTTTAATAAAAAAATAACAAACTCCTAAAAACTAGGAAACAATACTTTGAAATATTCAAAACAAAATAAATGACGTTTTTGACAACGTGGCAGCAGTTCTAAACTATTATTATACCCATAATTTTATTTATATTGTGCTCATAAATATATCTAATATTTTAATTTTGTATATAATATAAATCATTTAAGTCTATCCCCAACGTACCGCATACGGGGTGGCAACATAACACGTTCCCGTACCCGAAAACAGGACATATCGAGTTCCTGGTAATTATGGTTGAAATCACATGCCAGTCATATATGCAAATCAAAGAATAAATTGATGTTCCGTGTAGTGCGTACATTCACAATCGCATATTCAATCTACTGTATGAGTTTCGTACTAAAATTTTACATTAATTGGAATATATGATCCTGTCATGTTAATTGCCTTTTGTTTGTGGGCCGCGCCGATTCATGGGCCTCATAGATATATATTGATTTTTTTTGTTTAAAATAGTAAAAAAAAACTAGTAAATATTGAATTGAATGTTTATAATTGTATAGAAAAACAATCATTTTATTGATAAAGTTAAATATTACAAATAATTTAGAAATTGAACAAAAGTTTCAAATATCTTCCAAATAACTTACAAAAACAACAACATATAAAATAAACAAAGAAAATGAAATGACTTACAAATGAGTGAAATATAAAAAACAACTTAGAAATTTTAAAAATTAGAAAGACGGCACTTTTTAAAAACTACAAGATAAAAGGTTATTGCTGGCGTTTTTTTGTGTGCATATTTCGAATTTCCGGTGCTTTTCGCAAGCGCCGGATCAAGCACCGATATATGTGGTGTCGAAGTGCAAATACTGGCACTTCTAAGCGCCGCTATATTTCGGCGCTTAAAAGCGCCGCTATATACCGGAAGCGCTGCTAAAGTATGGTTTCTAAGCACCAACATATACCGGACATTTTATGCCTATTACGGCCCTTTAAAGCGCCGCTAAAAGTACAATTTTAATTATGTTTTTACATTATTTTGACTTAAATATCAACATTCACCCTTTAATAAATAAAATATACCATAAAATACAAAAAATTTCAAATGTTCTTCGATATATAAAATGCATCAAACATCCATAAAAATTCTTTCAGTCAACACAAAATTCATCTTATTTACACAAAAAAACAATCATAGTTCACATATAAAATTCATACAAAAACAAAGTAATGGAAATGTAGTATGAAAAATTATTTTAGCATCATGAAATCAATCATGAGGTCCTCTATTAACCAAATACTGTAGTAAAGACTTCAGCTCATCAATTTGGGATTGCATATTATTTATTTGATCATTGTGCCTCGCCATTATTTGTTGAATTTGTTGCGCATGCTGTTGATTGTTTTCTTCTATTTGTGCTCTCAGACTATTTATCTTTTCAGCATATGCTCCATGGTATCCCATATCATTCTTCATTTGAGCTGAAAGTCCAAACACAACAGATGGTGTAACTCCAAAACCCTGACCTCAGACACGACCGGAACTCTCTTCACCCATAAGCTCGGTAAAGACTTTATTTTGTATTGCTAAATTATTGCTAGCATTAGAGGATCATGAAGCTGCAACAAGTTCAGCAACACGAGCTTCAGCTGTCACCTACAATTAGGAAACAATAAAGATTAAACTCCTCCGAATATTTAGTAGCTAATTACTAAAGGAGGTAATCTGCTCCAAAAGAACAAATAATTAGGAAGTAATCACTTTATTAATCTTAAGAACCAAGACCATGTAGAAAAGGAAATTCACAAGAATCACAACCACTGATTTAGTTTTGGCCATTGATATGGTGAGTACTTAAATAAATAAAAAAAATCTTAAACTCACCTACCTGTTCACTTCTACTATTGACAATTCATCACTCTCAGGTCAACAAGTGCACAGAGAAAGTTATAGAGTACTATTATAATAATAAAGCCCAAAAATATAAGCATACATAAAAAAATAATCAGAAAGAGGAAGACGTCATTTGAGGGTTCAGCCAAAGGGTAAATTATAGAAACCCCTTGAGGTTTGGGGTGAGTTACATTTATCTTCTTCATCTATGTCATCTCCTATCTCCATTAACTATCCTTTTCCTTTCTTTTTTAAACAGCAAAAGATTTTATCACTCCATAAGCAAGCATCAACACATGCAGTAAGTACAAGTATCAAACAAAAACCAACATACCAACACCACACAGAATACCACTAACACCAGCAAGAACAATAACAAGAAAGAAACCATGCAACTGAAAGACAGTCACCAACAGGGCAGCAAAAAACAACCTGCAAAACTAAAACTCAAAACAGCAGCAACCTGAAACAACAACCAACGGAGACAAAGACACACCCCAACCAAACGAAACTCCCAGATATGAACATAGACCAATCAAGATCATTCTTTCTAAATCACAATAATAAGGCACGTTGGTTTACAAATCAAATTAGATTAAATCAGCACAAACCAAGAAGGATTACAAACACAGAATTCAATCTGTAGTCCCAAGTTAATTCTGAAGAACATTTCCCTCAATAGAACTTTAAAAACTTCATGAACGAATGGTGGAAACCCAAAAGCCATCATCCATAACATTAAATGGATCATGAGACATTCAGAATATGAATCTATCGTTACTTTAGCATACTGATGCTACAGTTGATAAAATTTCTCACGCCTCATGCTCAGCCACAAAATGCATTCATTTTAGAAGTTATAAACAAAGGACTATTGAGCTGCATGGGAGAAGAAAAACTTATTCATTTTTAAATGAAAAAAGAAATATATCACAAGCATAACAAGTGCAAATTTGAAAATAATGCTCCAGTAGACTCATTGCAAGAACAGAACAAAACATATGGAATTACTTATTAATAACAAATACAAAGAATATACTTAGAACAGAAATGCACTACAGCATGACATAAGACAAAAATTCAAGAATCTGTAGCAAACATCAAAAGAGAAAAGTGAAAAGCAATACATAATAGCCACCATATGAGGCTAGAATAAATTTGAAACCACTCAACTGCATTGATGTAGTAGACATTCAGAATATTCACTTGCTCAGTCAAACAGACCAGCTCTAGCACTTAAAAGCATATACCAATGATCAATTCATTGCCATGTCTTTCACTTTTAACATAAGACTCCACATGTCACTTCAGATGGACACTGATTATACTCAATTAACCAGATAGGAAAAGCATCAAATGAGCAAGTGAATATTCCTCATTGGATATAACTTTGTAAAGATAAATATTACAAACAGAATATGGAAGAGGGAATATGCTCACTCTGACAAAAGAGAAGCACCTACAAGAGGCATACGATATAACATACCACAATAAAGATCTTAAATGCAAGAAACATGGACAAATGACATGGAAGGACTATACAACAAATAAATGAAACATAAGTAAAGACAAAATTGGAAAACAAGTGAAGTTTCTACTAACGTATCTAGAGTAGAGAGCAGGAAGGCACCACAGAACCATAAAAGCATTATTCATACAATTATTACACGGGAAAAAAGAGAGAAAACAACAGGAAAACACAAGCATGATAAATTAGATCCTGACAACAAGTAATCACAGAAATGGTAAACATATATACGTGATGTGTGTGTACTATTCTTGTTGTTCGAAGTAGATGCTGCTAAAGGTTCAAGGAATCTATTCAAAAGCAAAACCGTAGTCAAATTTGCAATAAGACTATAACTTACCCATAGAAGGCATAAGTAAGGATAATTTAGTAGTTTAAATGACCCAAAGACACTCCAATACACATAATAGAGTATCAACTACCATATTTTACTTGTGATTGAACTTAGTACCTGAATACAACAATTCTGATTTTTCTATAATTAATCAACAGAAAACACAACTCACATGAACTGATAAATCATTATTAATGATGATGAACAGTTAAATTTCTCAGTTTCCCATCAGTTATTCAACGTAATGATGACCTAATCAACATGAAAGTACAAAGTATGACATTTAAAATAAAAAATATACAGAAATGAGAAATAGGTACTTTTCTTGTAGATGAAATCAAGGATTGAATGCCTCAATGCATTTCAAGCCATATTTAATATCAGATAAACAGTCAAACTTCAAACTTTTTCTACAACCAAAACACACCAATCATGAACAAATGACAAGCATTTACCATACTGGACTAACATAACAGCAACAATGAATCAAAAATACAAAATTGAGTTAATGGTATTGCTCTATTGATAAAAGTATGGGCTTGAAACCAAAATAAATGCGAAAAAAAAATCATTTGGGCAGCCAAAATAAAAAAGTAAAATTTGCCATAACCATGCAATTAAGACATCGAAAACATAACCAAAATGACAAGTAGTGAACAGAAAACCCTTTAAAATTGAGACAAAAGCATCAAGAACACAAAATAGAGAAATGGGTATTTTTCTTAACAGTAGCAAATAATTGAGGCAAAAAAAACAGATAATAAAAACAATCAAAAAGAAATAAAGAGCTGTAACTATATATAAAGGATAAAAAAATTGTAGAAAATCAAATAAACCCACTCGAAACACTAAAGAGAACAAAGAAATGAGTATGGTTCCTAACAAACAAAAAAAAGTGTTGAATATAAAGCACCTATAAACTAAAACATAGAGCATGTAAAAATAAAAAGGCAGTTTGTTTGGGAACCTGTCTGACGATTGTAGCTGGAAATGTAGTGCAATCCAAGAGGTAAACCCAGAAACAGAGAGAGAAACTCCCTTCTTCTACTACTTCAACATCCACCCTAAAATCCTTAAGCAAAGAGTAATTTTCACTTTCTATCGCATTAACACCCACCATTGTTTTTGCCTTTTTCTTTTAATTTTATCACAACAAAACGTTAAACCCACCAAAAAGGAAACTTATCTCTCTCCCTCTCTAGAGCAACAACCCCATTAAACAAACGAACCCAATTTAAATTCTCCAATCTATTTAGGAAGTATTTCAATGTAAAAGACACTTTTAAAATGGATAATTCCTAACCAGGGCATTCAATGATCCTTTTTTTTTTTTTTTTTTCACTTAAGGAGAGTTCGATACAAAGTTATTCATAGTTCTAACAAGTTAGAAACACACAAATCATATCCAAATCATCAAATATACAGTGAAATTACCATAAATTGTCGTGATGCATCATCAATAAAAGTCTCATCCTTGCATTTATGAGTTTTAGTAAAAAATTCTATGCGCCCGGGCTCATTCTCATGTGTCATCTCCTACCATGTATGAAAAGAGTTCAAATTGTGACTCAATACACTACATCTCAAATGAAAGATTGGATGAATGAAGCAAATTAACTCACATATTCATCTTGTCTTCTAGCAAAACTCTTTGAACTAGACGTGTGAGGACATTGTTGTCTTTCACATGCCATTGTCCCTATAGTAGAATAATTTTACACCAATAATAAACCAATTGAATAATTAGTCATTATTAGAAAAATAGAAACAATGAGAATCCAAATGAACATAATTATCTTAAAACAACCTCACTCTGGTCAGAGAACCAGTAGTTCACCAGTTGCTTCCACTGGTCTTGATCTACGCCTTTTGGAACATCATTGCTCAAAACTTGCTGTTTTGTTTTGTTCCTCACGTAGTCCATTTTCAGCACATATCGGTAGTCCCTCCATTTTTTCCCTATCATCCTCAACAAAATGTTGTCTATCGCCTCAATCGTAGGGTAATGGAACTTCCTCTACCACAAAGAAAGGAAATCGATGTCAAATAAGAATTATTGGTGTTAGGGATTATGCATGTACAACACCACAAATACAAAAAAAAAACAAAAAAAATTGGAGGCAATCAATGGTTATTAAGTTGTTACTTACCCGAATCAATATAACAAGGTCCTTCTTGTAGCTAGAAGGGACCTTCTTCCAATCTGTGTAATTAAGCGGACAAAAGTTCCCTCTCTTTGCATCCTTGCCCAACCAGCTTCTTAGCATTTGGTCACCTTTCTTAATATGTTGATGACGTGCATTGAAGTGGGCCACAATTTTTTTCCCACGTTCAATGGACCACACTTGTGAGGTTCTCAGGACACGTGTTTGCTTCCTCACCCTCCCTTCAAAATCTATACATTGAAAACATAAATTTTTTAATTAGTATAACAATGTGGTATCAAACTAGTTATAGAGAGAATGTATTCTAATACAAAAATTACCAATTATCTTGTATTGTTCACTATCATTGTAATCACTTTCCGTTGTTATTGGATCGGTCTCAGAATCATTTTGCGAGTCATGATCATCATCAAGGTGATACTCATGCTCATGGTGAATATCTTCTTGATGGTGTGAAGACTCAGCTACATACTGGTTTGACATGTTATCTCTAACTGATGGAGGGATATTTTTTGACCTATACATCTTCCAATCTGTATACATAAAAACATTAAAATGATTATATCTCACACTATCAAGAATGCATTAAAAGTTAACAAGAATTAGAAGAACCACTCCTGAAAGATAGGAATGGTTAAGGAGTCGCAGCAAATGTAGCAATCAATAACTTCAGAGTACCTGAGAACAAATGAACAAATAAGTGATTCAAATAGGATTTAAAGAACAAGCAATAATCAGTGATACAACCAAAACAGAAATTTACGACATTCTAAAGTAACATTCCACAAACTGTACGCAAAAAGGGCTGGTGCTTGTGCTGGTGTTGGGGTTGCACCATCTTCTGTGCTATAGAGGAGGATCAGATGATAGGAGATGGGTTCATGGAGGATGATCAGATGGGTTTTTGATGGGGTGGGAAGGGAGTGGTGATTTTGTCAGTTAGAAATTGGTGTCTTAGACACTGGGTCAATTAAGTTAAGATTGATAGAGAGGAAAAGTAGGAGAATGGAAGAAGAAGAGGAAAATATACGAGTGGAAAACACGTGGAAAAATGGGATGAATTTTTTTTTTCCACATGGACAAATCACAATCCGCATAATTTTGAATGATTTGGTAGTGAAAGCTAAGATAAGCTAATTTTTTTTTTATCTTTTTCTTACTTCCTCTCATATTTTCATCATTTTTACTAAATATTAGTATTTTTTATTTTTCCATTCTCCTATTTCCTTCCTCCTTTTTTTTTTTTTTTTGTTTTTACCAATCACAACCAAACTCTAGGCCCTCAATAGAACTTTAGAAAATCACTATAGAAATTGACCAAAAAAATCCCACAAGGAAGCATATCAAACAACCAGATATTGACTTTAGAAACCAAAAAAAATGAAAGTCGAACTTAGCATTACATACCAAACAAACTTCCCTACTACAAACCAAACACAAAGAGAGAATATTTCCTATCAGTGAACGCCATGCATAGAAGAAAAAAAGCAAACTTAAGAAAAAGAAAGTTGTTTTTATGCAGAAATTATTAGCACAATACTCTCAGGAAAAGCATGAAACTAAATGCTAGTTGAGTTCAGTTAGGATGTAAACTGCTACTGGTATAATCTATTATGTTCTAAATTAGTGACATTAACATGAAAGAGACACACAATAACCCAAAAGTCATGGTAGGTTAACAAAAGCTGTATCTGTGGATGCTTGCATCAATGGAAGTTTACCAAGATTTAGATATATTTGAAAAAATGGAATATTATCAAAGTAGGCAAGGACACAGGAGCTATTATATAATCATACAGATAAATAACTGACCAAAACTCTCATATTTTGTACAGAAAGAACTTAAAAAGTTAAAAATATCATAATATATAGTTTTAATGACAAGTGATGGTAGAAAGAAACCATTTTTATATAGAGAAATTGCAGAATACATATGCAATAATTAAGGCATAGTCTTTGCCTACTAGTGTGATTATTTTACCAGGGTTTTCCTTTCAATTACAGTGTATCTATATATCAGGTATGCTGGAATCAATTAGTTAAAATTTACTTAATCAATCTTATTATTTAAGACTACCCTCCATGAGCCGCAACAAACCACAGACATTCTACTCCTAAAAAGCACCAGATTAAAATGCTTAATCAATCTTATTATTTAAGACTACCTGTAGGCCTAAAAAGATCTACTATCTAATAAAAGAATGCCTACACTAATTGAGAAAAAAAATCCTAGTCCATTACAGAAAAGAATGGTGCTTACTTTGTTTACAAATTACAACTGACATACAGGGACTAGGGTTTCAACTTTTAATTTCATATATCATTTCATCATAAAATAAGTTCCACGCACCATAAGAGTTGGGTAATCCCTCATGATAGATCATAGAGGAAATAGAAAAAGATAGCATAATTTCAATTACAAATGATGAAAAACAAAAAACTTAAAAGCTCAACAAAAGAGTGTTTCGGTACCTGGCAGGGAGTATTGGAGCTGTTGGTGCTTGGTGGGATAGCTTCACCGAAAAATTGAACCCAGTTGTGGAAAGATGCAAAGACGTCGCCGGTGCTTCTGGAAGGAAGAGAGAAAAAGGTAAGGTTTGGTGAGGGTGTCTGAGGGAGAAAAAAGAGAAATAAGAAGAGGAGAGAGAGAAAACCGACTTATGACTTAGCCCAAGTACAATCCGATGGAGGAGGAAAACAAAGAGAGGTAGCGATCGATGGAAAAGGGAGATAGCCAAGTTGAGGATCTGGCATGAGTCGAGAGGGAGTGAAAATTTTAGGCAAAGCACGGCGTGGCAAGGAACGGCAGGAATATATGAAATTTTATATCATATTCTGACGCTTCAAAGCGATGGAATATGAAATGGGTTTCTGTAGAAGATCAAGTGATTTCATCTGAAATCACTGCTGCAAATCAGGAGAATCATTCCAATAAAGATCCTGCCGAAGACTAGGAAATCATGTCTGCTATACCTACATGTAACCGAAGATAATGCAGCAATTATTCCACGAGATTCTTGCTGAAATTTAGAGATAATTGTATAACTGTATAGACATTTAAACTATGTTCACATGTTGCAAATATTTAGGAAATCGATCACAATTGTTTTTATATATACTGGTGTAAACCGCAAGCCTGGAATATCAGAAAATAGAATTCATTCAAACATTTTGTATTTTGTATTCTTTTACATGGTATCAGATTAGCCATCAAAAGACCAATGTCTACAAGCCATATCTTCCTCTTCTTCTGATTCCTTTGCCACCATTAATATTGAACCCTCTCAATCTCCCTCTGTTCTTACTATGTCTAACATAGTAACTGTCAAACTTAGGCCCGATAATTACATTCTTTGGAAGGCACAAATGGTGCCATATTTTCTTGGCCAAGACCTCTTTGGATATCTTGATGGTACCATTCCCAAACCTCCTAAATCTGTCTCTGTTTCCCATCCAGAAACTTATGTCATCTTTGAAACACCCAATCCTGCCTACTCTTATTGGATACGCCAAGATAATCTTATCCTTAGTACCCTCATGTCTTCTCTCACTGAAGGAGTGCTTGCTCAAGTAGTAAATCATACTACTTTGTCTGCTGTGTGGCATGCTCTGGATGAAAATTTTTCATCCCGATCTCGTGCACGAACTGTGCAGATCCGAACACAACTAGCAACAGCAACAAAAGGCAGCAAGTCTGCCACCGAATATTTTCTTTTTATTAAGAAACTCACTGATGAATTAGCTGTTGCAGGACAACCTATGAGTTGTGAAGATGTCATCACCTATGTTCTTGCAGGATTAGGCCACAAATATGACAGCTTTGTGGCAGCCATCTCGGCTCGCATTGACAAGGTAACACTGGAGGAAATTTACTCGCTTTTGCTCACCACAAAAGCCAGACTTTCTCGCCACCAGATGTCGTCTCCCACTCAACCTACCTCTGTCAATGTTGCCCAACGATAATACAATCCCTCTCAAAATCGTGGCAGAGGCAGCTCTAGGGGACGTGGTCATTTTAATCGTGTTGGTTACAACAATACCACACGTCATACTGATCACAATTCAGTAATCTGTCAGGTTTGTAATAAACCAGGACACTCAGCTCGGAAATGCTATTTTCGGTTTGATCTGTCTTACCAGGATCCAAAACCAGAAAATAAACAAGCCATGGTCGCTGCTCTTACTGGCACTTGGGATACCGAATCGCATGCTGACACTGGTGCCATGCATCACGTCACTAATGACCTCAATAATCTGAACCTTCAGAATGATGACTATCAAGGTACAGATCAGGTTCAAGTAGGCAATGGCCAAGGTTTGCAAATCTCGAAAACTGGTTACTCTAAAATTTCTACATCCAATTCTACCTTTGTTCTTAATCAACTGCTTCTAGTTCTTGAAATTCATAAGAACTTGTTATCTGTCCAAAAGTTTTGTATTGATAATCATGTCTATTTTGAGTTTCATGACAAATTCTTTCTTGTAAAGGATTACTTGGGGCAGGTCCATCATCAAGGCCATCTCATTAATGGACTCTACCAATTCACATCTCAGTCTCGCCATCCACAAGCTTTCTCTACCGTTCGTGTTTCTCATCGTGATTGGCATCGTCGTCTTGGACATGCATCAACACCAGTTGTCAATAAAGTCCTCTCATTCATCAATGTTCCAGTCGAGTCCAATAAAAAGCACTCAGTATGCCCCGAATGTCAAATGGCAAAAAGTCATGACTTTCCATTTAAGTCCTCTTCCAACGTTTCTTCTTATCCTCTTGATTTAATTTTTACCGATGTATGGGGACCAGCATCCGTTGTTTCTACTAACGGTGCTAAATATTATGTTAGTTTTCTTGATGATTATTCCAAGTTTGTGTGGTTATTTCCAATGAAACTCAAATCCGACGTTGAATCAATATTTCTTCAATTTCAAGTGTATGTTGAAAAACACTTCGAAGGCAAAATTAAATCTGTCCAATCTGATTGGGGAGGTGAGTTTCGACGTTTGCACAATTATTTCCAACAAACCGGAATAAATCATAGACTAGCATGCCCTTACACTCATCAGCAAAATGGTTTTATAGAGCGCAAACACCGTCATATTGTCGAGGTTGGCCTAAGCATGTTAGCCCACTCAAATTTACCCATACTTTACTAGGAAGAAGCCTTCCAAACTGCAACCTTCATCATAAACCGGCTACCAACACCTGTTTTAAAGCAAAAATCTCCATTTGAAATTCTTTATAATCGCATGCCATATTTTTCCTTTATGCGTGTTTTCGGTTGCGCATGTTGGCCTAATCTACGCTCTTATAATTTAAACAAGCTGAACTTTCGCTCCAAAACATGTCTCTTCATTGGCTATAGTCTTGGTCATCAAGGTTACAAATGCTTTGATTTATGTACTGGTAAAATCTATGTCTCAAGGCATGTAATTTTTGATGAGAATTTCTTCCCTTATACCAAAGAAAACGTTTCTCCACCGTCTCAACACCATTCTGTTCTAATGCCTCATAACATTAATATCTCCCCTTCTCTTAGTTCTAGTGATTTGCAATCTAACCATTATCCTATTAGAACTGTCTCTACACCTTGTTTGTCTCTTCCTATAGGTCCAGCTGAAGCAATCACCAATAAGGATGCCACTGTTGCACTGCAACATACAGACTTGCTCTCGGATCTGCCACAAAACAAAACATCTTCACCATCCGATGTGCCTGCTATCTCCAATCACCATCCGATGACAACAAGATCTAAGAACAATATTCACAAACCTCGCAAGCACTCTGATGACTATATTCGACATCCTCTACCTCGAGCATTACTGGCCGAAAGCTCTACTGCCAAAGAACCAACCTGCTTTACAGAAGCATCCAAATCAAATTGTTGGAGAGAAGCCATGAACAAAGAATTCATTGCATTGCTTCAAAATGGAACTTGGTCCTTGGTTCCAAAATAACCAAATGCAAATATTGATGGCTGTCAGTGGGTTTACCGAGTCAAAAGGAAAGCTGATGGAACTATAGAGCGCCACAAAGCTCGACTAGTCGCCAAAGATTTTCACCAACAAGAAGGTATTGATTTTTCAGAAACCTTTAGTCCGGTTATCAAGCATGCTACAATCAGATTGGTTCTTTCAATTGCGGTCACTCAAGATTGGCCTATACAACAAATTGATGTGTAAAATGCATTTTTGCACGGTGATCTACATGAGGAAGTCTTCATGACACAACCACAAGGTTTTATTCATCCTCAATTTCCAAATCATGTCTATAAGTTGCATAAATCATTGTATGGATTGTGGCAAGCTCCAAGAGCTTGGTTTTTTAAACTCTCAGACAAGCTCAAATCACTACATTTTCATGAAAGCAAAGCTGATACATCATTGTTCATTTTTAAAACAAAAACTGCCACTGTTTATGTTTTAATCTCACTGCCTCAGATGGCAAACCATGTGCCGATGCAAATCTTTACAGAAGCATGGTTGGCAGTATGCAATATCTTGCTTTCACAAGGCCTGACTTAGCCTTTGCAGTCCACAAAGTTAGCAAGTTTATGCATAATCCTCTTGACACACACTGGCAAGCCGTCAAGTGAATACTTCGCCATCTCAAATATACTGTTTCAACAGGCTTGTTAATTGCAAAAGCTGCAAATCTTGATCTTCATGCTTTCTCCGATTCGGACTGGGCAGCAGACCGCGATGACAAAAGATCAGTAGGAGCTCATTGCATTTTTCAAGGACCAAACTTGATCTCATAGAGCTGTAAGCAACAACCAAGAGTGGCACGTAGCAGCACTGAGGCTGAATACAAAGCTTTATCAAACACGGCAGCTGAGCTAATGTGGATAAAATCAATTTTATATGAGCTGGGAATTCCACTTCGGCAACCACCTACTCTTTGGTGCGACAATATTGGTGCTACATATCTTACATCAAATCCGGTATTCCATGCCAGAACAAAACACATAGAGATTGACTTCCACTTTGTTCGAGATCAAGTTAATCAAAAACAATTGAAAGTCCAGTTCATTTCAAGCTGTGACCAACTTGCAGATGCACTCACAAAGCCCCTATCACCAAAGAAAATCACAGATGCCAAGAACAATCTGAATGTCCGTGATCTCCCCTTCAGATTGAGGGGGCGTGTAGAAGATCAAGTGATTTCTGCAAATCAGGAGAATCATTCCAATAAAGATCCTGCCGAAGACTAGGAAATCATGTCTGATGTACCTACATGTAATCGAAGATAATGCAGCAATTATTCCACGAGATTCTTGCTGAAATTTAGAGATAATTTTATAGCTGTATAGACATTTAAACTATGTTCACATGTTGCAAATATTTAGGAAATTGGTCACAATTGTTTTTATATATACTGCTGTAAACCGTAAGCCTGGAATATCAGAAAATAGAATTCATTCAAACATTTTGTATTTTGTATTCTTTTACAGTTTCCAGCATATAGCGGTGCTTTTAAGCGCCGGAATATACTCGAAACTCATTTCATATTCCGGCGCTTTGAAGCACCGAAATATGTTATAAGTGTCGGTATATATAGCGGCGCTTAAAAGCGCCGGAATATGTTATCAGTTTCGCATATAACGGCGCTTTTAAGCGCCGTTATATGTTCTTTGATTATTGCGGCGCTTCAACGAAGCGCCACCAAGAAAGCGCCGGCGGTTAATATATTGCGACGCTTTTGTCAATCGCCGGAAATAAAGCGCTGGCAATTATCACTTGTCTTGTAGTGAACAGGAAAAGAAGAAAAAAATAATCATCTTTGCATATTAACTTGTATTTTTCTAAAACCAGTTCACCTATTCTCAAATACTCTGAATTAGGTAACTCAGCAGCAAATACATTCTATCTAACCAGATAAATCAATTAAACTACAAAATTTGGCCTTGCCTAGATAATCAACTCTGGTACAAGCAATAATTGAGCTCACATAAGGATTCCTTATGCATTATTAAGGGCTTTCTTTGCAACCTTGAATTTGTTAGTTATGGCTTTGTTGCCTTTTACTACACATTCCTTGATGAAGAATTGAAGAACTCGAGGCTACTTCGAAGAGTTTCATAGTAGGGGTTGACAGCTACACGTGTGAAAATATTCCATATGAGCTTATCAGGATACTCAAAAATGGTTTCAAATAGCATCCGGAAATGCATGATTCTTTTGGGGGTCAGCAGATTGGCATCACTCAAGTCAACAGCTTTTAAGACTGCGAGGGAAAGAGGCAATCATCTCTGCTACGAACTTTGAAAGGTGCATTGACCTTAGAAGCGACATCGACCCCAGCTCTTGAAAATGGTCCCAAAGCCAATACTGTGGAATCATATTGGATAGGAGGATTAAAAGAAATAAAAAGAATCTATAACTATCAGAACAAATGACATTTCTCGATACAGCAATATCTGTGTTTGTGTGTGCAGTATTTACTTGCACCTAAGGTGAAAGAAGAATACCTGTAATGTAAATCTGTGGTTTTTGTCATGCTCACACAACTTGGAGGCAAGAACAGTGTAGTACTTGTTGAACACATTCTTTTGCAAACAACACTCAACAAGAACCCGCATGATCTCTCTGTCCTGCAGACACATGCAGAAAGTGTTGAAAGATGAAATAACAAGATAATAAAATTTGGGAGTAAGAAGGGGAGAAAAAAAAAGGAGCAGAGAAAGAAATTATGAGATGTCCACCTGCATTCCAGGAAAATCCAACCTCAGAAGCTTGTCAAATGCATCAATGTAGTCTTTCCCACTCATTATTATACAAAAGATTGCCTTTCTAGCATCTGTACTCATCCACTGTGCAGCAGCAAGCTGCAATATTTTCTGGGCTTCCAGAACCTCTTTGTCAATTGTTCTGGCAACCTGTTCAACATTATCTGCTGTGGCAGCCATATCCCCGGACAACCACCATAGGCCCTTCTTCTCAGGATCGAGCAGCTTGCTCCATTTGAGTCCCCTTATTAACACTTCTTCAACTCTTAACTGTCAATAATGAGAAATATAATCAAAGAACAAACATACACAAAACCCCATGCGAATAACTCGGATGAAGAATTTATTTTTAATTAAAGATCTTGTTGTAGAAATCTCAATTTTCTCCTAAGGACTCGAAAGTTATCACGCAATGGGAAATCCAAAGTTATTTCACTCAACTGTACCTGAAAGTAAGCCTATGTCATTTTATATAATCCAAATACCAGCTTATGTATTGCTTTGCTTTCTTTTTTCTTACTTTTTCTACTACTGACAAATACTAACATATCATCATCATGCTGAACTCCGCCATAAAGATTTTATAGATTCAATTGCAAAGACATGGTCGATCCCCAACCTCAGAATGAAAAAAGAAAACGACTAGTCGCAAGCTCTTAAACCCATGATAGATTAAAAAAGATTATATGAGGGAGGGGGAATTCAACTAGCAATACCTTTTGTAGCCATTTCTTTACCCGCGCATGTTGTGCAGTATCCTCTTTGGTCCTTTTGTTGTTGTTCTTGATGTCGCATATGGTTTCCAGCATGAACTCCATCTGAAGAATAATGAAGGAATATATTGTGAATTTAGCAGCAAAATAAGAACACTTTACAGAAGAGAAGTTCGTAAGAGACTTACTCTTTTGCCATTCATTTTTTCTTGGCCATCTCCAGAGGAGGCCTTCAATTCATTCACGCTGACAATAAAATTATCATAGGAGCAGGATCATCACCCCTTAATTTCATTCCACAGCCTATTCAACTGAAACAACATATTAGACATAATTTTGTAGTATAGGCGTGTAGCTACATTATACTACCATTTATTATAATTTGCAAAAACTATTTCGTGCACCATTAAAAATGCAAATAAGAAAAATATAAAGGGTATTGTCGCCAAAGAAAGAAAAAAATTGTGGGGAAAATAAAAATCCAAAAGAAAATCTGTTTTCATAAAGTGGATCTAGATAAATGTAGATATTGACAAACACTCAACTAAAATTTAATAACCAAAGCATAAGAATAATTGATAAGAGCTACAACGACGCTACAACGACGAAACATCAAGGGATAAAGCAAAGACTTGCACTGTAAAACTGTCAAGATAGATGATACATCAATCTCCATCAATCTCTTGCTTAATGTGATCAGGAAGTCATATATCGAATCACTGAAAAGCATTAAGGAGAGATATAAGAATACATCTACTTTAATACACATCAAGAACCTTGTTGAAAAGCATATTAAGTAAGACACGTCAATGAGAACTTTCATCCAAAGACATGAAACAACATAAAGCACCTAGTCTGAAAAACCAAGGAAACTCGAGTTAAATATTTAGCCAATAAAGTTGTCGCAATGCCGGGTAGTTGTCAAACACATGAAGCTCAAATTAGGTTTTTGAAAACTAAAATTTTCGAAGATGCAGGAAGCAAACACATTAATACAATGTCTTACACTATCCTTTAATGGAATACTGCTGTAATTTCAGTGGAAGGACAAAAGATTAGCTAGTACTATCTTGATTTTTCATTGAAACGATTGTGGTTCCATTTCTAATGTAATGACGTGCACAACCATGTGTCTTACCACATGCTGGCAATTATTGTGATAATAGCAAAAGAGCCCATGTTGTGATAAGAACATCCCAAGGTTGAATCCTCTTTTTTCTCGAAAGACTTGATCACAAGCACTTGACAGTTCCAATGAGCAGATGATTCCATGTTAAAAAAATTGTCCTATCCACAAATCCTTTCTAACCGCAATTCTGACAAGTGCTTTTGAAATAATGATTAAAAACTTCTTAGTTTGCTTCTTACTAATGCTTCAGCACAGTCAAGTTCCAGGTTAGTGCAGACTAGTCACATGGAGCAAACTCCAAATATGCATAAATAGGAGAGTAGAAGAGTGAGGTTTCGCAAGGAAAGATTGTCTTCTTTGTGGTACTTGTTGTTTTTGAAGTTGCAACGGAAAACAAAGACAACTTTGAAGGAAAGAACGATGACAATTTTGAAGAGAATAACACACTAGATTATGTCGAAGGAGAAGTCATTTTATTGAATTCAGAACTTACATTAAAAGACTTGAAAATAATAACTAACCACTAAGATCGTGGTCCTACAAATAAGCCATGATTACACACACGATTAATCAAAAAATAACAAACTCCTAAAAACTAGGAAACAATATTTTGAAATATTCAAAACAAAATAAATGACGCTTTTGACAACGTGGCAGCAGTTCTAAACTATTATTATGCCCATAGTTCTATTTATATTGTACTCATAAATATATCTACTATCTTAATTTTGTTTATGATATAAATCATTTAAGTCTATCCCCAACGTACCGCATACGTGGTGGTAACATAACATGTTCCCGTACCCGAAAACAGGACATACCGAGTTCCTGGTAACTATGGTTGAAATCACATGCCAGTCATATATGCAAATCAAAGAATAAGTTGATGCTCTGTGTAGTGCGTACATTCACAATCGCATATTCAATCTAGTGTGTATCAGTAAGAGAGGGAGATGAGTTCCGTACTGAAATTTTACATTAATTGGAATATATGATCCTGTCATGTTAATTGCCTTTTGTTTGTGGGCCGTGCCGATTCATGGGCCTCATAGATATATATTGATTTTTTTCGGTTGAAAATAGTAAAAAAAAAAAACTAGTAAATATTGAATTGAATGTTTATAATTGTATAGAAAAACAATTATTTTATTGATAAAGTTAAATATTACAAATAATTTAGAAATTGAACAAAAGTTTCAAATATCTTCCAAATAACTTACAAAAACAACAACAAATAAAATAAACAAAGAAAATGAAATGACTTACAAATGAATGAAATATAAAAAAACAACTTAGAAATTTTAAAAAATAGAAAGACAAATTTTTTTTTATTATTATTTATAACTTTTCACCGTTTATACTCTTGTGAGGAAAGAGTTACAAAATTTTCTTAATTCTTGATCTCTTTAATCATCATTCGATCCGTTATATTGATATTTTTTTTAATATATTGTTTTATGACCTTTTACATCTAGCCAATCCTTTATGCATATTTCCAGTAATAGTTTTAATCGCAATTCAACTAAAATTATAAAACCTACACTAAAAGATTGTTCTGATGTTATGTTATGGTAGACACTAGAACAGTTAGTAGATCACGTGCCATTATGTTAAGAATAGGGTAATAATATTCATTTTTCCTCCACCATCATAAAATATCAAATTTATTACCATCTAATTCTTATTGACTCACAATTCTAGTGGTATCAAATTATATGTAATTTTAAATTTAAATTTCATTAGATGTTATGGGTCGTGCCTCGTGCCGTGCTGGACCTCGTTTCATTTTGTGTCGTGCATTTCGTGTCGTGCATTTTTTTCATGCTAAACTCGGTAATACCCTATCCACTTGGACCGTGCCAAGCATGACACGTCACGTGGCAGTGTGGGCTGTGCCGTCACAACACAATTCGATTCGGAATGTGCCAGCCCATTGCCACCCCTAGAGAGAAGTATAAAATTATTGGTTATTAAGGCTACGATGAAAGGAGGCTGGGTCGAAACAGGGCATGAGGCTAGGTTGGGCTTACACAATTACTTACTGGTCTTTCTTTTTTTTTTTGGTTTGAAAATTTGAGTCTGGCCTTGGTTTAGGCTCCCCGGATGGTGGCTTCGTCTTTAGGTTCTCGAGTTGAGCTCGAGTTTCCAATTACTTGACTCAGCTTGGCTCATGATTAGCCCCACCAAGAAGTCTGATTGAACGTTGTAATACATGGAAAAAAATCTCGTACTTAGGTGGTACTGAAGACTCAATACTATCGCCTATCAGATCTTAACATTGGGATGGTTTTTTTCACATCAGCAAAATAAAAAAAAACACCCTAAAGTAGTGATATTGATAACATCATTAATTTTAAAATTGAGAAAAAAAGTCAAAGTCAAAGATTTTGTCCAACGTAATTTTGGCTCCCTTCCAAAACCAGGATGATTCTGCCAATGCCAAAAATGTGACAAGAAATCCTACAAGTGTAGCGATAAATCTGCACACAGTAGAACACAAAGAAAGTCGAGAAGTTATCGGAGGAGGTGTGCCTTTGGTGGACTCTCTCCAATTTAATAATTTGAAAGGAGAATTAGAAAATAAGAAGGCCAAAGAGTTTTGAGATACCTGTGAAGTGGTGAGAACTCCCCTTATGTAATGTTTTGAAATTAAGTTCATTTAGGAAAGTAACTTAGAGGTTTGTGTTCATATAGAATTAGGATTTCTCCTGATCAGGGTTAGGAGTAAAATTATTGTTTTACCCTTTGTTACGTGTAACTATCTTATTGGTTTTGTTTTTTGATATGTGGACTTACCTTTTTACTCTCTAGAATACCACATGTCACTATTTGACTGGTTGAGGAAAAATATTCTACATCACACTTTTTGGTTTTTCAAGATTTTATCCTACATTGTGTTGAAATCATTTCCAAGCTTTGTTGACATGGGCCTATATATGTACATATACTAATAATCATATCTTGATTCTCTTTGTTCGGCCATGCCGTCCATGGCCGTTGGGTCTCAAATATTCCTTTCCCCCCCCCCCCCCCCCCTTTTAATATATGTTTTTATAATAGCAATTAATTAAGAATTAAGATATACTAGCATTTGTGACTCCAAACTCTATAAATATGTCAAATTGGGTAGGTAACCATGTAGTGCATACCCGTCTTTCAACAAGTGAAATACATAATTTTAGTCATAAAATATCATATTCTTGATCAGTAAGAATTAGGTACCTGAAAATATTAATTATTAGTTATGGCTTACAGAAATTTACTTCTTGTTGTCTTTGCGCTTGTTGCTGCAGTTGTAATTCTAACAACTTTGGCAAAAGAGTTCATTGTTGGGGATGCATCAGGCTGGACTATAGGGTTTGATTACCAAGCTTGGGCTCAAGGCAAGCAATTTTTTGTTGGAGACAAACTAGGTAAAATCCGTTTTTTTTTTTTTTTTTTTTTTCCGTTTATTTCTCACAATTATGTTTACCAGAGGGTGCATATGCATTTCAAAAACGTTTTCCATTTTTTAAAAATAAAACAATTTTCATTTTCACCTTTTAATATCATAGAAGATCGTTTTCATTTTTCCGAAAACAACATTTTTTTTCTTTACATTTTCTGAATTTAGTTGTTTTCATTTTATTTTTTATTTCAATTTAGATTTTTTTTTTATTGGTGATAATGTGTCAATATATTGATCATTAATAGTATTGATCACTAACTGTATTGATGTACGAGTAAATATTAAATTTTTGTGCTCAAGGCTCAGTTATCATGATACATAAAAATAGTTGATCGAATTATTATCAATTAATATTCTAAAAGTTTAAGTTAATGAAAAATGATATAATTATTTTTTTATACACTAATAATTTTATTGGAATATGCAGTTTTCAAATACCCTGTTAGAGCTCATAATGTGTTCAAAGTGAATGGAACTGGTTTTCAGAATTGCATTGTGCCAACAGCAAGCGAGGCATTGAGGACTGGAAATGACATAATTGTATTGGCAACCCCTGGAAGGAAATGGTACATTTGTGATGTTGGAAAACATTGTGAGGTTGGTGGCCAGAAGCTTTTCATTACAGTGCAATCTTCAACACAAGCGCTAAGCATTGCACCTTCTCCTCTCAAGGCTGTGCCCCAGTATTCATCATTGTCCCCAACCACTGCACCTTCTCCTTCTTCAGTATATGAGGCTACGCCTTATACATCAAAGGGTGTCAAAGAGACCATTTCTCAGCTTTGGTTCTTAGGGCTTATAGTTGCAATTGTCAGTGTGTTTCATGGTTAATTGATTGTGTTTTTAGCTTCATAGTGAGGTTTAATTTAGAATTTAAACTTGAGTTTTAACTGGTCAATGTATCGATCCAATAATCATTTTGTATGCCATGCAACCACATCTAGTGCTAGACTTCTAGCTAGGTTTGCAAGAGATTGGAACTACTGTTTGTTTTGCTCGAATTCTTTGTTTCAAAATTAAATAAAATTTTCCTAAGCTTTTCATACAAAGAATCCTTTCAACAGTATTTTTCATGTTTGTCATTCTTATGTACATATATACCCATATGATGGATATCTTTTTCATACGAAAAACTTTTGAATAAGACGAGTCTAACATGTTATCTTAGAGCCCGCACAACCAAAAGATGATATTTCATCTTCAAGATCAAAAGATTCCATTATCCTAATTACTTGACCCAACATACGTAAAGTGACACAAGAAATTTTACATACTATGCAAAAGTAAGAAGGGAGGCAAAGCTCTTATGTTCTTACTCTTGTGTATAGTGGGAGTTCAAGTTTCTAAACTATTCATATAAAGAATCCTTTCAACAGTATTTTTCACATATGTCATTCTTATGTACACATATACCCGTATATCTCTTTCATACAAGAAATTTTTGGATAAAACAAGTCTAACACGTTGTCTTTAAGTATGTCCAACCAAAAGATGATATCACATCTTCAAGATTACAAGATTCCGTTAAAAATCCTGATTACTTAACCCAACGTATGTTAAAGTAATTACACAAGAAGTCTTACATGCTATGCAGGGTAAGAAGGGAAGCAAAGCTCTTATAGTCAAGTTTATAAATAATTACTATTCAAGTTTTCAGGGCACGTGTCCCACAATATTATCCATGTCTAATGTCATACCAAATTTTTGTTTGATGATTATCATTAATTTGTTTACATTCATCTCTAAATTGAATGTGATTTTTTTTATGCATGATGCAATTTAATTTGTTCCCAAAAATAACCAAATGAAAATAGATTTTTATTCCATTTATTCCAAAATTCAAATCGTTTGTGCAGTGTCTTTCCCAACAATTATACTTTGCAGTTAAATAAAATTCTTCTACTCTGATAAAATTTGTCATCCATGATTTTTTCCCTCATTTTTTAAAATGATAACTTGTACCCAGGGCACTTGTGAACAATAATGAAAAATCAAAATAACTTTTTTGTTTAATAATTAAATTTACAGTCTATAAAGACGTAATTCTGAACCAATTGAAGAGAGATAATTAAGGAAGAAGATCAAAATATAATACACACCCAATCAAGATGCTCCTTCCTTGTATATTTGATCAAACAGACGACAAATCTTCATGATTGAGTACAATATTGATCTTTAGCTGTATAATAAGCATTGAACATCAACAATTATAGCAGCATTTATTCCTGAAAGAATCTACCCATTTCTCATTTCACATTACCCTTCTATATAGGTACCGGTTCACATAATATGCCAAACAGGAAAGAGAGCAAACTAACTCCAGCATCAGCTGCACTAGGCTTTTCAAAACAACTCAATTTAGCTTCAAGTTCCATAATTGTTTTGTTAAGAAGGGACTGAATGCTAAGGATTCTGGACTTTTACAATTTTCAAATGATGAGATATAAACCATTATGATTAAGTTCGAAACCAATAATAGTGACATTCTTGATTTATCCAGCTAAAATATATGGTAATAAATTCACCTACCTTCAAAAGCGGTTTTGCTAGATCCTCAGAACCCATTCTATTAGCAAGGTGTTTGCATAATATGGGGTACTGCCGTACTGGCAGAATATTCACGTTCTTTACGTCTAGCAGTTATCATGTCAACATTCTTTGTGATATCCACTTGTGAGCGATCCACAATACCAACCCAAGGAAATTTTAGTCAGTAAGCTCATCTTTCCAATGTTTGGCTAAAATCATGATGCATAATGAGAGTGCTATAGTAATTGATACCAACCATTGAAAACTTTTTTAGCTACACCTATTTTTTTTCATGTCTCATATGCTCATGCATGTATTGATAAAACAGATGCTAGAATTTCTTTAGAAATCAAAGCAAAATTTAAAAGCAAACCTATTTAAAAAAAGAAATTGTTCAAATCAATATGCTAAGGAATACATAAGAATAAGTTGTTCATGTAAATAAAAATTGGGTCACGAGCAATTTTCACTGATCATGGATAGATCATCATCACTTATTACAGTTGTCTGCGCAAAGGAAAAAGGAACATAAACTTTCATTCATTTAAGCATTTATGAAAACAAGTTGTAGACAACAAATCATAGTAAAATGACAAAAACCACAAAACGCAGAGTAAAAGATGAAATCTAACTTCATAGCACTACCCAAAAGGCACAACACAATTTAACCATCCCAAATTCCTACAAAGTGCCACATCAGAAAAAAAAAAACGCTCCTTAAAGGGTGAACTTTATATATATACATGTATATAGATAAGATAAGTGGGTTTCAGCATTAAGTACATAAAAAAGGAAGATACTGTGGAAGTTTTCTAATTATATTGGGAACACAATTATCTACACAAGCAAAATCATATTATTTCCTCAATTCAGGTAAAAAAAGAGGGACAATTATATATTACTACCAATTTCCTAAAAAAAAGTTGTATTCTCGTAAAAGAAGGGACAAATTTGGGCTACATGATCCTTAAAATAATTCCAAATCAATTCAACAAGATCCCATGGGAGCAAACATCATATCTCCATGCATGTGAACATTGAGTGTCAAATAATTTAGTTGATAGGTCATTTATCGTCGCACATGAGATTTGAGGTTGAATCCTATTAAAAAAGGTTATAGGGCAAGAGATGAGAGAGTGCTATCTCCTATTGTGTCTATATTTGTGTAGACCCATTCAGTGAAAAGAGGAAAAAAAAACATTGTAACTTTGCATAAAGCCAACACTACATGGAAATTCAATATAAGGAACAAACCAATCTGTTGCTGATAATCCTTGTTTTTGTTGCAGATTGCTATGGAATTCTGTAACAGATATTCCCTTGCAAATACCTTAGTTGCTGATATGATTACCTGTGATAGATTATATGTCCGTCGCAAATAATTATTTTCTGCAACAGATTTTGCTACGGAATTTCCATTGCAGAAAGAGTAGTCGCATTTGTTCAAAATTATTAAAATACAAAAATATTATTGTAATAAAGGTATCCATGATGAATAATCCGTCGCAGATGGTTTGGAATGCCATTACAAATGTATTTGTGACGGAAGTGAGTCCCTGCAGATATTGTAAACAATTGAATTCTTTTGCTTATCTACAATGGATTTTCCATCGTCGCAGATAACTTTATTTTTCGATTTTTTAAATAAACCTGTTAATTTTGTTTTATGATAAAAAAATATTTGTTAAATTATAGAATTCAACACAACAATTTTAAAATTATGCAAAAAAATTTGTCATTAATAAATCGAATCATGTAATCTCCTAAATTATATAAATCAAATTAGAATGTACAAAATTCAATTCTCGTAATAATAACCACAAACATTCACAACAAAATTAAAGAACAGTATCAAATCATATGTTAGACAGGTCTGAGTAGTATACGTCCTCGTCTCCTAGATTCGATGCTCCATTAGTATATCCTGCACAATAAGTTAAAGACAAACTATAAGATACATAGTAAAGATATGATATTCATTAATTATAGAAGCACGAATAAACACCATCATAAAGTTTGAAGGTCAAAACCCGACAAAATCCAAACTGGTTATTCGAATCTGATTCGATTTATTATCACAACTCACATTTTACGGAGATGTCAATACCCCCAACTTGTCTATGAGATGAGTATTTCACATTTTCACCCCTAAACCCATTAAGTGTTAACTATTTGGATTAACCTAAAATGCCTACTTTCCCTCACAAAATCCAAATCGATTATCCGAATCTAATTTAATTTATTCTCACAACTCACATCCTGTGTTACAGACATACTAGTACGTCTGGCTCATCCATGGGACAAGTATTTCACATGTTCGTCCCAAAACCACTAAGTTTTAACGGTTTGAATCTAAAACACATACTTTCTCTCATAAGATCCAAATCGATGATCCAAATCCGATTCGATTTATTCTCACAACTCACCTTCTATGTTACGAACCATTGAGAACACCAACCCAAGAAAATTATAGTCAGTAAGCTTACCATTCCAATATTTGGCTAAAATCATGATGCATAATGAGATTGCTATAGTAATTGATACCAACCATCAAGAACATTTTTAGCTACACCAACTTTTTTTCACGTCTCATGCTCATGCATGTATCAATAAAACAGACGTTAGAATTACTTTAGCAGACAAAACAAAATTTATAAGCAAACCTAGTTAAAAAAGAAAATTGTTCAATTCAATATGATAAGGAATTCATATGAATCACTTGGTTATGTAAATAAAAATTGAGCCACGAACAATTTCATGCTTCACAGTATTGAGAAAATTAGAGGAAAATCAGGAGGCACAAATTGTGGATCAGAGCTGCATGTTGTTGTTCCCTATAACTCAGTTTGACTTTGCTTTGGAAAGACAAGCCCCTAATTATAAGGAGTAGATAGCTGCAGCCGCTTGAAGCCATTGATTATAAGGAGTAGATAACTGCCCTTTATTGATTCGGTTTCCAATATGTTGTAGAGATTCAGTTTTCTGTCTTTGCTTTTGTATATATATTAGGTAGAATACATCTTGTAATTTTCAATTCATTCAATACGAATTCATTGGTAACCAAGTTGGTAGCCAACACCAAATATTCTCTATTTTGACATGGTATTGGAGTAAGAGCTTTGAATCTCTCTGTTCTACTGATCCTAACATCCCACCTTCACCTCAAAAACTTCTTTCTTACCAAACCTCATTATGGCCGAACCTTACCAACCTGAAGATGAATTTTGCAATCCCTTGAATTTTGCAATCCCTATTTCCTACATCATGGGGTGAGCCCTGGACTTGTTTTAGTCTCGCAACCGTTAACCCTCATAATTATCATGCTTGGAGTAGAGCTATGTATGTAGCTCTCTCAACCAAAAACAAATTAGGCTTCATCAATGGAACCATCACAAAGCCTACTGATACAGATGCCAAATACCCACAATGGCATAGATGCAACCATATTATCCTATCTTGGATCACCAACAGTCTCTCACCTAAGATTGGTGGATACATCATGTGGTCGGACTTCGCATCAGTAGTATGGGATGAGCTCAAGAAGAGGTTTGCAAGGTCAAGCAATAACAAAATTTTCATGCTTGAACAACAGCTGTCAACAACTAAACAAGAAAAAATCCAACAAGTGTCTACTTTTCCAAGTCGAAACTCATCTGGGAAGAGATAATGAGGTACGAAGAACCTTTCAAATGCTCGGCAGTGGATTGTGGAATTGTTTCAGTGCTGAACAAAAGGCTCTAGAGAAGATAGATTATGCAATTCCTTATGGGATTGGATAACACTCATGTAGACCTAAGGAACCATATTCTGTTGAAGGACCCACTGCCCTCACTAGATGATGTGTTCAACCTTATTCTACAAGGAGAGGCGAATCATGAGCTTACTAACTCGGTCCAAAATATTTCAGAATCTGCATCAATGGCAGTCAACAGTGGTAGACCTCAGAACTAGAAGGGAAATGCCGAGCAGAAAAAAGGAAACTACAAGGGATTGAGTCCTAAGGAGAGAGCATCATGCACGAAATGTGGGAGAAAAAATCATATCGTGGAAACTTGTTGGGAATTCTACGGATACCCTCCAAACCACAAACTATATAAGCCAAGAATTGGAGGCAGGAGCCAGCAGAAGGTGGCCAACAAGGCATCCTCAGATGAAGGCTCGGGAGTGACAAATCTGAACATCTTGCTAGATCAGATACAACAACTCATAGCCCTTTTGCAATGCTAAAATTCCACTCCATCTATCAGCAACTCAGAAAATCGAGGTATAAATTTACCAAAACCTAACGGTAAGCTTCTTGCTGCTTCATCTATTTCTTTAAGACATTCTTTGAGTTGTACAAACAACGTCACCAATAGAAGTGCATGGATTCTCGACAATGGGGCAACTGATAACATCACAGGATTTCTTGATCTACTCACACAGAAAAATCCTTTGGAAAATGTCTCGGTTAACCTATCCAATGGCACTATGGTACCAGCTTCTCATATAGGGACTGTCATTATTTCATCTGTTCTCATTCTAAAAAATGTCCTATACGTACCTAACTTCCATTACAATCTCATTTCTCCAAGTCAGATTAGTCGAGACCTAAACACTTTCTATCAGCAACTCAGAAAATCGAGGTATAAATTTACCAAAACCTAACGGTAAGCTTCTTGCTGCTTCATCTATTTCTTTAAGACATTCTTTGAGTTGTACAAACAACGTTACCAATAGAAGTGCATGGATTCTCGACAATGGGGTAACCGATAACATCACAGATTTCTTGATCTACTCACACAGAAAAATCCTTTGGAAAATGTCTCGGTTAACCTATCCAATGGCACTATGGTACCAGCTTCTCATATAGGGACTGTCATTATTTCATCTGTTCTCATTCTAAAAAATGTCCTATACGTACCTAACTTCTATTACAATCTCATTTCTCCAAGTCAGATTAGTCGAGACCTAAACACTTGCTTTATTTTCTTGGCTAAACAATGTTTTATTTAGGAGCTGGACACTTGGAGGACGATTGGAATTGCTAGAGAAAAATAAGGGCTCTATCTTTTGGAGAAGAATCAGCTCGGGGACAAGCTTCCATCTCACCAACTCGTGGCCAACTCTTCATCTATTTTGACATCAGAATTATGGCATTTATGTTTGGGACACCTCTCCGATCAACACCTCAATTTATTGCACAGTATAGAGCCTAATATCCCTCATTTTGTTGACAAGCATCAATGTGAAACTTGTCATATAGCACAACAAACCCGTTTGTCTTTTCCCAAGAGTAAAAAATTTGTTGATGCACCTTTTGATCTATTACACATGGATATTTTGGGCCCTTTCTTAGTTAGTTCACTCAATGGTGCTCATTATTTTCTAACAATAGTTGATGACCACAGTAGAATGACATGGATTTACCTTATGCGTTCTAAAGGCCAAACAAGACAAATCATACAAAGTTTCTTCAATATTGTTGAAAATCAATTTCAAAGTAAGATTAAAGGAATAAGATCTGATCAAGGAAAAGAATTTCAAATGACCGAATTTTTTGCCTTAAAGGGGGTAGTTCACCAACAAAGTTGCATCTCTACCCCCCAACAAAACTCCATCATTGAAAGAAAACACCTACACTTGTTGAATGTAGCGAGAGCTTTTAGATTTCAAGCCAATTTACCCTTAAAATTCTAGGGAGAATGTGTTGTCACAACAACTATTTAATAAATTGAATCCCTTCTCTAAACCTCCAAAATCGATCCATATATCAAATTATTTTTTATAAAATTCCTTCATATTCTCACCTAAAGACTCTAGGATGTCTATGCTATGCATCAAACCTTAATCCACACCGATCCAAGTTTGATCCAAGAGCACATAAATGCTTGTTCAGAGGATACTTGAATGGCATTAAAGGTTATAAACTTTTTGACCTAAAGACTCAAGAAACCTTCATTAGTCGTGATGTAGTTTTCTATGAAAACACCTTTCCTTTCCTAAACACAAATCAGCTACCCTCACTCTTACAAACACCTCATCTCTCAAGACTTGATGACTTGGCCGTAATACCCAACCACATCTCAGAATATTCTGAGCCTACACTAGCAGCACCTGCTCAAACCAGCCATGACACAACCATTCAAATTCACCCACCCACAGAGCACTCCCATCCTAGTGACTCATCCCAGCCCGAGTAACACTTACCCGCACCGGCACACACTAACCCTGAGCTGAGAAGATCCACTAGACAAAGACGACAACCTGGCTATCTCCAGGATTTCCATTGCCGACTTGTTACCTCTCTAGCAGTGCCACATGGTTCTCCTACTCTACAGCAAATGGATGAAAGTAAATCTCATTCCCTTTCCTCTGTTCTCAATTATGATAACATGTCCCTAGCTCACTATAGCTTCAGCTTAGCATTACCATAGAACCTGAGACCACTTCTTTTGCCACAGCTAGCCAGCATCCTCATTGGCAAATGGCTATGCAGAATGAACTAATAACCCTTGAAGAAAACAACACTTGGGAGTTGACTGCACTACAGAGAGACAAAAAGGTCGTGGGATGCAAATGGGTGTTCAAAACAAAATACAAAGCAGATGGTACCATTGAAAGACATAGGGAACACCTCATAGTAAAGGGATATAAACAGATGGAAGGGGAGGATTACTTCAAGGCTTTTTCCCCGGTTGCAAAAATGCCTACCGTCTGCTGCCTATTGGCCACTATCGCCTCTAAAGGTTGGTCCCTCTACCATCTCGACGTCAATAATGCTTTCCTTTATGGTGATTCGGAAGAGGAAGTCTACATGTTATTACTACCAGGATATGGTAGAGAGGGGGAGAATCGTGTATGCATGCTGAAAAAGTCCCTCTATGGTTTGAAATAAGCTTTAAGGTAATGGAATCACAAGTTAACTTCTGTCATCACCAAAATTGGGTTCACACAATCCAAAGCCGACTACTCACTTTTCTTCAAAAGGACAAACACCTCTTTCACTGTCATGATTGTTTATGTTGATAACATGGTGATAGGAGGAGACAATGAGACCAAAATTCAACACTCGAAAGAGTATTTTGAAAAACACTTCAAATTGAAAGACCTTGGGAAGTTGAAATTTTTTCTGGGGATAGAGATAGCCCGCTGTTCAAAAAGGATTTCTATATGCCAAAGAAAATACGCATTAGAAATCTTACAAGATTATGGGTTAATTGGAGCAAAATCCGTTCAATTTCCAATGGAACAAAATTTGAAGCTTAATGAGGAGGAAGGGCCCGAACTTGCTGATCCAAAAGATTATAGAAGATAAATTTGCCGATTGCTATATTTAACGATCACACGCTCAAATATTTCTTACTCCGTGCAAGTCTTGAGTCAATTTCTAAGCCAACTGAAAATGGCTCACTGGAAAGCAACTCTTAGAGTTATGAGATACATAAAAGGATCTCCATCACAAGGTTTATTTTATCCAACTAACAAACCATGCAGTTCGTAGCTTTCTGTGATGCCGACTGGGGAGCATGCTCGGAGACAAGGATATCAATCATTGGTTTTTGCATTTTTCTGGGATACACTTTGGTCTCTTGGAAATCAAAGAAACAAAGAACAATATCTTGATCATCAGTGGAAGCCGAGTATCACTCAATGGCCTCTACCACATATGAATTGGTTTGGTTTTGGAGCCTGTTACAAGACCTCGGGGTAACTCTCAACCAATCTGTTAAATTATTTTGTGATAATCAAGCTACCATTTATATTGCATCCAATCCCGTTTATCATGAAAGAACAAAGCATATTGAGATTGACTGCCACATTGTTCGAGAAAGGATTTAAGAAGGTTTATTGAAACCATTTCATATTTCTACAAATTTACATGTTATTGATATTTTAACCAAGGAAATTGGATCTGGACAGTTTCATCATTGTTGATGCCTTATATCGTTCGGTGCCGATGTGACGGGTCGAGCTGGTGTGGACTGGGATCCGCGTGTCTTGTGAGCTGGGCTCGGCCCGGAAGGTGATTCAGCCTAGGTCCTGCACAAGTGATAAGCACAAATTGAAGGCCCTCGGAAGGAGGGGAGGGGGAGACCTCCGAAGGCGCTCCGATGCTTAAGTTAGCATGAATTCGAGGGAGGAGTCGCAGGTTCGAGAGAGGAACCGATGACTCTTTTAAAAATCAAGTGGGGTGTGTGCATGCGTTTTTTACCTTCATCCTCTTGTTATGTCCATACCTTGGCCTATTTATAGTCGTCTGCTGGCAGAGAGGATATGATTATGAGCCTAGGAGAGGGGACACTGTAGGGCGGCCGTAGGGTGAATGATGGCCATAGGGTGTAGAGTGGCTAGTCCCTGTAGGGTGGCTAGTGTTGATAGGGGAGATCTTGGTGTGGGTTGGCTGGGTCATTCTTCGCGGGTTTAGGGATTCTTGATGGGCCGTGGAGCATACTTGATCGTTTGTCTGGGCCGGAGTGTTCTTTGAGTCAGCTGGGCTGGGTCACCCTTCCGGGGGTCTGAGCTTATCTAGGCCGCAGGTTTGAGACTGGTCTGGTGTTTGCTTGGGCCAGAACAAGCTTACCGAGCCTGGTATTTGTTTGGGCCTTGGTGTCTGTTTGGGCCAGTGTTTTTTAGGCCCTATCACAGGCCCCCCACTTCCTGGAGTTCATTTATGTGGTCCGGGAAGTATTTCTTGGGCCGGGCTACTCATGGAGGTTGAGTGGGCTCGCCTGTTGATCGTCGTTTTATGGGAGGCGGAAAGTTTCAGCGGATGACGAAGAGCCCTCCCCGGATCGCGAGGTCAATCAATGGTTTAAGTGGTGCCCCTTGGGAAGCGGACCATCATTTTTAGAAGGTAGGAAACTGCCTGGAGAAGCGAAAAGTCTTTCTCGAAGATTGTGGGTTTGTTTCGTTTTTCGTTTTTGGTATTTATTATTTCGTGAATTGTGTTTCCTCGCCCTATAAATAGAGTCCTCTGGCACTCTTTGTTTCAAACGAAAAATGTGTGGTTTCTAAAATGAAGAGAGAAAAGCATTTTTTGAGGATAGCCATCACGGCGCTTTAATTGAGGTTCGGGTTTCTTCCTGACTCCGAATGAAGACACGGGCTTCTTCCAGACTCCGAAGGGAATGGAGAGAAGGGAGTGCCGTGTCTCTGGATGGTGGGATTCCCTCATGCCCTGGCTTACGAGGAACGGAAGAAGAAGAGGGGTGTGGCTGCAAACTCCTAGGAAGTAGAGAGTAAGGCTGCAGCTCCTCTTCCGGCGGTCCTTCTGGTGATAGCAAGATTAGGGGAAATGCTGTCACTAGTTTCTTGCAAGCTGGCGAGGGTTTTCCTGAACCTGGGGCTGATCATAGACCACACTTTCAGTCTCAGGTTCAGCCCACGAAGTTTTAGAGTTCGCGCCGAGGGCTCTTCAGTCTGAAGTGGGTGAAGAAGTTCATGACCGGTGCTGCCTGGAACTTTTGGTTTTCATTATCTTCTTTGTACTTCGAGGCCGTTAGGGTCCTCTTTTATTTGTACTTCGAGGTCGTTAGTTGTAAATGGTTGTAATCCATTAATATCAATAAATTACCCCTTTTATATATATTTGTGTTTTTGTATGAGCTCCTTCCTCCCGACACTTGTTTAAATTTGATGGCAAACTTAATGGGATGAAAAGAGAGGGGGTCCAAAGCCCCCGTATTTGGAGATTCGATCGAACGTTGACGGGGCTCAGATTTCCTAGAGAAATTTACCGAGCGTGAGCAGAGCAGCTCATACGCTCGGACTTATTTGGAGATTCGACCAAGCGTTGACGGGGCTCGGATTTCCTGGAGAAATTTGCCGAGCTTGAGCAGAGCAGCTCATACGCTCGGACTTATTTGGAGATTCGATCGAGCATTGACGGGGCTCGAATTTTCTAGAGAAATTCTTCGAGCGTGAGCAGAGCAGCTCATACGCTCGGACTTATTTGGAGATTCGACCGAGCGTTGACGGGCTCGGATTTTCTAGAGAAATTTGCCGAGCGTGAGCAGAGTAGCTCATACGCTCGGACTTATTTCAAGATTCGACCGAGCGTGGATGGGCTCGGATTTCCTAGAGAAATTTACCGAGCATGAGTAGAGCAGCTCATACGCTCGAACTTATTTGGAGATTCGACCGAGCGTTGACGGGCTCGGATTTCCCGGAGAAATTTACCGAGCGTGAGCAGAGCAGCTCATACTCTCGGACTTATTTGGAGATTCGACCGAGCGTTGACGGGCTCAGATTTCCTGGAGAAATTTGCCCAGCGTGAGCAGAGCAGCTCATACGCTCGGACTTATTTGGAGATTCGACAGAGCGTTGATGGGGCTCGGATTTCCTGGAGAAATTTGCGAAAGGGTTTTTAGTCACTTTAGGCCTGCCAGATGGTCACGATTTTCTTTTGTGTGTGTGGGTCTTTTGGCCCACTTTAGGTCTATTAAGTAGATGCGATGAATGGCGACGCTTGACAAGATGGCGGCATGTTTATTTAAGTAGAGGTCGCGCCCTAGGGACAGCTGGCACCTATATTACAGGGATGCGCCTAAGGAACCTGAAATGGCCCCTAGAAAACTGTGAAGGACGCGTCCGTTCGACTGACATGTGACTTGATTACCTCGTTTTTGCAGCCATAACCCCTATAAGAAGGGGTATCCCCTCCTTTCAGTTTTCACTTCGCATTTTTGAGAGATTTTGAGGGTTTTGGTTCTCCTAGTGAGTCTGAGAGCGCTCGACATTGCTTAGGAGTTTTTCACTAAAATTTTCCTCATTTTCTTGGTGAGTAATGTCTGTCGGTAGTGAGTCTAGCCGAGCCCTGTCCAGGGAGCTGGGTGAAGCCATGGGTGTTTCGTCCAGCGAAGGGGTCGCTTCTCATGAAGTGACTTCTGGGGGTGTAGGCCGGGCCTTAGTCCCGTACGCGAGAGACAGAGGGGAAGAGCAAGGGTTCGAATCATCAGTGGGAGAGGAGGACCTAGCCCTTGCCTCTATGAGGGATGAGGCCCGAGACACAGAGAGAGAGGAATGGGTGTTCGAAGCGAACTCCATTCCTAGCATTGTGGCGGGATCCAACCTTTTAAGGATGAGGGTTAAATACAGGATCCCCATGGATTTTAACATGAGGGCCCCCGAGGGTGGAGAGAGAGCTTGCGATGTTCTGTCCAGCCGACAACCGTTTGAGCTGTGCCTCTACGAGCATCAGCTTAAGGCTGGGCTCAGGCTTCCTCTTCAACCGTTCCTCTGCCTAATACTTAGATACTTCGGTATTGTGTTAAGCCAGCTGGTGCCCAATTCGGTTCGACTGATTCTGGCATTCATTGCTGTATGCCAGGAGGTAGGGGGTGATGAACATAAACGTGTTCAAAGCCCATTTTCAGCTAGCCCAGTTAGGACACTTGGGCTGGGTCATCGTCAGTTCGAGGCGGGGGAAGAGCGTTCTAAAAGAGAAGCCTTCTTCAATCAAGGGATGGAAGGGGGGTTTCTTCTTTGTCCAGTCTGTCGAAAGTTTCGACGTTCCCCTCACTTGGAGCTTGGAGCGTGTTGGCAAATGCAAGAGGCCACACCTCTCCCTACGAGAGGAGGAAACTCTGAGGGCAATGCTGGCCGTACCCTTGGAGATCGATGTTCTTGGAGACAATGAGGAACTCCACAGGCGTGGCCTGTGCCTTCCTCGCCTTCCCTCGCGCCTCTTCCATGGTAGTCGCTGGCTCGTCGACTTATAGGAATTTTTATTTATTTTTTCAAGTTTTTAATGCCCCATCTTTTTTTTGTGCAGATATGGAGATGGCGGTGATGGCCAAGTAGCTGGCTCGTGAGAAGAAGAGGGCAGCCGAAGCTAGCGGTTCTGGGCAGAGAAAGAAAGCTAAGGTTCCGACCGTGGCTCCGAAGCCGGTGGATAGCCCTCCCAGAATTTCGGTGGATCCTTCTCCTTCAGTGGCTTCCTTGCCACGGGAAGGATCTGAGATGGCTCCTCTTTTCACTCCCCGGTGGGCTCTGAGAATGGATGACTCGGTGTTTGCCAACACCAAGGTCGCTCGAGAGCATTTGGTGCTAGGGATCCCTCCTCGCGATAAGGCGGAGATTCTATCGAAGCCCTTAGAGTTGCTGTGTTCAGCGGCGGAGGTTGCTTCCTTTTAAGCCGGAGTTCTTCATGGGATGCTTTCTCGGCGTACCTTGGAGATAGACCGAGCTTAAGCTGAAAGAGTCTGAGGACATTGCGCATGACCTGACCATTTCCCTTGAGACATCGGAGAGGGAGAGGGAAGAGGCAATTTTTGACAAGGATCATCACTGTCGGACTGCAGAGGTCCTGAGAGAGGAGCTAGATGAAGTTCGACGTTGTTCCGCAGAAAAGGAGGCTTCTTTGACGAAGAAAGGGGCAGTTCAGTACCTCGAAGGTTTCGAGGAAGCTAAGAGGAGGGTGACGCCTCTTTTCCCGAGGTTGGATTTCTCAGGTCTCGATCTGGCGAGCGACTCTAGAGCCTCTAGTGCGGATTCTTCAGGAGGAGAAGGTGGTACAACTGTCTAGGCTGGGGGGTCAAGATGGCCCGGGTGAAGCCTTGCCTGCCCCAAGTGGCGAAGTGAGGGAAGCGCAAGCTGGAGGGGAAAGCGAGGCCCAGTCCTAAGCTAACTGCTAGGTTTTTGGGGCCTCGATTGTACTAGAATAGTTATTTGTATTAAAGGCCAACAGTGCCTTTTCTTTGTATCTTTCTTCCTATGAGTGAAGTAAAGGAGTTTCGGAATTTCAAATTCTTTATTTATTTTCGTGCTTTCACATTTCATTGGTAGAAACTACGGAGCTTCTCCGCGTTCCAGGTGCGATGAACGGGCTTCCCTTCTATGTCTTCTAGCTCATAGGTGCCTATCCTGCAGACTCTTTAAACCCTGTAAGGTCCTTCCCAATTCGAGACCAACTTACCCGTGTGTCAGGGGCGTGAGACTTCACTCTTCCGGAGGACGAGGTCATTAAGTTAGAAGGGTTTGTTCCGTATCCGGGAGTTATAGTACCGAGCGACCCTTTGCTGATAGTTTGCGAGGCGAACTTGGGCTTTGTCTCTGGCTTCTTCAACTAGATCTAAGTTCATTTTTAACCCTTCTTCGTTGCTGCCTGGCTTAAAACACTGTACTCGGAGTGATGGGATCCCGATTTCGAGAGGAATGATGGCTTCTGAGCTGTACGTCATGAAAAAGGGGGTTTCGCCTGTTGGCGTCCGGGCCGTTGTCCGATAGGCCCAAAGGATGTTGTGGAGCTGTTCTACCCAACGATTGTCCGTCTCGTCGAGTCTCTTCCTGATTCCTTGGAGGAGCATCCTGTTGGTTACTTCAGCCTGGCCATTAGCTTGCGGGTACCCCACAGAGGAGAATCGATGGTTAATATGGAGGTCATCGCAAAATGCTTTGAATCGGGAGCTGTCGAACTGCTTTCCATTATCGGTGATCAGCACGCGAGGGATCCCAAAGCGGCATACTATTGACTTCCAAATGAAGTTCCTGGTTTGGTGATCCGTGATGCTTGCCAATGGCTCGGCCTCGACCCATTTGGTGAAGTAGTCAATGGCCACAATGAGGTGCTTCTTCTGCCGAACGGACGTTGGGAATGGGCCCAGGAGATCCATCCCCCACATGGCGAAGGGGAGGGGACTAGTGATGGAGACGAGGGGGTTAGCAGGTCGATGCGATGTTGGAGACCATCGCTGACAATTTTCACATTTCTTGACCAAACTTGCCGCGTCATCTTTTACCGTGGGCCAGTAGTACCCCTGGCAGAGGATTTTGAAGGCTAAGGCCCAAGCCCCAAGGTGGTTTTCGCATATCCCTTCGTGGACCTCTCGGAGTGCATAGTCTGCTTCTCTGGGTCCGAGGCATCGTAGATACGGTGTAGTTAGACCCTTTTTGTATAATTGCTCTTCCATAAGGGTGTAACACGAGGCACGAGATATCACCTTTCTGGTTTGATCCTTGGGTTCAGGTACGGTACCGTCTTTTAGATACTTGAGAATGGGGTCCATCCACGAGGATTCTTCTTCCACTGGCAGGACCGGGGCCTTATCTATACTTGGGGCAGGAAGAGTTTCCTGATAGATAGCTCGACTAGGCACCGGTTGTTGAGAGGAGGCCATATTAGCCAGGGCATCTGCCTTAGAGTTTTCGGCTCGTGGAATCTGAGTTATCCGAAATGTTTTGAACAGAGTAATCTACTTTTTCACCTTTTGGAGATATCGGGAGAGCTTCTCGCCCCTGGCCTCGAACTCTCCCTGCACCTGGCTTACCACTAGTTGAGAGTCGCTGAACACTTCTAGTGCTTCTACTGCTAGTGCCTTGGCTAACCTCAGTCCGGCTAGAAGGGCTTCATATTCTGCTTCGTTATTGGAGGCCTTGAATTCAAACCTCAATGCATATTCAATGGCGAAACCCTCCGGGCTGTAGAGGATGAGTCCTGCCCTGCTCCCTAGTGAATTCGAGGATCCATCCACATGGAGGCTCTATCTTAGAGAGGGACCGTCATTTAGATGTGCTTCTTGTTCATCAGGAATTATGGGTAAAGTTGTCTCCACGATAAAGTCGGCCAGGGCTTGGGCCTTGATAGATTGCCTGGGACGATAGCGGATATCAAACTCCCCTAGCTCAACTGCCCATTTTACCATTCTTCCTGAAGCGCTCGGATTATGGAAGACTTGCCTCAAGGGTTGGTCCGTAAAAAGGACGATAATGTGTTCTTGAAAATACGGTCGGAGTTTCGGGCGGCTATTACAAGAGCGTAAGCCATTTTTTCAATAGGAGGGTACCTCGTCTCGGCCTCATGGAGAATTTGGCTGACGTAGTAGATGGGCTTCTGGATACCCTATTCTTCTCGTACTAGGACAGATGCCACAGTGCTTGGTCCGACGGACAGGTAAAGGAAGAGCTCTTCAGTCAGGAGTGGTTTGGTTAGGAGAGGTGGCGAACTCAGGTACTTTTTTAAGTCTTCAAACGCCTCTTGGCAGCTCTCAGACCAGGCGAAGTTTTTTGCCTTTTTGATAGCCTGAAAGAAAGGGAAGCATCTTTCCGTCGATTTAGACATGAAACGGCTCAGGGCTGCAACTCGTCCGGTGAGTGGCTGAACTTCTTTCACTAACCTGGTAGGGGTCATGTTGAGGATAGCTTCTATCTTCTCTGTGTTGACCTCTATCCCTCTCTGAGTGACCATGAATCCTAGGAACTTGCCTCCGGTTACCCCAAACGCACACTTAGACGGATTCAACCTCATATTATGCTTGCGCAGGACTCCGAAGGCCTCCTCCAGATCGGAAGGGTGGTTTCGCGCCTCAGGGCTTTTAACCAGCATGTCGTCCACGTAGACTTCCATATTCCTCCCAATCTGTCTTTGGAATATTCTGTTCACCAACCTCTGGTAGGTTGCTCCAGCATTCTTCAGCCCAAAAGGCATTACCTTGTAGCAGTATAACCCTCGCTCAGTGACAAAGGAGATTTTTTCTTGATCAGACTTATGCATGAAGATCTGATTGTAACCAGAGTAGGCGTCCATGAAAGAGAGGAGTTCATGCCTTGAGGTGGCATCCACCATTTGATTGATCCGGGGAAGAGGGAAGTTGTCCTTAGGGCAAGCTTTGTTTAAGTTGGTTAAATCAATACAGTTGCGCCACTTTCCACTGGCTTTCTTGACCATAACCATATTAGATACCCACTTGGGATACCTTGCTTCTTTAATGAAATCGGCTTCCAGCAGCTTTTTCACCTCGACGTTGATGGCCACCTGACGCTCTGGGGCAAAGGACCTCTTCTTCTGAATGACTGGTTTGTATTCGGGGTCTACGTTTAGGTGGCGCTCAATGGTTTCAGGATTAACCCCTGGCATGTCTGATGCTGACCAGGCGAACAGATCTTGGTTCCTCCGAAGGAGGCGGAGGATTTCTTCTCTGGCCTCCTTTGAGAGATTTTCTCCTACTTGTATGGTCCTGGTGGGGTCTTCTCCTAGGAGTACTGTGGTCAGTTCTTCAGTAGGTCGGCCTCTGGGTGCCTTCATTTCGTCACGCAGGTCTTCAACTTCAAGTGGTGGGGCCTCAGTCTTTTTTCCTTCTCTGATGGCGCTCAGGTAGCAGGATCGGGAGGCTCTCTGATCCCCCTTTAGCACCCCTACACCTTTGCTAGTGGGGAACTTGACCTTCAGGTAATAGGTCGAGATGACGGCCTTTAGCTTGTTGAGGGTGGGACGCCCAATTATCATGTTATAGGAGGAGGGTTATTTTACCATAAGGAAAGTAGTCCGTACAGTGGATGTTCTTGGTACTGTCCCTGCTGTTATCGGGAGGACTATGCTTCCTTCTAGGAAGACTGGGGATCCTCCGAAGCAGTAGAGGGGGGCAGGGGCAGGTTCTAGGCGTCCCTCCTTCAGTTCCTTGCGCTGATAGGTATCATGAAATAGTATGTCAGCGGAGCTCCCGTTGTCGATTAGAACTCGCCGTATCTCGCAGTTGGCCACTAGGAGCACGACTACTACAGCATCATCATGAGGAATCTACACGTCCTCCAGGTCATCCTCCGTGAAGGAGATCACCGACTCTGTTTTCCTTTTCTTGTGGGGGCCGCTGACTGAGGCCACGGCCCTGGCATATGCTTTACCGCTCTGCCCTGAATTCCCTCCAGCGATCGGCCCTCCATAAATTGTTTTGATGATTCTGGTGGTTGCGGGGTACCTCCTCCTTCTTCTGGCGGGAACTCTCATGTTCTGCCCTGGGGTCTCTCTGAGGATTCGGCCTCTCTTGCCAGTGTTGATAAGGGCGTCTGTCATCCTTCCTTGGTGACACGGGGTTTTCATGTCTTCGAGGCCCAGTGAACTCCTTCAGGTGCCCTCGGTTAATGAGTTTCTCAATCTGTTCCTTCAGGTCGTGGCACTCCTCCGTGTCGTGGCCACGGTTTTGGTGGAACCGACACCACTTCTTGGGGTCTCCCCTAATGGGCTTCTTAGATGGCTACTGTAGGACAGACTTGTCTTGAAGCTGTATGAGGACGTCGGTCCTAATAGTGTTGAGGGGAGTGAAGTTGTCGATCCGAGGGTGGGGGCCTATACCTGTTCTCTTGATAAGGTTTTTTGGCCCCTTCCTTCTGAGGAGCAGTCTTTCTTTTTTCTTTCGGTTTCTCATTCTCTTTCTCTTCTGAAGGCTTGATCGTCCTCCGCCAGCATGTACTTTTCTGCCCGGGCCAATATTTTGTTCATATCTCGGGGCAAGCACCGAGTTAGCTTGGAGCTAAAGATTCCTGACCTCAATCCGTTCTTGAAGGCTATCACCTGGATGTTGAGATCAAGGTCTGGAATTTCCCAAGCTGCTGTGTTGAACCTAGAAATGTAAGCCCGAAGCCTTTCCCCCTTATGCTCAATAATGTTGAAGAGGCTTTTCGAGGTTTTCTTGGGCTCCTTGTTGCTGAGGAAGTGGGAAGCGAAAGCATAGCTGAGTTCTTTGAAATTACTAATGGTTCCTGGCTTTAAGCGCGAGTACCAAGTGCCTGCCGCCTTTTCAAGAGTCAAAGGAAAGGCAAGGCACATGATCTGATCTGAGTGCCGATGCAGCACCATCGTCGTTTTATAGTGTTGGAGGTGGTTCATTGGATCCGTGGTCCCGTCATACATTCTGACCTAGGGCATCCTGAAGTTTGGCGGGAAAGGGGTTTCTAGGACGCCTTCCGTGAAAGGGGGGTCTTGGATGCAGAGTTCGTCCATAATACTAAGATTCTTGTATCTCAGAGCCGAGTCTATTCTTTCATGCATTTCCTCGAATTGTCTGTCGAGGCTGAGGTTGCCATTTGAGGTGGAACTTTCTTTGGGCCTGCTATGGCGCGGTGAAGGCTCAGCGCGGGGCTGGTCATGTGTTGGGTCATTCCTGCCTGACGACTCGGCCTCTCTCGGAGCTTGGTGATGAGGATATAAATGCTGTCGGCCCCCTTCCCGGACTTGAGCCGCCAGATTGGTTATCATTATGGACAGTTCTAGGAACTGAGCTTGGGTCGCCGGGGCTTGGAGGTAGGCAGGGACTCCCTCGCCGTCCGGGGAGTCGGTTTCAGCAAGGTGGGGACGCTGCTCCTTGGCGGGGGGTAGCGTGCTCTGGGATTGCCGAAAATCCAGATACGGATCGGTGACCGTGAACTTCGCCTTGGATGGGAGCCGAGCACGCAGTCGGGGCTTCTTTGTTGGCTCTTCTAACACCGTTCCTTGGTGGCATCGCGGCAGATGAGTTCTTTCACTTCTTCGCTTATATTGTAGCGAGAGATTGCTGTTTCCCACGGACGGTGCCAATCTGTTGACGCCTTATATCGTTCGGTGCTGACGTGGCGGGTCGAGCTGGTGTGGACTAGGATCCGCGTGTCTTGTGAGCTGGGCTCAGCCTGGAAGGTGATTCAGCCTAGGTCCTGCACAAGTGACAAGCACAAATTGAAGGCCCTCGGAAGGAAGGGAGGGGGAGACCTCCGAAGGCGCTCCGATGCTTAAGTTAGCATGAATTCGAGAGAGGAGTCGCGGGTTCGAGAGAGGAATCGAGGACTCTTTTGAAAATCAAATGGGGTGTGTGCATGCGTTTTTTACCTTCATCCTCTTGTTATGTCCATACCTTGGCCTATTTATAGTCGTCTGCTGGTGGAGAGGATATGATTATGAGCCTAGGAGAGGGGACATCGTAGGGCGGCCGTAGGGTGGCGGACGGCCATAGGGTGTGGAGTGGCTAGTCCCTGTAGGGTGGCTAGTGTTGATAGGGGAGATCTTGGTGTGGGTCGACTGGGTCATTCTTCACGGGTTTGGGGATTCTTGATGGGCTGTGGAGTATACTTGATCGTTTGTTCGGGCCGGAGTGTTCTTTGAGTCAGCTGGGCTGGGTCACCCTTCCGGGGGTCCGAGCTTATCTGGGCCGCAGGTTTGAGATTGGTCTGGTGTTTGCTTGGGCCAGAACAAACTTACCGAGCCTAGTATTTGTTTGGGCCTTGGTGTCTGTTTGGGCCAGTGTTTTTTAGGCCCTATCAATCATTTACTGAACAAGATGGGAATCCACTTTATAGCTTCTCCATCTTGAGGGGGAGTATTGAGAAAACTAGAAGAAAATCAGGAGGCATAAATTGTGGATTAGAGCTGTATGTTGTTGTTCCCTATAACTCAGTTTGACTTTGCTTTATTTGGAAAGACAAGCCCCTGATTATAAGGAGTAGACAGCTGCCCTCTATTGATTCGGTTTCCAATATGTTGTAGAGATTCAATTTTCTGTCTTTGCTTTTGTATATATATGAGGATAAGACATCTTCTAATTTTCAATTCAATCAATAATTCATTGGTAACCAAGTTGGTAGCCAACACCAAATATTCTCTATTTTGACACACAAATCATAGATAGATCATCATCACTTATAACTATTGTCTGTACAAAGGAAAAAGGAACAAAAACTTATCGTTCATTTAAGCATTTAAGCATTTATGCAAACATGTTGTAGACAACAAATCATAGTAAAATGACAAAAGCCACTAAAACGCAGATTAAAAGATGAAATCTAACTCCACAGCACTACCCAAAAGGCGCAACACAATTTAACCATCCCAAACTCCTACAAAGTGCCACATCAGCAATATATGTATAGATATAGATGTATTTAGATAAGATACGTGGGTTTCAAAAACATGTATACAAAAAAGGAAGATAATGTGGAAGTTTTCTAATTATATTGGAAACACAATTATCTACACAAGCAAAATCACTATTTCCTCAATTCAGAAAAAAAGAATATATATATATATACCAATTTCCTAAAAAAAAGTTGTATTCTCTTAAAAGAAGGGACAAATTTGGGTACATGATCCCTAAAATAATTCCAAATCAACTCAACAAGATCCGCATGGGAGCAAGCAACATATCTCCTTACATGTGAACATTAGGTGTTAATTAGTTTAACTGATAAGTCACTTATTTTTGCACACGAGACTTAGGGATCGAATCCTATTTAGAAAGACTGGATAAAAGATGAGTGAGTGCTACCTCTTATTATCTATATATTTGTATAGACCATGAAAAGAAAAAAAAAATCGTTGTAAATACTGCATAAAGCCAATCTCAGTTGAGAAAGTCTCTGCAATCATTCATTAAGGAGTCAAGTCCGGTCTTAAGTCTCTACAAGCATATAATTAGGAGAGAAAAGTCCGGGTCTGAGAAGAGAGCCTGAACAGTTTCACTCCTTAAAAATACTTGACAAAAATCTATTTTAAGTACAACTTTCTTCTTTGTTTCATTTCATATACTAATACCCATTCTCCAATTCAGCTATCAAGATTCACACAAACACAACTAATAAAATCACCATCAAATGAGGAAGATGATGGCTTGCCAGCAATGAATTTAGCTAGTATCACAGCACTTCCCTTGGTGTTAAAAGTGGCCGTAGATCTTGATTTGTTAGAGATAATGGCGAAAGCTGTTCCTGGTGCTCATCTCTCACCCTTTTGATTTAGCCTCTAAAATCCCTACACAGAACCCTGATGCCCCGATACTTATCGACAGGATGTTACGCCTCCTGTCTAGTTACTTAATCCTCACTTGTAAGCCTGTTACCGATAAAGATGGACGTGCACAAAATTTATATGGTTTGGCTCCAGTTTGCAAATACCTTACTAAAAGTGAAGATGGAATTTCCTTTGCACCATTGCTGCTATTGTTCAAGGAGCAGGCTGTTATTGATTATTGGTTTGTTTCCTTCCTTATTTTTTTTATACCCTCCTAATTATGTATCCCCATATTTAATTATGTATGTATGTGGATGCAGGGACGGATACAGAATTATTAATGTCATCAGGGTCACGGTGTCGAGTCAAAATTTCTCATAGAAAAGCTAAAAATTCAGCATATTATGTTAAAAATAAAATTATAAACCAAATATATAATGAAAATATCGTTGAGTATGAGAATTTAGCTATGACCTATGACCACTTATATACAATATTGAAATCAATTACTATGTTGTTTTTTCATCTAGTTGGTTATTTTACTTCACTTTTGTGCGTCATATATTTTAATGTCAAGTGTGTCAAGTTTCAAGAACACTTCAATTTTTTTTTATAAAAAATATATTATTTGTTTTACACATATTTTTATAATTTTACAAAAAATTATTGAAGAACCCTCGTATAAAATTATTTAAGAAACCTTATATAAATTTTCTTAAATCAAACTATATATCTATGTAAATTAAATTCTTACCAAGATTATATATTTTGCGGACAATTGACTAATGGAACAACTTAGATGGAGTTCTTTACATGGAATTTATGTAATTTTCATAAAAAATAATACTTTTAAAAATAAAATATGATATCGGACTTTATAATTCAATGAAACTCATGTAATAGATCAATTACACAAATTTTTTTTTTAAAAAAATCACTTTAAAGTATGATTTAATCCATATTTTATTAATGATTTAAAACTTATTATATCTCCAACATGCTTAAGCAATTTAACCATCCTTGGTGCATGATACTTTTTGGTGAAACCATGAAGGTAAAGGGTTTTTCAAGATTTTACTCTACATTGTGTTGAACTCAACTCCAAGCTTTGTTGACATGGTCCTATATGTATATATACTAATAATCTTACATTGATTCTCTTTGTTCGGCCATACCGTCCATGGCCGTTGGGTCTCAAATATAACTTCTTTTTTCTTCTAATGTTTTTTTAATAAAAATTAATTAAGAAATAAGATATACTAGCATTTGTGACTCCAAACTCTATAAATATGTGGAATTGGGTAGGTAGCCATGTAGTGCATACCCGGCCTTCAACAAGTGAAATTCACAATTTTAGTCATCAAATATCATATTCTTGATCAGCAAGAATTAGGTACCTCGAAAATCTTAATTAGTTATGCTTACCAAAATTTGCTTCTTGTTGTCTTTACGCCTGTTGTTTCTGTTGTAATTCCAACAACTTTGGCAAAAGAGTTCATTGTTGGGGATGCATCAGGCTGGACTATAGGGTTTGATTACCATGCTTGGGCTCAAGGCAAGCAATTTTTTGTTGGAGACAAACTGGGTAAAATCATTTTTCATTTTGTTTTTCTTTGTTTTGTTTATTTCTCACATTTATGTTGACTACAGGGTGCTTATGATTTTGAAAAATGTTTTCCATTTTTAAAAAATAAAAACAATTTTTACTTTCATTTTTTAATTTCATAGAAGATTGTTTTCATTTTTACTGAAAACAACATTTTTTCTTTTCAATTTCTGAGTTTAGCCCCTTTTCATTTACTTTTAATTTCAATTTAGAATACTTTTTTTTTTTCCATATTGGTGATCATGTGTCAATATATCGATGATTAATTGTATTGATCACTAACAATACTGATGTACGTGTAAATATTAAATTTTCATGCTCAAGGCTTATTTATCATGATACATAAAAATAGTTGATCGAATTATTATCTATTAGTATTTTCAAAAGCTTAAGCTGATGAGAAATGACCAAACTATTTCTTTATACACTACCAATCTTATTGGAATATGTAGTTTTCAAATTCCCTGTTGGAGCTTGTAACGTGTTCAAAGTGAATGGAACTGGCTTTCAGAATTGTGTTGTGCCACCGACAAGTAAGGCATTGAGGACTGGAAATGATACCATTGTACTGGCAACCTCTGGGAGGAAATGGTACATTTGTGGTGTTGGAAAACACTATGAGGTTGGTGGCCAAAAGCTTTTCATTACAGTGCAATCTTCAACACAAGCGCCAAGCATTGCACTTTCTCCTCTCAAGGCTGGGCCCCAATATTCATCATTCTCCCCAACAACTGCACCTTCTCCTTCTTCATTATATGAGGCTATGCCTTATACATCAAACGATGTCAAAGAAACCATTTCTCAGCTTTGGTTCTTAGGGCTTATAGTTGCAATTCTCAGTGTGTTTCATGGTTAATTGATTAAATGTTTGTATTTTTAGCTTCATAGTGAGGTTCAATTTAGAATTTAAACTTGAGTTTTAATTGGTCAATGTATCGATCCAATAATCATTTGGCATGCCACGCACCCACATCTAGAGCTAGACTTCTAGCTAGGTTTGCAAGAGGTTGGAACTACTGTTTGTATAGCTCGAATTCTTTCAAAATTAAATAAAAATTTCCTAAGCTATTTATATAAAAAAAATCCTTTCAACAGTAAATTTTTTATTTTTATGTATGTCATTCTTATGTATACATATACCCCCACTTGATTTTTTGAAAATAAAATTATTTTATAGATGTTTACTTATTTGCCTTCACTTAAAATTTGAAACCCTAACACTACCAAGGGTGGATTTAGGGTGGGGGTAGTTGCCCTCACTTGATTTTTTGAAAATAAAATTATTTTATAGGTGTTTACATATTTACCCCCACTTAAAATGTGTAGCTGCCCCCATAAATTTGAAACCCTAACACTCCCAGGCCAAGGCAAATGCCACACATCATTTCCTCTTTGGTTCTCCTCTCACTCTCATTCAATCAGTCTAAAACTCTCTCCACATTCTCATCTATGTGTCGTCAGCCATTTTGTCGCGCACCATAATTCATCTCCCCATCTTGCGGTAACATTTTGATCTCTGTCTTAATTTCTTTTTCTTGCTCTAACTCTCTCGCTTTCTCCCATGCCTAACTCTCTCTCTTACCTTTTCAACCACCGTTGGTCACCAGTTCTTTCTCTATCTCGACAAGCTCTCTCTCTCACTCTTGGTCAGATTGTGAAGCAAAAATTAGGGTATTGATTCTGTTTGTGAAGATTTGAATTTATGCCTTATTTGGGAGTATGTACATCTATAGAGTGCTTGTTGCTTTGGAATTTTGATTGGTAACTGGGCAGGTCTAAAGACATGCGGTGTTGAAAATTTCCTCCCCCTTTTGGATCTTAATCTTGTCAGATTTTGAATTTCAAAATCTTTGATGTGAAATTTTTTGAAAACTAGGAATTGCTTTTCATGTATGTTAACTGATGGCACAAAAGCATTTTATACATTTAAGAGAGAGAATAAAAAGAACAATATAGGAAAAAAATTGTTTAGAAATACAATATTTATAATATTTCTTATTATAGTGAAGCATTTTTGCTATTATTCTCGTGGATGTGGATTCGGCTTTATAAACCGAACCACGTAAACACTTATGTTATTTTCAGTTATGCTCTCTTTATTGTGCTCATATATTATTTGCTTTTACTAATTTTTCAATTCTGTCAAAAAATCATTTCTTCCTTTCTAACCAAAATTTTTTATAACCTGTAATATTTTCTTTCCATTCAATTTGGAAAATATTTTGTTGATTTGACAGATTGGTTCACTAACAACTCCATCAAATCAAGATTTGTATACACGAATTAGTTTTTGTGTTCACAAACTCAAGCCCCAATTATACTCCTTTATACTTTTTTTTTTCTGCTCGTTCTTTCTCTCTACCACATTCCGCTCAAATCTTACCAAACATTGAGGATGTATATGTGGGAAAAATTTCATGCACTTTAAATGCACCGGCCATTTTCCTATAATCATTTTTAATTCCACGTTTATTTAATGGTATTGTCTATGAACAAAAGCGAAGGTGTTGTCTTTGAAGTCAAAAGGTGCATGCTGCGTTTAAAACATGGGTATGGGTGGCCACGTTATTCAACAGGCAACTGTGTTTTAAACACCAATCACAACAGCGAGGTGTCGCTAAGGACAAAACCTTGGCAGAAGGGATGACAAATTGACTACTGCAAAACTTCAAATTATATAGTAAAGATGAGTGATCCTTTTGCTTGTCTTTGCTCCACTGGCTGCCTCTTTTTTATCTGTCCCCTCGTATTACTTAAGTTACTTCTGACTTAATTATTATTACCCATGTAAATTTCTGGCACCATTCGTTTGCCACCTAACCTGCTTCCGTTTAGTTGAAGGATGTCCCTATGCTTTGTTTAGGAATGTCTAGAGAACAAACCCAGACGTTCATAATTGATAACTAACAGAAAATTTTATTAGGCATCCACCGAAAATGACATCATCAAGTTCTATGTAATATATATTACATGAACTTTTCACTTTATCTTGTCATACCTGTGTCAGAACCTCGATATTCAAATAAAGGTATGACAATCAGATACTCTAAATTAAATTAAAGGAAAATTTAGTAAAAATATTAAAAATAGATGAATCTGACACTTGGACACATAGCAGTGTCTGACACTTGGACTCATACCCAAGTCCATTTAAGATAGTATATAACAACCATAATCCATTATTAAGATAAGAATTCTATGAGCACTTGTGAACACGAGTCCACAGTCATTAGGTCGGAATTTGTGACTTCATTCAATGGTTGTGAGCTCTGAGCATTGTCACAGAATAAAATAAAAATCAAAAGCATCCATAAGAACAACTACTGGTATAAAGTCAAAAGTCAAATATTTTGTATATATATATATATACCAAAGTGCAAAGGTAGAAAGATAAGAGCAATGATTTTGATCAACAAAGAAACAAAAGTAGTCAATTTCCCTACTTATTACTGTGAGATTCCATTAAAAGAACAAAGCACATGAAGACACCACAGATCCTGTATGGAAATAGTTTTGTAATGATTTTCTGTTTATAGTGAACCTGTTTTAGGTGTCTCTATTAGGTGTACTTGGTTTTAGTTGTTGACATGTTGCAGTTAAAACAAGTGCTGTAGTGTAATGTCAAAATTCAAATTAAACTGCCAAGATATCCTTTCGGTTGTGTGCTATATATAGATAATGTAAGAAAATCTATATATATGAATCATCTGAGAGAAGTATTGAAAAATCAGATCAGTTTATAGAAAATCTCTTCCCCTCTTTTAGAGAAAGAAAATAAAAAATGGGTAATCGACATATTTTAGTTATACCTTATCCAGCACAAGGCCATGTAATTCCTTTAATGGAGCTATCACAAAGCTTGCTCAAGCATGGCTTCAAAATCACATTTGTAAACACTGAGTTTAATCACAAGCGAGTCATCAACGCATGGGAGAAAGAAGATGATGCAGACAGCCAAATTCATCTGGTCTCAATACCAGACGGGCTGGAACTCTGGGAGGACAGAAATCAGATAGGGAAGCTAACTGAAGCTATCTGCCAGGTTATGCCTGGAAAGCTGGAAGAGCTCATAAACAAGATAAATATTGAATCAGATGATAAAATCACTCGTGTTCTGGCTGATATGAATGTGGGATGGGCACTGGAAGTTGCAGAAAAGATGGGAATCCAGCGAGCTGCCTTCTGGCCCGCGTCAGCCTCATTGTTAAACTTGGGTTTTAACATCCAAAAGCTGATTACTGATGGAATTATTGATGATGACGGTGAGATTTTATTACTAGATTTTACTCTTAATTACTTTTACATTCAAAAGCTGATTATACTTGTGGCTGTTTGAATTCACCTTTTTGCAGGAACTCCAATTAAACATCAGATGATTCAATTGTCACAAACCATGCCTGCAATGAACTCGAAAGATTTCGTGTGGGCCTGCATTGGTGACTTAGCCACACAGAAAATCGTTCTTAACCTTATGCTAAGAAACAACAGAGCTGTTGAAGGAATAGACTGGCTGATTTGCAACTCAACTTATGACTTGGAGCCTGCAGCATTTTCCTTGGCTCCAAACGTCTTACCTATAGGACCACTTTCTACAAGCAACCAAGTAGGGAGTTTGGCAGGTAATTTCTGGACAGAGGACTCATCTTGCATAGAATGGCTCAATCAACAACCACCCAACTCAGTCATTTATGTTGCGTTTGGCAGCTTAACAGTCCTTGATCAGGTTCAATTCCAAGAGTTGGCTCTGGGGCTGGAGCTCTCAAACAGACCATTCCTATGGGCTGTGAGGCCAGATATCACTGAGGGAGCAAACAATGCGAACCCAAGAGGATTTCAAGACAGAGTAGGCAGTCGTGGACAGATGGTGGGTTGGGCACCTCAACAGAAGGTTTTAAGTCATCCTTCCGTTGCTTGCTTCTTAAGCCATTGTGGTTGGAACTCCACCATGGAAGGTGTAACCAATGGTGTCCCTTTCTTATGCTGGCCTTACTTCGCTGACCAGTTCCTTAATAAGAGCTATATATGTGATGTTTTGAAGGTTGGATTGAAGTTTGAACGAGACGAAAGTGGGATCATTAGGCAAGAAGAGATTAAAAACAAGGTACAGGAACTGCTCGGTGATAAAAGAGTCAAAGCAAGGGCTCTTGATTTGAAGGAAATGACTTCAAATAGTATCAAAGAAGGTGGATGCTCTGATAAGATCTTCAAGAGTTTCATTGAGTGGATGAAGGCATAGAAAATTTCTTCAAGTTCAATTTGTGCTTGATTTTTTTCTTTGGCTTCCTCCGCCCCTCCTTTTTTTACATAATAAAGTTAAAAGAAAAAGAAAATGGATTGGAGAGAATCACATGCTAGTCTTGCCTAAATTGGTTGTTTAAGGTTCCTTTTTTCCTCCTCTTTTTTTTTTTTTGTCCAGAGGAGTCATTAGTGAATCGAGTAATTAAAAATTTAGGAACTCCTGAATCTAAGTTTTACGTTTGATAAATGACAAATCCGAAGACTAGGTTACTTGTCAATTGCCATAATTTTATACAACATCCTTGAATAAGTTCTTAAGTATTGTTACCTTCCAAATCACGATCATTTTCATTTGAGAATTTAAATGGAAGTCAATGTCATGGTGAGATTGAATGTCATCATGGTAAATTTGAACTTAAATATTCTTCATTTGATGATGTAGCATTCAATCTCACTATAAATTTGATTCAATTTCACTTCCCAAATGGGGAGAATTATCCCTCACTTTATAATCAATTCTAATAAAACTAAAACAATATAGTCTCAACAGTAAGGCTTGCATTCAAGTCGAGTTAGAAGAACAAAATAGATGGCAAGAAAGGTTACTAAAATTCAAATCCATCCACCCACAATTATATGAGCAAATCCATCCATCAAGAAAATCTAGAAGAGATAAAATAACGTGAAGAGATAGAAATGAGCAAATGATAGCGTACTATGAAAGAATTGTCTATATGAAAGCGTAAAACTAAATATTATTTCAATCAAACAAACATTAAACTAAAACATATTTTTCCATAAGGAATGAATAAAACACATCTTATTGTTGGTATCTCAGCAAGCCGCTTTCAGTTCAATATTACAGGCATCTTATGCTAAGAAATGGTAAACAAGTTCAAAAAGGAGTGTTACTGTAATACCCATATTTGTAAAGTAAGGGTAAATAAGTAATTTAATAAATATGACATGAAGTTTAAATAATATAGTTATGTGAAGGATTTAGTATTGAATAAAATAATTCTTTTGAAACAAAAAATAATTCTAGGACGTTGATGTCATTAAAAGAAAAGAAAAAAAAATTTGGGCCTGAACGTCTACACGAGGTAAGAAGAAAGAAAAGAAAAAAAAGTGTTTTTTTTTTATTTTAAAAAGAAGGTCAAAGCCAAAGAATTTTGTGGCAGCATAGAAAAAGAGGGAGGGGGGTTGCTAAGAAAAAATGTAAATATGGTAGCCACCTGCTGCCAAGGGAAGCAGAGTTTAAAATGAAACTCTGCATGCCTTCCACGTCTCAGAAATGTGGAGGCTTTATGAGCGGGGGCTGCCAGAGATTTTTTACAATCTCACTTATATATACACCTATGTGAAATCGTTTACGATTTCACATAGTTCCTTTCAATTTCTTGTTTTCTCAAAAACTTGGGGACTTAAAAAAATGCTGAAAGAGCAAAATTTTGAAGGGGTTTTCTGCAGAATTTCATAGAGAATCATGAAAAGCTATTAGAAAAACAGAAGGTAATAATGTAATGCTTATTTTGGAATTTCTGACATTTATGAAGTTTCCGTGAATTGAAAGTGGGAATTTTCAAAGTGTGTGGTTTATAAAAAACTGAAGAATAAATTAGAAATTTAATATAAATATGATGTTAGGTGTTGATGATCTACAACCAGGCAAAATTTCTGAGAGAAACGGGAAAGACAAAGAGGTGATCCATGGGTAGCTTTAAGAGCTACGTGGTGAGTTGGATTTACTCTAAGTAATCTAAATAAAAATGAAAATTTTAGTGATAATATTCAAATAAATTATTAGCTTATGTTTGGTGATAGATGCAGATTTGGTTTATAATTATGATATGAATTTTAGACATGTAGAAAATTTTTAGGAGAAAACTAATATTATTTGAATAATTAGTTGATATAATAATATTAGTGATAAGTGAAATTCTTGATGAGCTATGGTTGATGTTTTGATATGAATTTTGAGGAGATGAATTTTGAGGAGATGAATTTTAGTGGATCTTGACAAACTTTGATGGATGATTTGATGTAAATTGAGATGAAATTTAGTTAAACTTGACAAGCTTTAATGGATGATTTGATGTGATTTGGGATAAGAGAATTTTAGTGGAATTTTCATATAATTTGAGAAAAATCAGAATAGTCAATTTAGATATTTTGGGTTCATGTTGTTTTATATTACGGTTCAGATGCATATTTCATATCATTGCTCATATGCATATGCATTAAATGAAAAGAAAAGAACCAAGAAGGCAGCCGGTCTAATGAAAAGAAAAGAACCGGGAAGGCAGTTAGTCTAATTGAAAAACCATACCAGCCGGTATATGCTGGAAATGAATTCTGTGGCAGCCAGGAAAAGTTGAAAGAAGCGGGAAGGAAGTCGGTCTTATCAGAATGAAAGAACCGGGAAGGCAGCCGATCTAAATAAGAATGAAAAAACCGGAAAGGCAACTGGTCTAAGATAATAACAACCTATCGACAGGTGGGAAGACGTTCCCATCATAATCATTCATGCATTACATCTGTTTTAAATTATTGCTTGCATTATTGAAATGCTGATATGTGATGTATTATTGTGAATTTAATTATAGATGGTTGAGTCTCACATAAAGAGACAATTATGGTAATAAGATTATTGAAATGCTGAGGTGTGGTGTGTTATTTTGAATTTATTTATAGATGAACAAGTTTCACAAAGAGACAATCATGGTGATAAGAACTATCTAAATGGTAGATTTTATGATGTGAACCTCATTACGAGGTAATTATGAGATAATTGATGGTCTTAAGGTGAACCAATAAACAAGAGGAAGAGGTTGATAGAGAATGGATATTATAACATGTGAAGTGATAGTAGAATGCTAGTATTAAGTTCTATGAAATTTAATTGATTTAAAATTTAAAGACCTTTTATACAATTGAGTACTTCTAGTAAATTTAATTCGCTGAGCTTGTGAAGCTCACTCCTCATTATACAATGATTTCAGGTAGCAGGCTTGACAAATAGTTTGGTGAGTTGAGGTTCAGAAGAAATCGTTTTCTGTAAGTCATGTACGTGTCAACATCCTCAGACTAATGAGAAAATAAAATGAAAAAAATTATTTGCAAATATTTATTCATTTTACGTTGTATAGAATGTTTAATGATCAGATTGATGTAACTCCCCTGTTGAGGGCTGAGGATTTTTGTAAATTTTTTCTATTGGTGTTATTTATTTTTATGGTTGCATATATGTGTCGTGCTGGGATTTTCAAAATGTGATGACACCGTCTCAGGGGTGGCCAACCCGGGATGGGTCTTTACAATTTTGGTATCAGAGCATTAGGTTTTATGATTCTGTAGACTGCATAAAAAGTAAGAAAGTGAAAGAGTAAAATAAATGATATTTTAATGAACAGTCTGAGGATGACATGTGGACGCGCTAGAACTAGAGTTAGAGTTGTTGATTTCAGAGGGTGTGGTAAGCTCACAATATTTTGACAAGTCGAGGTTGAGTTTAAATCTGTGGTTCCTAGATGGGAACATGTTGATAGTATGATTGATATTAGTAATATAATAGATATTGGTAAAGGTGTGAGAGAATCTGAAGTTGAAAGAGATGAGCTAAGATAAGCACTTACACATGCTCTTGAGAAAATGAATATAACAGATAATAGAGTTGGTAGCCAATAGTATAGACTTGATGAAGAGGCTAAAGTAGTGCCTGAGGTTGTTGTAAATCCAGTAATGGTAAATGTTCAAAAGTGGAAAAGTGGGTTTCTGTACAAGATGCAGGGAGATTGTTAAGTTGAATGCTTTGTTGTTTAAAGGATTGATAACCTTTTTTAAGCCTGGGTTTTGAGAGAAACATGTAGAGAGACTATCTAGTATTTTACCAGTGACTGACAAGCAGGTGATTGCCTTTGCTTCGTTTAAGTTAGAAAGAGAAGTTTTGGAATGGTGGGAGGATATTCTTCCCAGGGTAAGTGCAGAGGTTGTTAGATTCCTAACCTGGAATAGATTTAAGGAGGTTTTCTTTGATAAATACTTTTCTTAGATCTTTAAAGCCCAACTAGATAGATGTTTTACTTATTTGAGGCAAATGGGTTGACTATGGCTCAGTATGATAGGAGATTTGTGGCCTTGTCGAGGTTTGAACCGAAAATGGTATACCCAGGGGGAGAAGAAGTGTAAGAAGTTCATAGATGAACTATGTTTTAAGGTTTGATCAACACTATCTTACATGAGGCATATGAATTATATCAAGATTGGTAGATATATCATTTCAGATTGAGAGAAATGTGATGGATTTTAAGGGAAAGAGAAAAAGTGGTTAAAGAGGCTTAGACATAAAGGTTATAGAGGTAGTGGTAATCGGAGTGTACAGGGTGAGAGTCCACCCCAAATGAGGCGTTCCTTATCATAGGAAACTAAAGTACAGAGTCAGAGGAAAGCATGATCTATTACTTATGTAGATCAGAATAATATTGGTGGGACCCTTAGATTTGGGAGACAAATTATGATTTTTGGAAGTCATGGCAGAGGATGTAAGTATGCCACCAAGGGAAAGTGGTAATTTGATTTATGATTGAAAGGAAAAAGTTTTCCATAGATATATTCATCCCATAATTGTCAAAATTTGAAGTGATTTGTGTGTAGAGAAGGTGGACATATCAATGTTGGTTGATTTTGGTGCAACTCATTCTTTTGCATCCAGTATTGATATGAAGTCTACTGAAGTATGTACTAGTCCTTTGATGCAAAATACTTGTTTAAGTTCCCACTAGAGATAGAGTGATAATCGTAAATTTTTACAAGGGTTGTGTGATTTGTATCAGGGATAGAAAATCTGAAGCTGATTTAACTTTAAAGATAATATAGTTTTGGGAATGATTTGGTTGTCGATGTATTACACTTGGGTTTATTTGTTCCAGAAAGAAGGTAGTGTTTGATATATGGATATGAGGAGTGTAACTTTCAGAGAGAGCATAAGATACTCTCGAACTACCTCATTTTGCTCTAACCACTATGAGATGGTTGAAGAAAGGTTGTGAGGAATATTTGGCATACATAATAGACTCTAAAAAAGAAAATAGGAAGTTAAAATAAATCTTAGTGGTGAAAGATTTTTTTAATGAAATTCTTAATGAGTAGTCTAGGTTGCCTCCACGTAGGGAGATAAAATTCTCTATTGATGTGATACCAAGAGCATCACATGTATTTAATAGCACCATATAAAGTGACACCCACTGGGTTAAGAGAGGTGAAAGTCCAAGAATTGTTAGATAAAAAAAAAATTTATTCAATTTTAGTGTATCATCAGGAGGAAGCCATGAAGTGTTTGTGAAGAAGAAAGATGGAACAATGAGATTTGGTATAGACTACAAATAGTTGAATAAGAACAAATATCTTTTACCTAGGGTAAATGAATTATTTGAGCAGTTGCAAGGAGTGAGAAAGTTTCTAAGATAAACCTGAGATCAGGTTATCACCAATTGAGGATAGAGAAGAGAGAAGTGCTTAAGACTGCTTTTGGGACACGTTATGCTCATAAGCTTTTTGTGATGTCATTTAGATTAACTAATGTTCCAGAAACATTCATTGACTGGATGAATAGAGTATTTAAACTATATCTCAACAGGTGTATGGTTGCATTTGACTTTCTGATATAATCTAAGAAGGAAGAACAACATGTGAAACATTAGACAGTGTGTTAGAGATTCTGAGGAGAGAGAAATTATATGCAAAGTTCTCTAAGTGTGAGTGTTGGCTGAATGAAATAATTTCTTGGAACATGTAATATCGGGAAATAGCATTATAGTTGATTCACAAAAGGTCGATGCAATGCTAAGTTTGGAGAGACCAACTAATGTGACTAAGATCAAAATCTTCTTGGGGTTAGCTGGTTATTATAGAAGATTCTTTCAGAATTTTTCTATTATTGTAATACTGTTGAATAGACTGACCAGGAAAGATGTGAGATTTGTGTGGTGAGGGAAGTGTGAGAAAAATTTCAAATTTCTAAAGGAGAAATTGACTATAGCTCCAATATTGGTGTTTCCTTCTAGTAATGAAGGATTTGTAGTGTATAGTGATGTGTCACATCAATGATTGGGGTATGTGTAACATAGGAAAGCTGTGGCCCATATTTCTAGGTAATTGAGGATTAATGATAGAAATTACCCTACTCATGACTTAGAGTTGGCTGCTATAGTGTTTACTTTAAAGATTGGAGACATCATTTGTATGGAGCCACTTGTGAGAGATACTTGGGTTATAAGAGTCTGACAAACACACCTACCCAGAGAGGGTTGAATTTGAGGCAAAGAAGGTGGATGGAGTTGATTAGTAATGATGATTCTACAATTCCTTATCATCTAGAAAATGAGAAGGTGATAGCTGATGCATTGAGTAGAAAAAATCTCCAAGAAGATTGTCTGCTATTGAAAGTCATGATGTGTAATTGATGATAGTATTAGAGAGATAAGAATGAAGTTGAATATTAGTGAGAAAGGATCATGGTTAACGAATATGGTTATACATTCCTCCAAAGTAAATGTTTTAGAGATGCAATGTAGTGATGAAGAGATAGAAAAGATTAAGCATTGAGAGCTTACTAGAAAGCAATATGAGTTAAAAATTTGAAATGATGATATGCTGATCTTAGAACATAGAAATTGTGTTCCCAATAATGCGAAGTTGAGGAATGAGATAATAAGAGAGGCACATGATGATATATATTCGATGCAACCAGATAACAATAAGATGTGTAGAGGATTGAGACAAAAATTCTGATGGTCAAGATTGAGGAGGGATATAGCTGAGATTATGAGGTTGTATGGAGTACCATGACGCATAGTGTCAAATAGAGATGCTAGATTTACATCTTGGTTTTGGAGAGGCTTTTAGAAAGCCACGAGTACACAGTTGTAAATTAATATAAATTTTTTCATGCTCAGATAGCAAGGACTATTAGAGTACGAGAAAATATGTTAAGGACAATTGTGATGAATTTATCAGTAAGTTAGGATGCTTACATGCCATCGATTTAAAGTGTTTATATTAATCAGTATCAAACTAGTATTGGGATGGCATCGATTGAGACATTGTGTGGTAGGAGGTGTAGAACTCCTATATGTTGGGAAGAAGTTGGGGAGAGAAATATTTTTGGTTCATAAATTATTAAGTTAACAACTAAGAGGATCAAGTTGGTTTTAGAGAACCGTAAAGCAGCACAAGATAGACCGAATAGCTAATGAAAGAAGAATATCTCTTGAGTTTCAAGTCGGTGATTGAGTGTATTGAAAAATATTTCAACAAAAGGTATATTGAGATTTAAACAGGAAAGAGAAGCTAAATCTGAAGTATGTGGGACCCTATAAGGTTGTTGAGAAAGTTGGGTTAGTTGTGTGTAGCCTAGATTTGCCTCCAGAATTAAAAATTTTATATAATGTATTTCATGTTTCACTTTTAGGAAAATGTTTACATAATGTTTCGAGCTAAGCTATAGAAATTCAGAAAGATTGGGTTTACATACAAGTACCAGTGAAAATTTTAGACAAAAAGACCAAATCTTGTATAATAAAGAAATTTCATTAATTAAGTTTTGTGGTGGAATAAGGATGTTGAAGAGATTACATGAAAGCGTGAGACAGTTAAGAAAAAGTATTATTCACTTTTGTTTCTAGAAACAGATAAGGAAATTTCAGGGACGAAATTTTTGTAAGTTGGGTAGATAGTAAGGGTAAATAAGTAATTTAATAAATATGACATGAACTTTAAATAATATAGTTACGCGAAGGATATAGTATTGAATAAAATAATTCTTTTGAAAAATAATAATAATAATTCTGGGATGTGGACGTTATTAAAAGAAAGAAAAAGAAAAAAAAAATTGGACTTGAACTTCTTGATGAGGTCAGAAGAAAGAAAAGAAAAGAAAAGTTTTTAAAAAAAAAGAAGGTCAAAGCCACAAAATTTCATGGCAGCAACGAAAAAGAGGGAGGGGGGCTGCAAAGAAAAAATGTAAATATGGCAGCCACCTGCTGCCAAGGGAATCCACATCTCAGAAACGTGGAGGCTTTGTGAGGGGGGACTGCCAGAGATTTTTTACAATCTCACTTATATATGCACCTATGTGAAATCATTTAGTTCCTTTCAATTTCTTGTTTTCTTAAAACACTTGGGGACTCAAAGAAATGCTGAAAGAGCAAAATTTTGAAGAAGTTTTCTGCGGAATTTCATAGAGAATCATGAAAAGATATCAGAAAACAAAAAGTAATAACATAATGTTTATTTTTGAATTTCTGGCATTTATGAAGTTTCCCTGAATTCAAAGTGTGAATTTTCAAAGTGTGTGGTTTATAACAAATTGAAGAATAAATTAGAAATTTAATATAAATATGATGTCTGGTATTGACGATCTACAACCAGGGAAAATTTCTGAGAGAAACGAGAAAAGCAAGGAGGTGATCCACGAGTAGTTTTAAGAGCTACATGGTGAGTTGGATTTACTCTAAGTAATCTAAATAAAAATGAAAAATTTAGTGATAATATTAAAATAAATTATTAGCTTATGTTTGGTGATAGATGCAGATTTGGTTGATAATTATGATATGAATTTTGGACATGTAGAAAATTTTTAGAAGAAAAATAATATTATTAGAATAATTGGTTGATTTAATAATAATAGTGATAATTGAAATTCTTGATGAGTTATGGTTGATGTTTTGATACGAATTTTGAGGAGATGAATTTTAGTGGATCTTGACAGATTTTAATGAATGATTTGATGTGAATTGGGATGAAATTTAGTGGATCTTGACAAGCTTTAATGGATGATTTGATGTGGTTTGGGATATGATGAGAGTCATAAAATGCATCTAAACAATACTTAATTGTTAGCATTTTAGGGTTGATCGAGGTTGGAATTACACTTTTATACCTTAATAACTCTAAAGTATTATTCTTGAATCGTTGACTTATTTTAGTGCATTTTCAGGTACTTTGAGCTTAAAAAAGAGATAGAAAAGCTATCATCGTTTTAAACACGAAGCTTCAATGAATACTCGAGTGAGATAATGGTCGCGGAAGAGCCAAGATGAAGAGAAACCAAGAAAGCAGATTTACTAAATTGCCAGAATTGTCCGTACAGATCATTCATCTTTGAAAATTAAACTGTATTGATGTAAGAAGAACCAGGAGATGATCCATATACACTTAGAAAGATCCAGAAGTCTATTTTCTGGAGAATTTTACGGCTTGTAAAAATGAATTTTCTAGAGAAAGTTATGGCAGTTTTAGTAGACAAAGGTCAGGCTGTGCGGGCTGTGCGGGATTTCAGTGTGATTTTGGGCTTAAATCCCACATCCCACATCGGCTGGAAAACACATTTCTATATCCCACATCCCACATCGGATTGGAAGCACATTGCACTCATGGTATTTCCTTATAAAAAGCCTACTCCACTTCAGCTTTGAGGCATCAATCGGAGCTCATCTGAAATCATCAAAGAGTGAATCCACAGGGCCTTAGGAGCAGTCCAGAGGGCCTTTAGGACGAATCCGAAGTATAATTTTGGAGGGCAAGCTGAGGAATCACCGAAGCTTTTGCTACCAAGGAGGAGATGATTGTTGAGAGGCCGGAGGCAACTCAAGGAAGCATGAGCTCCATGGCCGGCTAGTCTCCAAGCAAGGCGAAGGGATGAATCCCTAGGTGTAGTTGTTCTTATTTTCCTTTATTTGATTCAGTTGTAGTTTGGTATTATTTTCATTAAATATTGTTATGTTTTATTCTTTAATTTAATTAGTAGATTTTTATTAGTCCGGTGATTGCATGCTTCTTTTCCATATAAGTCTAGTCATGCTCTTCTTATGTGTATTTGTTTGGGTGTGATTGAGTCCGGTAGATCTCTTTTATAGATTTGTCCATTGCTGCGGTATTGTCATTTAGATATATCGTCGTCTTTTGATAATTTATAAGTTAGGTCATGTGTGCTGATGAGAGTCATAAAATGCATCTAAACAATACTTAATTGTTAACACTTTAGGGTTAATCTCGGTCATAATCGCACTTTTACATGTTGATAACTCTAAAGTGTTATTCATAAATCATTGACTTAATTCGATGCATTTTCAGGTGCTTTGAGTACAAAAGAGATGATAAAGCGATCCATGTTTAAAGCGCCAAAAGATCTTGGGTGTCGGTGCTCGTTTTTGTCCAAGGTTTAGACATTTCCAAAAATGATTTAAAGATGATTAAAAGTCTAAACCAAGGTTGGAGCAATAAAGTACATTGAGTTAAAAGACTGCACACAAGTGTGTGCATCACTTTAGAACAAGTTAAGGGTAGGCACACTAGTGTGTGCACTTCTGCATACAAGCTGAAGGAGTGTCACTAAATTGCCAGAATTTCCCGTACAGATCAATCATCTTTGCAGATTAAACTGTATTGATGTAGGAAGAACCAGGAGATGACCCATATATGTTTAGAAAGATCCAGAAGTCTATTTTCTGGAGAATTTTACGGTTCAGAAAAAGGATTTTTCTAGTGAAAGTTATGGCAGTTTTAGCGGAAACAGTTCAGGCCTCCAGAACAAAGCCCAGCGCCTCACCTCTGGAAGCCCAGCGCCTCACCCCTGGAAGCCCAACGCCTCACCCCTCGAAGCCCAGTGCCTCACCCCTCAAAGCCAAGCGCCTCACCCCTCAAATCCCAGCACTGCACCCCTGGCCCATCAGCGCTGCGCCCCTCGCCAACCAGCGCTGCGCCCCTCGCCCAACAGCGCTGCAGCCTTCACTTTCCAGCGCCTAGGCGCACACCTGGACAGCAGCACGCACATGCTGCTGGACCCACCTGCACGTTCAAGCCATCACTTTCCAGTGCCCAGGCGCATGCTCAAACAAAGCCAGCAGCGCGCACATGCTGCTGGACCCACCTGCAAGTTCAAGCCATCACTTTCCAGCGCCCAGGCGCACGCTCCGACAAAGCCAGCAGTGCGCACATGCTTCTGGACTCTAATTCAGACTCAAATTAAGGCTGTGCAAAGACAGCTCTCCCTCGTGGGCTATAAATATATGCTTAAGGTTTGCTGCCGGGGGCTAGCTCGAAGAGAAAAAAAAGACAGTTTTTGGTAGATACAAATTAGAGAAGTTTTTAGCATTCTGTTTAAGTTTTCTTTAGTTGGAAATCAAGGAGAGAACATCCACATTGTTCTTCTACCTTGAGCTCCATGGCCAAGAAATCAAGGGGAGAACATCTATATTGTTTTTCCACCTTGCGTTTCATGGCTAACTAATCATCAAACAAGGGAAAGGGATGAATCGTTAGGGTTTTATTGTTCCTTATTTCCTGTTTTTGATTCATTTGTATGGACTTATTGTTAAAACTTTGTCTATGATTTACCCTTTGATTAATTAAGAAGGATTTGAGTTCATGTGATAGCTGTATTCTATATTCTTCTTCTTTTAGTTTCTCTCAATCCGGTGATTGCATCCTTCTACTCCACATAAGTCTAGTCAAGCTCTTCTTATGTCAAGTTGTTTGGATGTAATTGATTTCGGTATATTTATCTTATAGATCGGCCATTACTGTGATATCATTATTGCAATATATTGTCGTTTCTTGCTAATCTATAAGATAAATCATGTGTGCTTGAATTGAAATCAAAGAGTAATTTGTAGCAATTATATTAGAGATATAAATGTGCTTGATTGAATACTTTCCGATTGCCTGTTTAGGATGTGAAATTTGCAATCGAGATAAAAATTTGAATCAAGAGTGGAAATAGGGAACGAACCAAAGGAGGATTCCCGGAACCTTGTTATTTCCTATTTATATTCTTCGTTATTTTCGCACAATTCTTTTACACAATATTGCATTATCAAAACTTATATTCTCTCATCTAATCATTATCGTTAGTGTTAAAGTTTACACCTTCTTTCCTAATTAACTTGTTTCCCTGTGGAATCGACACCCCAAAACTATACTACAATAACCGCGTTATGTTTTGGGCGTAATCAAATTTTGGCGCCGTTGCCGGGGAAACGCACTTAAGTACAAGGAAGCTTGTTAACTTTAAGTAAAAAAAAAAAAAATTAAGTAAAAAAATCGTCAATATTTTTCTTTTCAGCACTTTGTAAATACCATAATATTGTTCCTTTACTTTTATTTCTTTTAATTTTCTTTTATTATTCTGTTTTATTTATTTGTTTATTATTCTGTTTTATTTATCTGTTTATTATTCTGTTTTATTTATTTATTTTTTAATTATTTATTATTCTGTTTTACATATTTTATTTCCCCTCTAAATTAATTGGTGCATGCTTAAACCAAGAGATTCGCGAGGCAGATTCATTAGAGGACCCGAATTAGAGTCACTCTCTCCTTCCACTTCCGTTAGTGAAACCTCGCCTAGATCATACCATAGTGCACCCCCATCCGAGAATTTAGAGGATTTTGATAACATGGCCGGCAATCACAATGAAAATGTTGCTAGGACACTTATAGACTATTTGCACCCTAGCCGAACGGCCACACCCTCTTGTATCATGTTCCCCCCTAATGCCCTACAAGCTGAGTTTAAGCCAGGCATGATACAATTGCTACCAACTTTCCATGGGTTTGAGAATGAAAGCCCCTACATCCACATTAGGGAATTCGAGGAAGTAGTAGCAACCTTCCAAAATAGGGCTGATATGGTGGACACTGTCAGACTCCGGTTTTTCCCTTTTTCACTTAAAGAAAAAGCCAAGACTTGGTTGTACTCATTAAGGCCTAGGTCTATTGGTAGTTGGGATGAGATGACCCGAGTTTTCTTCCAAAAACACTTCCCAACCCATAAGACCAACAACCTTAAGAGACAAATCTCAAACTTTGCACAAAAGGAGAGTGAAACCTTATATCAAGTTTGGGAACGTTTCAAGGACCTTTTAAATTCTTGTCCACACCATGGGTATGAAAGTTGGCGGGTAGTCAGCTATTTCTATGATGGACTCCTAAGTAGGGAGAGGCAATTCATAGAAATGATGTGTAATGGGGATTTTCTTCAAAAAGATCCCGATCAAGCCATAGATTTCCTAGATGACCTATCAGAAAAAGCCCACACTTGGACAGGGCCGAGTGCCATGGAAAGTACTAGGAGAAATCAACCCACTGGAATCTACCAACTTAAGGAAGAGGATAGCCTTAAAGCCCGTTTAGAGGCCCTAACTAAGGAAATTGAAGTCTTAAGAGCCAAAGATGCTAGAGCCCCCGAACCAGTTGCTAGGGTAGAGTCTCGTGAGCCTTGTTTCATATGTAATGGGGTAGATCATGTGCCTAGGGATTGTCCAACCTATTTTGAGATGAAAGGAGAGTGTAATGCTTTAGGTATATCCTCTAGCAAATCATACTCATCCTATTCTAACACCTATAATCCCGGTTGGAAGAATCACCCAAATTTTAATTGGAGACCCGATACACAACCCCCAGCCCAAACTAGCAGCCGTTGGAGATCCGATATACAACCTCATCCCCACTCTAGTACCCAATGGCAACCGGAAGCAACCTCATCTAATGCACCACAACAATCTTTACCTTTGGAAGATATGTTTAAGTCATTTCTGCAAGTACATGCCAAGAGTGTGGAAGAACAAGGTAAGATAAATCAACGGGTGCTAGAAGAGCAAAAAAGGATCAAAGATGAGCAAAAGGAGATAAAAAGTCAACTCACCAAGTTGACTAGTTTCTTGACAATTCAAGAGCAAGGTCGGTTCCCTTCGCAGCCGCAACAAAATCCAAGGGGACAACATATGGCACAAACCTCTGATCCGAAAAATCAAAATATTAAAGAGGTTAACGCCATAATCACCCGCAGCGGTAAGAAAATTGATGGACCCACACTACCACCACACTTGATTCCTAATACTGTGAACAACAAGGATAAAGCGCCCAAGGAACAAGAGGCCCATGATGATTATTCTCCATTGGTGCCTTTCCCTCAAGCTCTCCTTAAACCTAAGGAGAGAAATTCAGCACTAAAAGGCGAGATTCTTGAACAACTTCAGCATGTTAAGATTAACCTCCCTCTTCTTCATGTTATAAAACAGATTCCCAATTATGCTAAAGTCATCAAGGATCTATGCACACTCAAGAGGAGGCACAATGTTAAGAAGACTACATTCTTAACGGAGCAAGAAAGTGCGGTAATTGATAGCACGACACCGCCCAAATATAAAGATCCGGGCTGTCCAATAGTGGCTTGCCAAATTGGAAACAAATCTTGTGGCCAAGCATTGCTAGATTTGGGAGCTAGCATGAACCTCATGCCATACTCCATGTACTTGCAACTCGGTTTAGGTGAGATTAAACGAACCTCCATGGTACTTCAACTAGCGGATAGATAGGTAAGAAAACCAAGAGGTATTGTAGAAGATATTTTGTTACAAATTGATAATTTCTATTATCCTGTTGACTTCTTGGTTTTAGATACTGTTTCTATGGTAAATACAGAGTCCAAAATTCCTTTGATACTTGGAAGACCATTCCTTGCCACTGCTAATGCCCTCATTAATTGTAGGAATGGCCTAATGACATTATCATTTGAAAATAGGACTTTAGAGGTAAATGTTTTCTGAATCTCAAGGCAGCCAATTGAAGAGGATGAGTGTTTCAACACTTATATGATTGATAAGCTTAATTTAGAGGATGAGAACGTTGAAGATAATTCTAACTCTTTGGAATTCCTTCCTAATAATTTCGAGTTCAATGATCCTTCAATTTATCCCCATGCTGTTAACGTTATTGATATTTGTGATAAGTCACAGGGATTTATTAAGAAATCTGGGCAACCATGCTTTGAGAAGTTGCTTGAGAGAAGTCACATGGATGCGGGAATCAAATACCCTACTGCTGATTATAAATGGGCAACACCGAGAATACTTGAGCCATATATGGTGGACTTTAAGTATTCTTTGCCAAAAGATTAACACTGAGGCCATTGAGTTTGGAGCTTCATTTTCAGTACCACAATGAGGCCATCAGTGAGAGTGGTGCATCGTCTGGCTGAAGACGTAAAACTTAGCGCTCATGGGAGGCACCCCAAAGCATATCATTTTTATTTGTTTATTTTTTTTCTTTTCTTTTCATAATTCTTTTTCATGTTTATTATTAGTATTTTGCTGTTTTCCAGTTTTACTTTCGTGTTTCTTTTTCAGGGACAAATATGCGAAGCAATTCAAATGGTGGTGCACAATTTTTAGCTTCTGTGCACTTTTGGCTAACAAAGGGAGTTTCTTTTCCTTTTTCTTTTACATTTAGGTCAATGCAATGTTTAGGTTGGGGGTGGAGGAAACACATTTCTTTCCTTTTTCCATTGAACTGCTTGGTGTCACTTTCCTACTTTTTGTTTGTTAGGATAATTTAAAAAAAAAAGTTTGTTTTTAGCATGCTTTGTGTTAGCCTTGGAGTTATTCACATGTCAATGATATGACCTTAATTGAGATAGCATATAGCACTTAGAAGAAATTAAATCTTGCTTCGGTTTGAAATTAATTTAAGTATCAATCTTGATTTTGTTAGAGACTCTAGCTTGTGGTAAGATTGTATGATTAATCGTAAGCATTTAGAAAAGTTTTATGTATGATTATTTTGTGAATATTTTTGCGGTCTCGGCAAGCTCTAGAACTTATTTGATAACCACTTGAGGCGAATTCCTAGAATGCACATTACTTAGGATATGATATAGGCCATTTTTGAACCGTTTGAGCCTTTCAAACCTACCCTTGCGATATATATCACTAGTCACCTATTTGAGAATTTTTCTTGAAAACGAAGTTGAGCCTGGTTTCTTTCAAAAACCTATTCACTTACCCTTATAAGCCTAAAGAGAATATTTTATCCTTACCTCTCTCTTAAAAAGAATTTAACTATACACATGTTGTGAGAAGCACTTAAAATGAGTAAGGGTGGAAATATGAAAAAATATCACTACCACAACCCAAGTACATTAAAGGAGATAAGTTGGGGGTTGTGGAAAAGAAAGAAATGAAAAAGGAGGTGAATGGTCTTTTATGCCAAAATACAAAAGAAAAGAAAAACAAATGGTGATTTGTTGAGAAAACAATCCTCGAAAAGAAAAAAAAAAGAAAAAAATAAAAAATAAAAATAAAAATGGTTGGAAGAGTCGGGTATTGAAGTAAGGTTATCCAGTGCTTAAAGAGCTATGTTCAAAACTAAGAGATTAAGTTCTTTTACTTGTGAATTCTTCCCATTCTTTCTTAGCCTTTACCTTAACCGAACATTACAAGCTTATTAAAGACCTATTGATCCAATGTAATGTGATTTTTCTACAATAGTGTAGAGTGGTTTGAAATGTAAGCTTATGGAGCTTGTTTTTGTGATTGATGTCACGCGATTTATTTTTTTTAGAGGCCAAGACTTGTATTCATGAATATTGTGCATAAAATCATCCGGATGTTCAGATTAATGAATTGTGGTAAGACGGATGTTAAGAGTCAATAACGATTTTAAGATTAATGTTTGAATTATTTTTGCATTTGAGTGAAATTTAATGATTCTATATGCTATATGTTACGCATGATTTTTGAGACAAAGATTTTTGAATCACTCTTGGTTAACACTAGCATTGTTGTATTTTGCATTAATTTCTAAATAAAGAACTCATTTCATGTCTTTCACTTGAATTGCTAGGGACTAGCAATAAGCTAGTTGGGGGTTGTGATGAGAGTCATAAAATGCATCTAAACAATACTTAATTGTTAACACTTTAGGGTTAATCTCGGTCGTAATCGCACTGTTACATGTTGATAACTCAAAAGTGTTATTCATAAATCATTGACTTAATTCGATGCATTTTCAGGTTCTTTGAGTACAAAAGAGATGATAAAGCGATCCATGTTTAAAGCGCCAAAAGATCTTGGGTGTCGGTGCTCGTTTTTGTCCAAGGTTTAGACATTTCCAAAAATGATTTAAAGATGATTAAAAGTCTAAACCAAGGTTGGAGCAATAAAGTACATTGAGTTAAAAGACTGCACACAAGTGTGTGCATCACTTTGGAACAAGTTAAGGGTAGGCACACTAGTGTGTGCACTTCTGCACACAAGCTGAAGGAGTTTCACTAAATTGCCAGAATTTCCTGTACAGATCAATCATCTTTGCAGATTAAACTGTATTCATGTAGGAAGAACCAGAAGATGATTCATATATGCTTAGAAAGATCTGGAAGTCTATTTTCTGAAGAATTTTACGGTTCGGAAAAAGGATTTTTCTAGTGAAAGTTATGGCAGTTTTAGCGGAAACAGTTCAGGCCTCCAGAACAAAGCCCAGCGCCTCGCCCCGGGAAACCCAGCGCCTCACCCCTCAAAGCCAAGCGCCTCACCCCTGGAAGCCCAGCGCCTCACCCCTGGAAGCCCAGTGCCTCACCCCTCAAAGCCCAGCGCCTCACCCATGGCCCATCAGCGCTGCGCGCCTCGCCAACCAGCGCTGCGCCCCTCGCCCAACAGCGCTGCAGCCTTCACTTTCCAGCGCCTAGGCGCACACCTGGACAGCAGCGCGCACATGCTGCTGGACCCACCTGCACGTTCAAGCCATCACTTTCCAGCGCCCAGGCGCACTCTCAAACAAATCCAGCAGCGCGCACATGCTGCTGGACCCACCTGCACGTTCAAGCCATCACTTTCCAGCGCCTAGGCGCACGCTCAGACAAAGCCAGCAGTGCGCACATGCTTCTGGACTCTAATTTAGACTCAAATTAAGGCTGTGCAAAGACAGCTCTCCCTCGTGGGCTATAAATATATGCTTAAGGTTTGCAGCCGGGGGCTAGCTCGAAGAGAAAAAAAGACAGTTTTTTGGTAGATACAAATTAGAGAAGTTTTTAGCATTTTGTTTAAGTTTTCGTTAGTTGGAAATCAAGGAGAGAACATCCACATTGTTCTTCTACCTTGAGCTCCATGGCCAAGAAATCAAGGGGATAACATCTATATTGTTTTTCCACCTTGAGTTTCATGGCTAACTAATCATCAAACAAGGGAAAGGGATGAACCGTTAGGGTTTTATTTTTCCTTATTTCTTGTTTTTGATTTATTTGTATGGACTTATTGTTAAAACTTTGTCTATGATATACTCTTTGATTAATTAAGAAGGATTTGAGTTCATGTGATAGTTGTATTCTATATTCTTCTTCTTTTAGTTTCTCTCAATCCGGTGATTGCATCCTTCTACTCCACATAAGTCTAGTCAAGCTCTTCTTATGTCAAGTTGTTTTGATGTAATTGATTTCGATATATTTATCTTATAGATCGGCCATTACTGTGATATCATTATTGCAATATATTGTCGTTTCTTGCTAACCTATAAGATAAATCATGTGTGCTTGAATTGAAATCAAAGAGTAATTTGTAGCAATTATATTAGAGATATAAATGTGCTTGATTGAATACTTTCCGATTGCCTGTTGAGGATGTGAAACTTGCAATCGAGATAAAAATTTGAATCAAGAGTGGAAAGAGGGAACGAACCTAAGGAGGATTCCCGGAACCTTGTTATTTCTTATTTATATTCTTCGTTATTTTCGCACAATTCTTTTACACAATATTGCATTATCAAAACTCATATTCTCTCATCTAATCATTATCGTTAGTGTTAAAGTTTACACCTTCTTTCCTAATTAACTTGTTTCCCTGTGGAATCGACACCCCAAAACTATACTACAATAACTGCGTTATGTTTTGGGAGTAATCATGTGCTTGAAAGTAAAGAATAATTCATATCAATTACATTAGGGTTTATACATGCGCTTTAATTGAATATTTTTCGATTGTCTGTTTGGGATGTGAAACTTGCAATCAAGATAAAAATAACTGAATCAAGTTAGGATTAGGGCAACGAACTTCGAGAGGATTTTCGGAGCCTTGTTGTTTATTTATTATCCATCAATTATTTACGCAATCAACAATTCAAATTTTATAACTTTAACTTTTATCGTTTGTGTTGAGGTTTACACCTTCTTGTGTAATTAGTTTGTTTCCCTATGGAATCGACACCCCAAAGCTGTACTACAATTACCACGTTATGTTTTGTGCGTAATCAAATTTTGGCGCCGTTGCCGGGGAAACGCGCTTAAGTACAAGGAAGATTGTCAACTTTTGACATGATGGTTGAAGAACTGTAAATAGTTTTTCTTTTCAGCAGTTTGTAAAGGCGATAATTTCGTTCCCTCTTTTAGCTTGCTGCATTAATTTTATTTTCTTTTATCTTATTCTTTCTTTTTATAGTAATTTTGTTTCATTATTTTGTTACCTTGAATGCAAAGACATAGAGATGCTTGTAGGCCTGTGCTAGAGTCAGAATTCAATTCATTTCTAAATCCTTTATTTGACAGTCCATCTAGTCCCGAAGAAATGAGTGAACATGAATATAAACCCCCTAGGACCCTTCAGGATTACCTCAACCCTACACGCACAGCCACACCATCATGCATCATATTTCCAGCCAATACTCGCCCATTAGAGTTTAAAACAGGGATGATACATTTACTCCCTACATTTCATGGCTTGGATAATGAAAACCCATATGTGCACATTAGAGAGTTTGAAGAAGTAGTCACGGCTTTTCATAGTCAAGACGAAACCGATGACATTGTGAGGCTTAAGTTCGTTCCTTTCGCTTTGAAGGATAGAGCTAAGAGTTGGCTATACTCACTTAGACCACGATCTATTGGGTCGTGGACTGAGATGACTCGGATTTTTTTTAATAAATACTTTCCCCAACATAAGACCAATGCTTTAAAAAGGCAAATCTCCACCTTTGCACAAAAGGATAGCGAGACTTTGTATCAGTCTTGGGAGAGATTTAAAGAGTTATTGAGTATGTGCCCTCACCATGGGTATGAGTGTTGGCGCTTAGTGAGCTATTTTTATGAGGGACTTACATATAGAGAGCGCCAATTTGTAGAGATGATGTTTAATGGTGAGTTTTTAGAGAAAGATCCTGATGAGGCCATAGAGTATCTTAATGACCTTGTTGAAAAAGCTCACACTTGGACTGGACCTAGTGCTACTGAAAGCACAAATAGGTCACGACCTATAGGGCACCCAAATGGTGGTGGAATTTACCATCTTAGGGAAGAGGATAACCTTAGAGCCAAGGTCGAGATGCTCACTAGGGAGCTCGATGAGTTAAAGACTAAAAGCTTAAAGCCAACACACGTAGCTAATAATGCGAAATCTTTTGAACCATGTTTTGTGTGTGGTGGGGTAGATCATCTCGCCCAAGAGTGTCCCACATTTGTTGAGATGAGAGGGATGTATAAGGAACAATGTAATGCCTTAGGCATGTACAAGAAGCCTTTGACACCTTTCTCTGATACTTATAATCTGGGATGACGAAATCACCCCAATTTCAGCTGGAATTCTTAAAACCAGCAGCTTGCACAAACCCCTGCACCATATCATGCACCTGTGTCTTCTAGGAGTTCTTTAGAAGACACTTTACATGCTTTTATTGAGGCACAAGGTAAGATTAATAAAAGACCTGAATCGTTAATTGTGAAGGTTGTTGAAGAACATAAAGAGATAAAGAGCCAAGTGTTCAAGTTGATGAGCTACTTGAGTGTGACTGAGCGAGGTAAGTTCCCTTCTCAAGCTCAGTCCACACCCCATAGTCAGCACCTAGCACAAAAGAATTTGAAGGAGGTGAATGCCATTGAGACACTGAGGGGTAAGTCATTACGCATCCCAACAACGAAAAAATCAGAGGATGTGGATGAAAGCCATCAAGCACAAGCATACATGATTGACTCATTCATCGAAAAGGTCCAGCACCTTAATCCATTTGAGTCCACCCTCATCCATGGCTTCACCAAAGCATACATCGAGCAAGAATTTGCGGATGTTACTGATGACATCCTTGAGGCCCCCCAAAATCATAGAAACGCCAAATTTGGCAATGAAATAGTGGCGGATGCATTCAACCTATGTTTCTCAAGGAGGGAATAAGAGCGTCTGGCTGAAGACGTAAAACTTAGCGCTCATGGGAGGCAGCCCACAACGTATCCTTTTGTTTTTATTGTTTTTCATCTTTATTTTTTCTCTTGTTTATTATTATTATCTTGCTGTTTTCCAGTTTTACTTTCGCATTTCTTTTTTAGGGACAAAAATACGAAGCAGTTGAAATGGTGGAGCACAATTTTCAGCTTCTGTGCACCTTTGGCTACAAGGGGAGTTTCCTTTACTCTTTCTTTTACATTGAGGTCAATGCAATTTTTAAGTTGGGGGTGGAGAAAACGTATCTCTTTGTTTCCATTTTCTTTATTTCCATACATTTTTCTTTTTCCATTGAACTGCTTGGTGTCATTTTTCCTCTCTTTTTGTTTTAAGTATGCATTGTGGTTGCCTGGGAGTTAATTCACATGTCAATGATATAAACTTAATTGAGATAGCAGATAGCATTTAGAAGGAGTTAAATTTAGTTTCGGTTTTAAATTAATTTAAATATCAATCTTCATTTGGTTTGAGACTCTAGTTTGTGGTAAGATTGTATGATTAGTCTATCATATCTAGAGAAATTTTATGTGTGATTATTTTGTGAATATTTTTGCGGTCTCGACAAGCTCTAGAACTTACTTGATAATCACTTGAGGTGAATTCCTAGAATGCACACTACTTAGGATATGATATAGGCCATTTTTGAACCGTTTGAGCCTTTCAAACCTACCATTGCTATATTTATCACTAGTCACCTATTTGAGCCTTTTTCTTGAAAAGAAAAATTGAGCTTTGTTTCTTTTGATAAACCATTTACTTACCTTTATAAGCCTAAATATATTTTTATCCTTACCTTTCTTTTAAAAGAACTTAGTTATACACATGTTGTGAGAAGCACTTAAAAGGAGTACGGGTGGAAATATGAAAAAATATCACTACCGCAACCCAAGTACATTAAAGGAGATAAGTTGGGGGTTGTGGAAAAGAAAAGAAAAAAAAATGAAAAAGAAGATGAATGGTTATGTGCCAAAAAAAAAAGAATTATGGCAAAGAAAGAAGAAAGAAAGAAAAGAAAAAAATGGTGATTTGTTGAAAGAAATGCTCGAAAAATGGTTGAAAGAGTTGGGTGTTGAAGTAAGGTTATCTAGTGCTTAAAGAGTTGTGTTCAAAACTAAGAGATTAAGTTCTTCTACTTGTTGAATCCTTCCCGTTCTTTCTTAACCTTTACCTTGGCCTAACGTTACAAGCTTATTAAAGACCTTTTGATCCAATGTAGTGTGATTTTTCTATAATAGTGGAGAGTGATTTGAAAAGTGAGCCTATGGAGCTTGTTTTTATGATTGATGTCACGCAATTTATTATATTTTTAGAGGCCAAGACTTGTATTCATGAATGTTATGCATAAAATCATCCGGGTGTTCGGATTAATGGTTTGTGGTAAGATGGATGTTAAGAGTCAATAACGATTTTAAAATTGACGTTTGGATTACTTTTGGACTTAGATGAAATTTAATGATTCTATGTGCCATATATTATGTGCAATTTTTAAGACAAAAAGTGAATTACTCTTGGTTCAACGCTAGCATTGCTTTACTTTGTTTTTAACTCTTACCATAGAATTCATCTCTTATTTTCACTTCAATTGCTAGGGACTAGCAATAAGCTAGTTGGGGGTTATGATGAGAGTCATAAAATGCATCTAAACAATACTTAATTGTTAGCATTTTAGGGTTGATCGAGGTTGGAATTACACTTTTATACCTTAATAACTCTAAAGTATTATTCTTGAATCGTTGACTTATTTTAGTGCATTTTCAGGTACTTTGAGCTTAAAAAAGAGATAGAAAAGCTATCATCGTTTTAAACACGAAGCTTCAATGAATACTCGAGTGAGATAATGGTCGCGGAAGAGCCAAGATGAAGAGAAACCAAGAAAGGAGATTTATTAAATTGCCAGAATTGTCCGTACAGATCAATCATCTTTGAAAATTAAACTGTATTGATGCAAGAAGAACCAGAAGATGAGCCATATATGCTTAGAAAGATCCGGAAGTCTATTTTCTGGAGAATTTTACGGCTTGTAAAAATGATTTTTCTAGAGAAAGTTATGACAGTTTTAGTAGACAAATGTCAGGCTGCGCGGGCTGTACGGGATTTCAGCGTGATTTTGGGCTTAAATCCCACATCCCACATCAGTTGGAAAACACATTTCTATATCCCACATCGGATTGGAAGCACATTGCACTCGTGGTATTTCCCTATAAAAGGCCTACTCCACTTCAGCTTTGAGGCATCAATCAAAGCTCATCTGAAATCATTAAAGAGTGAATCCAGATGGCCTTTAGGAGCAATCCAGAGGGCCTTTAGGACGAATCCGAAGTATAATTTTGGAGAGCAAGCTGAGGAATCACCGAAGCTTTTGCTACCAAGGAGGAGATGATCGTTGAGAGGCCGGAGGCAACTCAAGGAAGCATGAGCTCCATGGCCAGCTAGTCTCCAAGCAAGGCGAAGGGATGAATCCCTAGGTGTAGTTGTTCTTATTTTCCTTTATTTGATTCAGTTGTAGTTTGGTATTATTTTCATTAAATATTGTTTATTCTTTAATTTAATTAGTAGATTTTTATTAGTCCGGTGATTGCATGCTTCTTTTCCATATAAGTCTAGTCATGCTCTTCTTATGTGTATTTGTTTGGGTGTGATTGAGTCCGGTAGATCTCTTTTATAGATTTGTCCATTGCTGCGGTATTGTCATTTAGATATATCGTCGTCTTTTGATAATTTATAAGTTAGGTCATGTGTGCTTGAAAGTAAAGAATAATTCATATCAATTACATTAGGGTTTATACATGCGCTTTAATTGAATATTTTCCGATTGTCTGTTTGGGATGTGAAACTTGCAATCGAGATAAAAACAACTGAATCAAGTTAGGATTAGGGCAACGAACTTCGGGAGGATTTCCGGAGCCTTGTTGTTTATTTATTATCCATCAATTATTTACGCAATCAACAATTCAAATTTTATCACTTTAACTTTTATCGTTTGTGTTGAGGTTTACACCTTCTTGTGTAATTAGTTTGTTTCCCTATGGAATCGACACCTCAAAGCTGTACTACAATTACCGCGTTATGTTTTGGGCGTAATCAGGATGAGAGGATTTTAGTGGAATTTTCATATAACTTGAGAAAAATCCGAATAGTCAATTTAGATATTTTGGGTTCACGTTGTTTTATATTACTGTTCAGATGCATATTTCATATCGTTGCTCATATGCATATTCATTAAATGAAAAGAAAAGTACTGGGAAGGCAGCCGGTCTGATTGAAAGAAAAGAACAGAGAAGGCAACCAGTTTAATTGAAAAATCGTGCCAGCCTGTATATGCTGGAAATGAATTCTATGGCAGTTGGGAAAAGCTAAAAGAACCAGGAAGGCAGCCGGTCTTATGAGAATGAAAGAGCCGGGAAGGTAGCCGGTCTAAATGAGAATGAAAGAATTGGGAAAGCAGCCAGTCTAAGATAATAACAACCTGTCGAGAGGTGGGAAGACGTTCCCATCATAATCATTCATGCATTACATCTGTTTTAAATTATTGCTTGCATTATTGAAATGCTGATATGTGATGTATTGCTGTGAATTTAATTATAGATGGTTAAGTCTCACAGAAAAAGACAATTATGGTAATAAGATTATTGAAATGTTGAGGTGTGGTGTGTTATTGTGAATTTATTTATAGATGAATGAGTTTCATAGAGAGACAATCATGGTGATAAGAACTATCTAAATGGTAGATTTTATGATGTGAACCTCATTACGAGGTAATTATGAGATAATTGATGGTCTTAAGGTAAACCAATAAATAAGAGGAAGAGGTTGATAGAGAATGGATATGATAACATATGAAGTGATAGTAGAATGCTAGTATTTAGTTGTATGAAATTTAATTGATTTAAAATTTAAAGACCTTTTATACAATTGAGTACTTCTAGTTAATTTAATTCACTGAACTTGTGAAGCTCACTCCTCATTGTACAATGATTTCAGGTAGTACGCTTGACAAATAGTTTGGTGAGTTAGGTTTAGAAGAAGTCATTTTCTGTAAGCCATGTACGTGTCAACATCCTCAGACTAATGAGAAAATAAAATGAAAAAAATATTTGTAAATATTAATGCATTTTACATTGTATAGAATGTTTAAAGATCAGATTGATGTAACTCCCCTGTTAAGGGCTGAGGATTTATGTAAAAATTTTCTACTGGTGTTATTTATTTTTATGGTTGCATATATGTGTCGTGCTGGGATTTTCAAAATGTGATGACACCTTCTAGAGGGTGGCCAACTCGGGATGGGTCATTACAATTTTGGTATCAGAGCGTTAGGTTTTATGATTCCGTAGACTGCCTAAAAAGTAAGAAAGTGAAAGAGTAAAATAAATGATATTTTAATGAACAATCTGAGGATGACAATTGGACGTGTTAGAGGTAGAGTTAGAGTTATTGATTTAAGAAGACAATATTTTTTACTAGTCGAGGTTGAGTTTAAATCTGTGGTCCTAAAAGGGAACATGTAGATAGTATGATTGATATTAGTAATATAATAGATATTGGTTAAGGTGTGAGAGAATATGAAGTTGAAAGAGATGAGCTAAGATAAGTTCTTATACATGCTCTTGAGAAAATGAATATAATAGATAATAGAGTTGGTAGCCTATGCCATAGACTTGATGAACAGACTAGAGTAGTGCCTGAGGTTGTTGTAAATCCAGTAATGGTAAATGTTCAAAAGTGGAAAAGTGGGTTTATACGTAAGATGCAGGGAGATTGTTAAGTTGAATGCTTTGTTGTTTAAAGGATTGATAACCCTTTTTAAGCCTGAGTTTTGAGAGAAACATGTAGAGAGATTATTTGGTATTTTACCAGTAACTGACAGGCAGATGGTTACCTTTGCTTCGTTTGAGTTAGAAGAAGAAGTTTTGGAATGGTGGGAGGATATTCTTCCCAGGGTAAGTGCAGAGGTTGTTAGACTCTTAACCTAGAATAGGTTTAAGGAGGTTTTCTTTGAAAAATACTTTTCTTAGATCTTTAGAGCCCAATAAGATAGAGGTTTTATTTATATGAGGCAAATGGGTTGACTATGGCTCAGTATGATAGGATATTTGTTGCTTTGTCGAGGTTTGAACCGAAAATGGTATACCCAAGGGGAGAAGAAGTGTAAAAAGTTTATAGATGAACTATATTTTAAGGTTTGATCAACACTATCTTACATGAGACATATGAATTATGTCAAGATTGGTGGATTCAGATTGAGAGAGATGTGATAGAGTTTAAGGGAAAGAGAAAAAGTGGTTAAAGAGGCTTAGACATAAAGGTTATAGAGGTAGTGGTAGTATGAGTGTGCAGGGTGAGAGACCACCCCAAATGAGGCATTCTTTGTCACAGGAAACTAAAGTACAGAGTCAGAGGAAAGCTTGATCTATTACTCCTGTAGCTCATAATACTATTGGTGGGACCCTTAGATTTGGGAGACAGGTTATGGTAATTGGAAGTCATGGCAGAGGAAGTAAGTATACCACAAAAGGGAAGGTAGTAATCTGATGTATGATTGAGAGGCAAAAGTTTTTCATAGATATATTCATCCCATAATTGTCAAAATTTGAAGTGATTTGTGTGTAGAGAAGGTGGACATATCAATGTTGGTTGATTTTGGTGCAACCCATTTTTTTGCATCCAGTATTGATATGAAGTCTACTGAAGTATGTACTAGTCCTTTGATGCAAAATATTTGTTGAAGTTCCCACTAGAGATAGAGTGATAACCATAAATTTTTACAAGGGTTGTGTGATTTGTGTCAGTAATAGAATATCTGAAGTTGATTTATCTTTAAAGCTAATATAGTTTTAGGAATGATTTGGTTGTCGACGTATTACACTTGGGTTTATTTGTTCCAGAAAGAAGGTAGTGTTCGAGATATGGACATGAGGAGTGTAAGTTTCAGAGAGAGTATAAGATACTCTCGAACTATCTCATTTTGCTCTGACCACTAGGATATGGTTGAAGAAGGGCTGTGAGGAATATGTGGCATACATAATGGACTCTAAAAAGGGAAAATAGGAAGTTAGAATAAATCTTAGTGGTGAAAGATTTTTTTAATGAAATTCTTAATGAGTTGTCTAGGTTGCCTCGAAGTAGGGAGATAAAATTTTCTATTGATGTGATACCAGGAGTATCACATGTATTTAAAAGCACCATACAAAGTGACACCCACTAGGTTAAGAGAGTTGAAAGTCCAAGAGTTGTTCGATAAAAAAAAATTATTTGATTTTAGTGTATCTTCAAGAGGAAGCCATGTAGTGTTTGTAAAAAAGAAAGATGGAACAACGAGATTTGGTATAGACTACAAATAGTTAAATATGAACAAATATATTTTACCCAGGATAAATGAATTATTTGAGCTGTTGCAAGGAGTGAGAAAGTTTCTAAGATAAACCTGAGATCATTTTATCACCAATTGAGGATAGAGAAGGGAGAAGTGCCTAAGACTGCTTTTAGGAGACATTATGCTCATAAGCTTTTTGTGGTTGCATTTGGATTAACTAATGTTCCAGAAACATTCATAGACTGAATGAATAGAGTGTTTAAACTCTATCTCAATAAGTGTATGGTTGTATTTGACTTTCTGATATAATCTAAGAAGGAAGAACAACATATTAAACATTAGACAGTGTGTTAGAGATTCTGAGGAGAGAGAAATTATATGCGAAGTTCTCTAAGTGTGAGTATTGGCTGAATGAAATAATTTCTTGGAACATGTAATATCGGGAAATAGCATAACAGTTGATTCACAAAAGGTGGAGGCAATCTTAAGTTAGGAGAGACCAACTAATGTGATTAAGATCAGAATCTTCTTGGGGTTAGCTGGTTATTATAAAAGATTCTTTCAGAATTTTTCTATTTGTAATACTGTTGAACAGACTGACCAGGAAAGATGTGAGATTTGTATGGTGATGGAAATGTGAGAAAATTTTCAAATTTCTAAAGGAGAAATTGACTATAGCTGCAATATTGGTGTTTCCTTCTGGTGATGAAGGATTTGTAGTGTATAGTGATGCGTCACATCAATTATTGGGGTATGTGTAACATAGGAAAGTTATGGTCCATACTTCTAGGTGGTTGAGGATTCATGATAGAAATTACCCTACTCATGACTTAGAGTTGGCTGCTATAGTGTTTACTTTAAAGATTGGAGACATCATTTGTATGGAGCCACTTGTGAGAGATACTTGGGTTATAAGAGTCTGACATACTTACCTACCCAGGGAGGGTTGAATTTGAGGCAAAGAAGGTGGATGGTGTTGATTAGTAATTATGATTGTATAATTCCCTATCATCTAGAAAATGAGAAGGTGATAGCTGATGCATTGAGTAGAAAAAAATCTATAAGAAGATTGTCTACTATTGAAAGTCATGAAGTTGACTATCAGTGATAAAGGATCATGGTTAACAAATATGGTTGTATAGTCATCCATAGTAAATGTTTTAGAGATGCAATGTAGAGATGAAAAGATAGAAAAGATTAAGCATTGAGTGCTTACTAGAAAGCAATATGAGTTAAAAATTTGAAATAATGATATGCTGATCATAGAACATAGAAATCGTGTTCCCAATAATGCGAAGTTGAGGAAGGAGATAATAAGGAGGCACATGATAATGTAGATTCGATGTAACCAGATAACAATAAGATGTGTAGAGGATTGAGACAAAAATTCTGATGGTCAGGATTGAGGAGGGATGTAGCTGAGATTATGAGGTTATATGGAGTACCATGAAGCATAGTGTTAAATAGAGATGCTAGATTTATATTCTGGTTTTAAAGAGGCTTTTAGAAAGCCACGGGTACACAGTTGTAAATTAATATAAATTTTTTCATGCTCAGACAGCAAGGACTATTAGAGTACGAGAAAATATGTTATGGATAATTGTGATGAATTTCTCAGTAACTTGGGATGCTTACATGCCATCGATTTAAAGTGTTTATATTAATCAGTATCAAACTAGTATTGGGATGGCATCGATTGAGACATTGTATGGTTGGAGGTGTAGAACTCCTATATGTTGGGAAGAAGTTGGAGAGAGAACGATTTTTGGTTAATAAATTATTAAGTTAACAACTAAGAAGATCAAGTTGGTTATAGAGAACCGTAAAGCAGCATAGGATAGACCGAATAGCTAATGATAGAAGAAGACCTCTCAAGTTTCAAGTAGGTGATTGAGTGTATTGAAAAATATCTCAACAAAAAGGTATATTAAGATTTAAATAGGAAAGGAAAGCTGAATCTGAAGTATATGGGACCCTATGAGGTTGTTTAGAAAGTTGGGTTAGTTGTAAGTAGCCTGAATTTGCCTCTAGAATTAAAAAATTTATATAATATATTTCATTTTTCACTTTTAGGAAAGTGTTTACATGATATTTCGAGCTAAGCTATAGAAATTCAGAAAGATTGGGTGTACATACAAGTACCAGTGAAAATTTTAGACAAAAAGAACAAATCTTGTATCATAAAGAAATTTCATTAATTAAGTTCTGTGGCGGAATAAAGATGTTGAAGAGACTACGTGAAAGCGTGAGACAATTATGAAAAAGTATTATTCACTTTTGTTTTTGGAATTAGATAAGGAAATTTCGGGGACGAAATTTTCGTAAGCTGGATAGATTTGTAATACCCGCATTTGTAAAATAAGGGTAAATAAGTAATTTAATAAATATGACATGAAGTTTAAATAATATAGTTACACGAAGGATTTAGTATTGAATAAAATAATTCTTTTGAAAAAAAAATAATAATTCGGGGATGTGGACATCATTAAAAGAAAAGAAAAAAATTTTGGACCTGAACATCTAGATGAGGTCAGAAGAAAAAAAAAAGACAAAAAAAGTTTAGAAAAAAAGGAAGGTCAAAGCCACAGAATTTCGTGGCAGCATAGAAAAAGAGGGAAGGGGTTGCTAAGAAGAAAATGTAAATATGGCAGCCACCTGCTGCCAAGGGAATCAGAGTTTCAAATAAACTCTGCATGCCTTCCACATATCAGAAATGTGGAGGCTTTGTGAGGGGGGGCTGCTAGAGATTTTTTACAATCTCACTTATATATACACCTCAATTTCTTGTTTTCTCAAAACACTTGGGGACTCAAAGAAATGCTGAAAGAGCAAAATTTTGAGGAATTTTCTGCAGAATTTCATAGATAATCGCGAAAAGCTATCAAAAATCAAAAGTAATAACATAATGTTTATTTTTGAATTTCTGACATTTATGAAGTTTCCCTGAATTCAAAGTGGGAATTTTCAAAGTGTGCGGTTTATAACAAATTTAAGAATAAATTAGAAATTTAATATAAATATGATGTCAGGTGTTGACGATCTACAACCAGGGAAAATTTCTGAGAGGAACGGGAAAGGCAAGGAGGTGATCCACAGGTAGCTTTAAGAGCTACGTGGTGAGTTGGATTTACTCTAAGTAATCTAAATAAAAAAAAATTTAGTGATAATATTAAAACAAAGCTTATGTTTGGTGATAGATGCAGATTTGGTTGATAATTATGATATGAATTTTGGACATGTAGAAAATTTTTAGGAGAAAAATAATATTATTAGAATAATTGGTTGATTTAATAATTAGAGTGATAAGTGAAATTCTTGATGAGCTATGGTTGATGTTTTGATACGACTTTTGAGGAGATAAATTTTAGGGAATCTTGACAAACTTTGATGGATGATTTGATGTGAATTGGGATGAAATTTAGTGGATCTTGACAAGCTTTAATGGATGATTTGATGTGGTTTGGGATGAGAGGATTTTAGTGGAATTTTCATATAATTTGAGAAAAATCAGAATAGTCAATTTAGATATTTTGGGTTCACGTTGTTTTATATTACTGTTCAGATGCATTTTTCAAATCATTGCTCATATGCAGATGCATTAAATGAAAAGAATAACCGGGTAGGCAGCCGGTCTAATGAAAAGAAAAGAACTAGAAAGTCAGCCGATCTAATTGAAAAACCGTGCCAATCGGTATATGCTGGAAATGAATTTCGTGGCAGCTGGGAAAAGCTTAAAGAACTGGGAAGGCAGCCGGTCTTATGAGAATGAAAGAACCGGGAAGGTAGTCGGTCTAAATGAGAATGAAAGAACCGGGAAGGCAGCCGGTCTAAGATAATAACAACCTGTCGAGAGGTGGGAAGACGTTCCCATCATAATCATTCATGCATTACATCTGTTTTAAATTATTGCTTGCATTATTGAAATGCTGATATGTGATGTATTATTGTGAATTTAATTATAGATGGTTGAGTCTCACAGAAAGAGACAATTATGGTAATAAGATTATTGAAATGTTGAGGTGTGGTGTGTTATTGTGAATTTATTTATAGATGGATGAGTTTCACAGAGAGACAGTCATGGTGATAAGAATTATTGAAATGATAGATTTTATGATGTGAACCTCATTATGAGGTAATTATGAGATAATTGATAGTCTTAAGGTGAACCAATAAACAAGATGAAAAGGTTGATAGAGAATGGATATGATAACATGTGAAGTGATAGTAGAATGCTAGTATTAAGTTGTATGAAATTTAATTGATTTAAAATTTAAAGACCTTTTATACAATTGAGTACTTCTAGTAAATTTAATTCACTGAGTTTGTGAAGCTCACTCCTTATTGTACAATGATTTCAGGTAGCAGGCTTGACAAACAGTTTGGTGAGTTGAGGTTTAGAAGAAATCGTTTTCTGTAAGCCATGTACGTGTCAACATCCTCAGACTAACGAGAAAATAAAATGAAAAAAATTTATTTATAAATATTCATGCATTTTACGTTGTATAGAATGTTTAAAGATTAGATTGATGTAACTACCCTGTTGAGGGATGAGGATTTATGTAAAAATTTTCTATTTGTGTTATTTATTTTTATGGTTGCATATATGTGTCGTGCTGGGATTTTCAAAATGTGATGACACCGTCTCGGGGGTGGCCAACCAGAGATGGGTCGTTACAGTTACTCTCTTTGGTAATCATACCTAAATAAGAGTTTTTTGTGTCTCTTTTAGGGGTGTAATAAAGAACATGAAATGAAAGAATATTTGGTGCAGTGATTAGCGTGTTAAATTGGTGATAGTTTAGATTTAGGTGTATTTGGGATTTGGGTTTATAGACTTTTATCTCTCTTGATTTGTACTATAATTTGATTATAGTGGAATCTTTCACCATCACACATAGACATAAGAGTTTTAGCTTCGAACCACGTAAATTCTCTGTGTCTGTTTATTTTATATTTTTTTGCTTTATTCTTAACAAACTAGTATTAGAATTATTGTTAAGATCGATCTTGGCATGATGTCTTCTATCACTTCGTACAATACTTAAAAATTTGATGAAATCGACAGTTTTAATCTTTGGCAAGTAAAAATGCAAGCTGTATTAACCAAAAGGGTTTGAAAATGGCACTGTTGGGAAAAAGAGGAAAGTATGATGACAGGTGAACATAAGTTGGAGATGGATGAGAAGGCCTTGACTGCGATTCAATTGTGTTTGTCAAATAGAGTTTTGCATATAGAAAAAACCATAGATGACTTATGGTGTAAGTTAGAGTCTCTATACGTGACGAAATCAGACCCTACTATTGTTGTGCTCCCTTCCACCCTCGTTTAAACACTTCAGGGAAACCTTTCTGTTTGGTAGAGATATAATTTCTTTAGAAGGTACTAAAACTTCTTTGTTTTCTAAAGAATTTTTTGAGTGGTATATGTTTGGGAATAATTATGAGAAACAGAGTCAAAGTAATGCCCTAGTCACTAGAGTTTCCAGAGGTAGATCTAGAGAAAGAGTTTCACGTAGCAATAGCCAAAATTATGATCTAAGTCTAGAAATAAGAATGTGGCCTATCAATATTATTGTAAGAAAAAGAGACACTTTAAGTCTGAGTGTTGGAATTTGAAATGGAAAAATCAAGAAGAAAACGATCAGAATCAAGGTCAAAATCAAAATCAAAATTGGGATCGAGATCGAAAAGAGAAACAACTTGAATATGATCATGTTTTGGCTGTCAGTGGTACTGGGTTCTTTATTTCTGATTGGATTGTGGATTTAGCTTGTTCCTTCCATATTTGCTAAAATAAGGATTGGTTTTCAGTAATTGATTCACAAAACCAAGGGTGTTGTCGATTATATTCACTCTAATATTTGGGAACCCTCGCGTTTTCCATTTAAAGGTGGTGCACGGTATATGCTTACCTTCATTAATGACTACTCAAGAAAAACTTGGGTGTTTATGTTGAAGACCAAAGATAGGCATTCAAGCATTTTAAGCAGTGCAAAACCATGACTGAAAAAGCAAATAGGAAAGTAGATTAAGAGTTTGAGGATAGATAATTGTATAAAATTTTGCTAAAATGAATTTGATGATTGCTATAAAGATGAGAGCATTGTTAGACACAAGACAGTCAGAGATACACCATAACATAATGGGGTTACTGAGCGCATGAACATAGAGTTTTTTTGGAGAGAGCTCATTGTATGATCTCAAATGCTAGTTTGACTTAGGATTTTTTGGCTGAGGCGAAATCCACTACATGTTATTTGGTGAATCGATTTCTTGCTTCAGCTATAGGGTTCAAAACCCCGCATGAGGTATGGTTTGGTAACTCTCTTGATTACTCTATGATAAAAAATTGGATGTTTTGCATATAAACATGTTAATGATTGAAAAGTAGAGCTTAAGGCTAAAAAGTGCATTTTTCTTGGTTATGTTGATGGTGTGAAACGATATAGATTATGGTGTCTTGATCTTAAATCATCTAAATTTCTCGTTAGTCAAGATATTACTTTTAATGAATTTGCTATACTTAACCCAAATAAAGGAGAGTCTGTTGCTTATGATTTTGATCAGGTTAAGAGTAGCACACAATAGGTGGAGTTGAAAAGTTCTGATTAGGTCCTATGCAGAGCACTTTCACACAGTTTGTTTCTAAACAGAGTGAGAATTTGGGTGAAAAGAAGGCTCAACAGACTCAAGATGAACCTTACAACATTGCCAAAGATAGATCACACCCACATGATCCTGAGATGTCCAAGAAGAATAATATAGCAGCTCGCAAATGTGCCATGACCGTAATACTGCACATCTCAATGATGTTGTAATCTTCAAATGCCCGGTCTAAAATCCCTGGTGTAACGATCACTTGATACCTCAGGTAATTATAGTTAGTATGAGCCACAAAGAGTGACTTTGTAGTGAAAGCATAAGGCTGGACATCAACATCAGCCCTAGTAATCTTCTTAAAAAATGAGCTCTTGCCAACATTAGGGTACCCACAAATCAAGATCGTTCGAGTATTTGGTTCAATTCTTCTTTGTGCTAGTGTATCGGAAAAAAATATTTATTTTGTTATAGTTGTGTCAACCTTGCATCTAAAATTTTTCTATATGAAAATTTCATATCAATGATTTTACTGGAAAAAAAAATCAAATATTATTATATATATATATATTATATTTTCTCTCAAATTACATGTAATTTTTGGTAATAATTTTTCCCTACTGACATGATTTATGAATCCATCAACCCAGCTCAGAGGTGGTCGCTAAGTCAAGATAAGTTGTAGTCCGAAAAACAGTAAGTACAATTGCAACTATTTCTTCAGAGTGAAATCTTCAAATTAATGAAGCTAGGTTTTTTAGTAAAAAAAAAAAAAAAAAAGATGAAAGATTGAAAGATAAAAGAAGAGAAAGAAAGATAAAAACTTGTTAATTTACTTGTGTTGGTCTTAAAACTTGAAATACAACAATTTTTTTTTATTAATTTCTTATTCCTATTTTTTGTGTTTCATTTTTTTTCAAATTTAAGACTTACTGTGGGATTCTTAGGAGTTGGAGGCAATTTTACTTTTTCTAGACTATCAACTCTTCTCCATATATATACCACTATTTTGGTAAAACGCCGTGAGGTACAAATTTTTAGGAGTTTCTTTCAGTGGACGTATGCCCCACTGAATTCTTTTAAAAGCCTTAAAAGTCAGAAAAAATACAAATCTAGGCCTTGAAACGAGTAGAATACAAACCTCACCACTAGGCTAGTTGTTCTTATAGTGATATTATTGTGCTTCATAAATATTTATTATATGTTAACTTGTTTAATAATAACTACAAACTATTTAATTAAACACTTACAAGTTACAATAATATAAAAATGAAAAATTATATATAATGTATATAAAAATATATATTAATATTTATAAAATTATAATTATAATGTATATTCTCTAGAGAGTTAGGTAAATGTATTAAAGTTTGTTGAAAGTTAATTAATTTAAATTTAAATTATTATTTTTTTAAAATTTTCTATAATTTATGTAATTTTAATATTAATTATTTATATTATTTTATTAGAATTTTGAAATGCCCCAACATTCGAAAAGATTTACGCCCCAACACCTCAGGGTTGACGTCTCACCTCATTGAGGCAAAATGCCTCACCCAACTTCTTTACCTTCGAAAACACTACTATATACTCTTCTTACATGCACACACCTCAAATCATTGTCCATTTATTTATGAGCAGGGAATTGTCCTCACCTCGTCCGATAAACAAGATTAGTACTTTAATTTATTTAAATGAACCTACTATAATCAATATGATATTAACTTTTTCTAAGAGAAAAAATAAGAGCTAAAAGAAATTGTAACCTATCAATTTTAAATTTATTAAAAATAATTGAGTTAACAATTATCCCAAAAACTTAAGTTCATAGGAAATAGTTCAATTGATTATTTATACTTTAACGCACACCATCACCTGGAAGTCGATTGAAGAATTGAAGTCTTTGCACGTGAAATTCAAGTGTAAAAATGGAAATTAATATTAATTGAAAAGGGAAATCTCCAGAACTCAAAACCAAGATCTAGAGTTCTATACCATATTAAGAAATACTTGAGTTACTAATTATCCTAAAAGCTTATATAAGCTCATATAAAGGGTCCAATTAATTATTTATACTTTAATAAAATTGTACAATTTGCTTCCTTTTTTCTTTTTGAAAGTAATATTTTTTTTATTTGAAATGGGTACTTCGCGACTGGAACGAGAATGACTGCTTGAAATTAGTTATTGAAAAATTGTTGGGATGCACTACCAGAATCAGGGAAGGTGATAATAGTTGAATCTATACTGCCAGAGTTCCCGGAGTATGACCTTCTAACCTGTAACGTCTATAACTTTGATATAGGCATGCTTGGTTCAACGCCTAGAGAGAAGGAGAGGACAAAGAAAGAGTTTGAGGCCTTGGCAAAAGGAGCTGGCTTTGCAGCTTCTAAGATTATATGTCGCGTTTTTAACTATTGGGTGATTGAATTCTATAAAACTAATTTGTTATTATCAACTTAATTAAAACACACATTGTATATATTTGCAGATTTCTATCTCTGCGAACAAGGGCAAAAATATATATAATTTTCTTTGCCATGCAAGCATGCTGTAAAATCGACTTGAATCGGTCTTAGCTTAGTACAAATGATTGAAAACTTTTATATTTTGGAGAAAAAATCAAATAAAATTAATTCCGGAAGTGCTTATGTTTGTGTTTTGCTGGAAGGATACAGCTTATAAAATAGGTTTTATATAGCATTCAACTCTTTTGTGCATGCAATATTTATCTATTTATTTATTTTGTAACAAAGAAGGTTATAAAGGAAATAGAGCATAAGTTCAATGCTTTCTTCATGGACTGGTGAAGGTTATTTGAAACAATGTGTAATCCGAAGAAAGATGGTGGTTTGGGCCTTAGAGGGAAAGCAGATTGAACCCGGGTTTATTGGCTTAGTGGTTACTTCTGAATTTTCTATGTTGGAATTTTACTTTTAAAATTTACTTACCCAAATTTTAAGCAAAAAAACAGAACCACAATTATTAAATACGCAAAATAAACAAAGAGTAAAAACAAAACAATTTAACATGGTTCGACAACCTATTTGCCTACGTCTACCAACAAACCTATGACTTTATTAATCTTCAATTACAACTTTAGGAAGAGCAAAGTTGTTAAACTCTCATAACCTCATAACACAAAAGCCCTAATACATTCAAAACTCTCAACCTAATTTTAGTTGTAAGTGTTTTTTCTACTTGACAACTCAAAACTCCAATACACTCAAAGCTCTCATCCTAGTTCTAATAGTAAACTCTTCTGATTTACAATGTATATTGAAATTATTAGTATGTCTCAAAACTTTTCTAATATCCTTTTTATATAAAGTAGATTTTTCACATACTAGTAGAAAAAGAACAATATCATAAGACACTACTACTGTAAAACCCACAATTGTACAAAAGGGCATTTTAGTTATTTTCAGGCGTTATAATCCTACATTTCATGCATACATTTTAATTTACGTAGTTTATGCGATAAATGAAAAAAAAAAGGAAGAAAAAAAAACAATGGCTTAAGGGAAGAATCAAACCATGGACTTAAAGGTTAAGATGTAGCTCTTAATCATTAAGTTTACTCGTTCTTTTTACTAATTTAATTCAATTTAAGTAGTTTACCAAAACTAATATATATATACATATATATATATATATATACATATATATATATAGATCAAATAAAAGAACTCTAACTCTGTAGGATAACTTCAGTCCCCCAACAATGTCCGTAACAATCCCAACCTCTCTTCCAAAATTGTCGGTAACAATCCAAACCCTCTCTCCTAAAATCATCTCCAGGTTATCTCCTATATCTTTCTCCTTATCTCCTTTTTCTCTCCATTTTTGCGTATTCTTCTTCATTCTTTTTCTACTGACGCTACCAGCCTTTTCCTACTATGAAATTTCTCCTTTCCCCTCCAAAAACTCATCGCGACAGTAAATTCTCTCCATCAGTAGACGCTTTACCACCTTCAATTGGCCGAAATCAGCATCCCCTGCATGTTAAGATCGGATTATCAAGTGGGTAAGTCATATTTATCTCTCCTCTCTTTTCACAGGATTTCTCTCTTTAACACCCAATCCCTCTCTTCGGCCATTGACAGATTTTCCTTGCCGTCAATCTGTCACCATCAACCTTTGAGCAAATCTCTAATTTCTCGGTAGCATCATCTATGTCTCCGTAATTAGAAAATAAAATTTATAAATTTGATAAACATATGAAAATTATCTAATGCATGAGCTAAAACAAAAACAAAAATAAAAAACAGTAGAAGCAATTCTGATTTAATATACTTCATAAAACATTAGATTTTATTCTTGAAAACTTGAATTGTGCTCTATATATGAAGAAGATAGTAGAAATTTTTATTCACATCTAGAGTACTAATCATTCACAATTTGTTGTAGACATACTCGAAAATTAAGACCTTAAAAAATAATAAACAAAAATTCAAACTTGAATATGGCTATAAAATCAGCAAAAATAGAGTGCAATACACCCATAGAGTGGCTGTTTTAGGGTTAAAAATTGACATAGATACATATTGTGAGTTAACTGATTGTACATGTTAGGTTAGAGATAAGAATTTATATTTAACCAATGCTGAAAATTGTCTTTTAGGTGTTAAATCTTGATAGGATGATTTAAGTGTGTGTAAATATGGACGTAAATTGAAGTTAAAGCAAAAGTAACATTTAATGAATTTAATTTAGGGTATAAAATTATAAAATAGAATCTATCCAGTTTCTACAAAAATGATTTTGAGAAGATTTTAGTCATATAGTATTACCATTGATCAATAGAATTGAAATGTTGGGGTTAGATATTGTTTTGGCCAAGGGAAATATGAAATTGACATTTATGATATGGTGTGATCAAGATAAGTTAAAACATACTTTTTGTATGCTTGAGTCAGATGGTGGAGTTGAATATTTAAATGTTAGAGTGAAGAGGTAAAATTAAAATTTTCTTTGCATATCAAAATAAAAATTATTATATTATTTTTTTTTTTTTTAAAATGTTGTGGTTGAAATAAATATAGACTGAATGGAAAGGTTGAGGTGAATGATCATTTTGGGTTTAGTGTGTTGGGGATAATGAATAACGAGGTTTAAATGCGTTAGATTGAGTTTTGTTAAAAAATTTACTTGTTTATAAGTTTAATTGAAACTTGGAAAATAACCAAAAAAACAGATGAGGCTTTGCCAAAATTTCTAAAAAAATTATATTCTAATTTAGCTTAAAAGAGAAATGGAGACGATATTAACTTAACCAGATAAAGTCCATGTTTATCTATATTTTTTTAAGGCATAAAGAAGCTCATCAATGAACTTGGAATTATTTAGAGGACTAAGAATATCTTGCTAAGTACAACTGTACAACCTAACTATTAGTGATTTAGTGTGTTGATATGTTTGGAGACTATGACATGTGCATTCAGGCATACATGCATCATGACATTAGAAAGATGTAGACTTGGTTCTTGTTTTAAGAAATACTATATCGTATAGGTTGTGGGACAAGCGAGAGGACTATTAATTCATTTTACTAAGTCTAGTTTCTTCTGTGTTTTGAGGTGAGTGGTTCTCTACACATATCCTATGGTTACTATCCCTCTTATATGTTTCAAGATTTTAATATATTATAATATCTGTGTATGTTGAGTATGGATAGTTTAATAAATTGAGTTGTTACGTTTTGATGGAAATTTGAGAATTTAAACCATCTTTGAGATTTATCTGAGATTTTATTTATGCCGGGAACAAATAAAGATTTGTTATGCTTTGCTCAAAAACAAGTTTATGATAAATGAGAAAAGTTCAATTTTCATTAACTTTTATATGTTTTCTCGAAAATGGGTCTATTTTGAATTGTGATTGAAATATGTCCCATTGAGGGGTGTGCTTGAGATTGTTTCCCATTGAGGGGTGTGTTTGAGATATTTACCCACTAAGGGGCGTGAGTATGAGAGGATGCATCATGAGAAAATGAAATATGAGAATAAAAATCTCGGGGTAGCACGCTATATAAATATATTTGGTATGTGATGTGATTGGTCCAGTGGGGGGCGATGTGCTAAGATTGGCCCAATGAGGAGTGTATGATATGATTGGCCCAATGAGGGGCATGATGTCTATTTGACCCATATTTTCTCGTTTTGATATTACTAGTTTTATTTGTGTATTTGAAAGAATCTCATGAGATGGTTTTATAACTGGTAAAGTGTTGCTACCTCAAAGCATGACTGGTAAGTTAAAATGTGATTTTAGTAATATAATTAACTTGCTAGTATATATGTAAATATCCTAATCCCTTTTTCTTATGTGATTGGAGGATACATATAGAGGATATTTAGACACAGTTTTATCTATAGGGGGATTAATTCTATCTCCCTAAGCTATACAATTTACCCCCAACTTTTTTTCTTCAAGTCGTTGTAGGTTTAGTTGATTTTTCTTCCATTTTGTTTACGAACAGTGATGTCAGGTGGGGCTTGCCACTTGGGCATTCTCTACATACTTTTGGTTTGAACTAAATATTTGGTTTTTGTTGGTATTTGAATTTTGTTATTTTTCTTTTGAGTTTAAATGGATTATGGAAAGCCTTGATTGTTTTCAAGCAAGTTCTTGTTTTTCTTTTTTTTTTTAAATTTTTGAGTAAGCATAGAGTCTACGTACCTTGGAATTTTGGAATATTTATTTATCTAGGGATTTGTGGGTATTTAAAAAAAAATATTATGAGCATGTTTCTCTGATATGGTAATGCGGGAATTATGTCAAGTGGGACACTATTATATTGACTTTCTTTGAAATTAAAATTTTTATAAAAAAATTAATTGTTATCATTGCTTTTGTTAAATTTTGAGAAAAGACTGAAAAGATAGATTTGATTGTATTTTATTTAAATTTACGATATATCTGCTAGGATTATTCCTCTTGGTACGGGTCGTGACAACAACTACAACTCTTATTTAGAACAAGCAATTATCCAATTGGAAACTATTACTCTACTCCTACTAGAATTAGCAACTAAAAGATAGGAAACTATTTTTCCCAATCAAATTAGAAGTCCTCCTTGTGAGGATTTAAGATAAAATCCTAACAAATCTCCACCTTAACTCAAAGCGTGGTTTAAGATTCTGCAGAATTTTGTTTTGATTAAAAAAATTGGTTAAAACATTTTTGTGAACTCAATTTTCGTGTTCATGTGTAGAGGATGTTGCCCTATCGTCGAGCTCGTTCTAGTGTTAGTATTAGAGTTTTGAAGTTCTGTATATTCTTTTTCTTGATAATGATTTTCATTGAAAAGTCCCTTTGTGTGTTGTGGTCCTCTGAGGATGTCAATTAGGAGAATTTTTATCAGAGTAAATGTTTTAGTAAAATCGTCAAAGTTAGAGTACTTATGTCTAGATATTTGTTGTGGTCGAGGTTGTGTATAGGGATTGTGGTGGGTTTGTCAAAATCCTTATCTAGTGGGAATGAAAAGATCTTTCATGTTTAGAGAGATTTTAATTGATATTAAGGTGATAATTTATCAATTGTAAGAAATTATATATTTAGTCAAAAAGAGTTTGATTTTCAAAAGTTATAAAAGCAATGATTAATATCTTGAGCTAAAATTATGGGTCTTGAATAGCTAAAAAGTTTGGTAAATGATTCCTTGGAAAAGTTTCATTTCTGTTTTGGCCTTAAATGAATTTGTGGTTGTTGGGCATTCTTGGTTTTGTGTTCAGCCCTTATATGATTTTAAAGAATGATTTCAATTTTATATAGGTATATTTGATTTGGTATGTCAAACCAAATTAATTGTCATGCTGTGAGTGGATGTACGAGATGGAGAAAAAAATAATAAAATAATTCCACTTTTTATGGATTATGGGTTAAAAATTGCTTCCTTCAAGTTAAGTTACTTGTGGTGCTGAGGATTAAGTGGAAAAAAAAATGGGAAGATTGTGAGTTATACTCCAACCAGTAGATATGATGTCTTCGACTTATGTATATTATATTATTTGGTTAGAATACATAGTTTTAGTTTTATTAGAGGCAAGGTTTATTTAAAATTTTAGTGTTAAATAGCAACTTAGAATCAACCTGAAGCTCAGGAATCACGGATTTTCGTACAAGTCATGGATACAAGAACTTAATTATTTGTATATAGATATGTATATACCTATATACTCGATTATTAGAGGTAAGGTTTATTTCAATTGTTCACGTCAACTCGATATCATTTAAAAAAAAGAATTATACTAAAATCTAGCTTACTATTTTAACTTTTATTTACGTATAAATTAGGTTCAATTCGAGTCATTTGACTTTAGTACTTTGCCACTTATATTTTTATACTCGATATCATTACTTTATACAATGACAAACAATTAGTTTTCTCTTTTAGAAACATCAGATCAGTTAAGGTCACGCGTCGTTTGGGTCTTGGGTCATTTGGGTCACAGGTCATTCGGGTTTGGGTCGTTCACGTTTTGGGTCTATCAGGTTGTTCGGGTTTCGGGTCGAGTCAAGTTTTACCACCTCTACCTTTTGATTTAGCCTCTAAACTCCCTACACAGAACCCCGATGGCCCGATGCTTATCAACTGGATGTTAAGTCTCCTAGCTAGTTACTCAATCCTCACTTCTAAGCCTGTTACTGATAAAGAAGGGCGTGCACAAAATTTATAAGGTTTTTCTCCAGTTTGCAAATACCCTACTAAAAATGAAGATGGAGTTTCCTTTGCAACATTGCAGCTATTGTTCAAGGAGCAGGCTGTTATCGATAGTTGGTTTGTTTCCTTAATTTTTTTTTTTTTTTTGTATACCCTCCTAATTATATATCCCTGTATATAATTATGTATGTATGTGTGCACAGGGACGGATGCAAAATTATTAATGTCATCAGGATCAAGGTGTCGAGTCAAAATTTTTCATAGAAAAGCTAAAAATTCCGCATATTATGTTAAAAATAAAATTATAAACCAAATATATAATGAAAAAATCATTGAGTATGAGATTCTAGCTATGGTCAATGACCACTTATATACAATCTTTAAATTGATTACTACCTTGTTGTTTTTCAATCTAGTTGGTTATTTTACTCCACTTTTGTGTGTCATACATTTTAATGTTGAGTGTATCAAGTTTCAAGAACAATTCAATTTTTTATAAAATAAAAATTATATTATCTGTTTTACACATTATAATTTTTAAAAAAAAAAATTTTATTTAAGAATCCTTGTATAAAATTATTTAAGAAAACTTATATCAAATTTTCTTAAATCAAACTATATCTCTATGTTAATTAAATTCTTACCAAGATTATATATTTTGCCGAAAATTGTCAAATGAAAAAACTTAGATGGAGTACTTTAAATGGAGTTCATGTAATTCTCATAAAAATATTATTTTTAAAAATAAAATCCGATATCGGACTTTAGTATTCAATAAAACTCATGTAATAGGTCAATATATTACACAAAATTTCAAAATAAAAAATTATCAGTTTAGAGTATAATTTAACCTATATTTCATCAATGATTTAAAACTTATTATATCTCCAACTTGCTTAAGCAATTTAACCATCCTTGGTGCATGATACTTTTTGGTGAAACCAATGGGTTTTTCAAGATTTTACCCCTACAATGTGATGAAATCATCTCCAAGCTTTGTTGACATGGTCCTATATGTGTATATGCTAATAATCTTATCTTGATTCTTTTTGTTCGGCCATGCCGTCCGTGGCCATTGGGTCTCAAATATAACTTTTTTCCCCCTTTTAATATATTTTTTATAATAGCAATTAATTAAGAATTAAGATATACTAGCATTTGTGACTCCAAACTCTATAAATATGTCAATTTGAGTAGGTAGCCATGTAGTGCATACCCGGCCTTCAACAAGTGAAATACACAATTTTAGTCATAAAATATCATATTTTTATCAGCAAGAATTTGGTACCACGAAAATATTAATTCATAGTTATGGCTTACATAAATTTACTTCTTGTTGTCTTTGCGCTTGTTGCTGCTGTTGTAATTCCAACAACTTTGGCAAAAGAGTTCATTGTTGGGGATGCATCAGGCTGGACTATAGGGTTTGATTACCAAGCTAGGGCTCATGGCAAGCAATTTTTTGTTGGAGACAAACTAGGTAAAATTTTTCTTTTTTGTTTATTTCTTACATTTATGCTGACTAGAGGATGCTTATGCTTTTGGAAAACGTTATCCATTTTTAAAAATTAAAAACAATTTTCATTTTCACCTTTTAATTTCATATAAGATTGTTTTCATATCAACTGAAAACAATGTTTTTTTCTTTATATTTTCTGAATTTAGCCCTTTATTTTATTTTATTTTTAATTTCAATTTAGAATATTTTTTTCTATATTGATGATCATGTGTCAATATAGTAATAGCAATGATCATTAACAATATTGATGTGCGTGTAAATATTAAATTCTCGTGCTCAAAGCTAATTTACCATGATACATAAAATAGTTGATCGAGTTATTATCAATTAATATTTCAAAAGCTTAAGTAGATGAAAAAGAACTCAATTATCTCTTCGTACGCTAACATTCTTACTGGAATATGTAGTTTTTAAATACCCTGTTGGAGCTCATAATGTGTTCAAAGTGAACGGAACTAGCTTTCAGAATTGCATTGTGCCACCAGCAAGCGAGGCATTGAGGACTGGAAATGATACAATTGTATTGGAAACCCCTGGAAGGAAATGGTACATTTGTGGTGTTGGAAAACATTGTGAGGTTGGTGGCCAAAAGCTTTTCATTACAGTGCAATCTTCAACGCAAGCGCCAAGCATTGCACCTTCTCCTCTCAAGGCTGTGCCCCAATATTCTTCATTCTCTCCAACCACTGCACCTTCTGCTTCTTCAGAATATGAGGCTATGCCTTATACATCAAAGGGTGTCAAAGAGACCATTTCTCAGCTTTGGTTCTTAGGGATTATAGTTGCAATTGTCAGTGTGTTTCATGGTAATTGATTAATTGTTTGTATTTTTAGCTTCATAGTGTGTTTTGGTGAATGTATCGATCCAATAATCATTTGGCATGCCATGCACCCACATCTGCTAGACTTCTAGCTAGGTTTGCAAGAGATTGGAACCACTGTTTGTTTAGTTCGAATTCTTTGTTTCAAAATTAAATAAAAATTTCCTACTCTATTTATATAAAGAATCCATACTATTTTTTATGTATGTCATTCTCATGTACATATATACCTATAAGATGGATATATCTTACATGAGAGAAATTTTTGGATAAGTCGAGTCCAACCAAAAGATGATATTTCATCTTCAAGATCACCATCCTGATTACTTGACTCAATGTATGTTAAAGAGATCACCTATGTAAGAAGTTTTACATACTATGACAGGTAAGAAACAAAGCTCTTATGCTCTTATTCTTGTGTTTGGAGGGAGTTCCCGTTCCTTTATAACCCTTCATTTGCGAGGTAGGACATCATGTCAACAAACATGGATGGAAAACGGTCAAGGACTAACACTTGAGCAAATCGAAGGACTTCATTGTTAATTTTGGAAACCTTAATGACTCAAATGTGAAAAATAATTGCAAAGAACCAAAATAGGAAACACAAATTCTAAGGGACCAAATTTGTAGTTTAGCCTTTTTTTTTTTACTTTGCATATTATGTTTGTGATTAAAGGTTGTGGGAAATGTCCCCTAAAAACTTGAATAATAATTATTTGGATAGTAAAATTTTCAAAATGTATAAAATAAATGTTTTGTGGAATATCTAAATAACGAGAAATACGTGTTTGCGCTCAATGTAAACACTGTTCAGCTCTATGTTCTCGTTTAGTGCATCATTATCTACCACACTAATCGAGAGGTAATTATACCACTATGATTCTCAAGGATAAATGGGCCCATCATTTAGGCTAATTGTGTTGAATTTAGGGGTGGCAATGGGTCAAGCTGGCCCGTGGGCCGGCACGGTCCAAAACAAATTTGGCATGGCTCAACACGACCCAAATTTCCATGGGTCGTGCCATGCTTGGCATGGTACTATTCCTCATGCCGTGCTGGGCCTAGCTTTTGAAGTCCACGATACGGCACGAAACCCAACATGGCTCAGCCCGAGGCACGGCTTGACACGAGTGTTCAAATATTTTAACACGCTTTGATCATCATGAAAAAAAAATATCCAATTAAAATTTTGATTTTCAAAGAAATTGATTATTTCCCAATTTAAACGTTGTAACAATGAATATGATATTTTCCTGTCGAGAGTCATTGTGATAATCATTTCATTTTTGGGAAAAAGACCAATTGCACTTACACACAATCACAACTACAACAAGAGTTTGATTGCATATTGAGGGGCATGTAAGTGCACGGAGAGGCGCGAGAATGGAAAGGTATATTTTGTTGAAAACCCCAGAGTAACGGCCACCATAAATATATGACGATGATTAGATATTTGCCTGTTGGGGACGTTGTAATGATGAATATGATATGTGCTTGCTTTAGTAAAAGAGGATGAGAAAATGATTTTTGACAAAATCTATGATTGCTTTAAATGCGTGTCTTTAGTGTATTTAATGTGTTATGGGCTCATAAAGATGTTCCTTCTTCTGTCCATTTGATGACCAAATGTGTCATGTTGCAACATATGGCAATTAGTATTAGTAAGGCGGTACATATTTTTTTTTTCTTTAAACAAAATATTCAGATTTTTGGTCACATTAAATTCAAGTATACATTAATAATAAATTGTTTGGTTAAAACTCAAAATGAATTTTACAGACATGATTTAAGAAAATTATTTACTCTAAATAGAAAATCAAACTCAAAATTTATATTAAAAAAAGTGATTTTACAATTGAGCTAATGATACTTTCTTTATTTATCAGTCATACAAAATAAATGAATAACTTACAAAAAATAAATAGTTTTATAGAAAAATATAATAAGAGTACATATGCCCCTTTAATGGAAGACTTAATGTTACAAAAATTTTACCTTGTCATACATGTACCCTACATTTTGACCCAGATAATAATTTGCACATCATTTTTTTTTTTAATTTTCACTTCACAATGAACCATAGACCGTAGCATCCAATGACATTCTATAATCAACAATAAAAATTAAAATTAATGAAATTCTTTTACAAATCATAATATGTGAGTTTAGAAGTGACACATGTGAAAGCTTAAAAAGAGTTGCAAGTGTCATCTAAATGTGGGTATAAAAAATGTTAAAATAACCTCATTTAACATTTTTTATGGTTTTTCTTGAACATTTTGTTTCTTTCCCAAAAAAAAAATTATTTTTTGACTTTAGGAGTTAAATCGTGAACAACACATGTAAAATTTCAACGTGCTACGCATGCAGTGAATTTATTATTGTATAGAAAAACAATCATTTTATTGATAAAGTTAAATATTACAAATAATTTAGAAATTTAAAAAAAGTTTCAAATATCTTCCAAATAACTTACAAAAACAACAACATATAAAATAAACAAAGAAAATGAAATGACTTACAAATGAGTGAAATATAAAAAAAAAACAACTTAGAAATTTTAAAAATCAGAAAGACAAAAATATTATTATTATTATTTTTAGCTTTTCACCGTTTATACTCTTGTGAGGAAGGAGTTACAAAATTTTCTTCATTTTTGATCTCTTTAATCATTACTCGATCCGTTATATTGATATTTTTTTAATATATTGCTTATACAACCTTTTGCATTTAACCAATCTTTTGTGCATATTTCCAGTAATAGTTTTAATCGCAATTCATCCAAAATTATAAAACTTGCACTAAAAGATTGTTATGATGTTATGTTATGGTAGACACTATAACAGTTAGTAGATTACGTGCCATTATGCTAAGAATAGGGTAATAATATTCATTTTTCCTCCACCATAATAAAATATTAAATTTATTACCATCTAATTCTTATTGACTCACCATTCTAGTGGTATCAAATTGTATGTAATTTTAAATTTAAATTTCATTAGATGTTTTGGGTCGTGCCTCGTGCCGTGCCAGACCTCGTGTCATTTCGTGCCGTGCATTTTTTTCATGCTAAACTCGGTAACACCCTATCCACTTGGACCGTGCCAAGCATGACACGCCACGTATGTGGTAGTGTGGGCCATGCCGTCACAACCCAGTTTGTTTCGGACCGTGCCAGCCCATTGCCACCCCTAGAGAGAAGTATAAAATTACTGGTTTTTAAGGCTAGGATGGGAGGAGGCTGGGCCGAAACAGGGCATGAGGCTAGGTTGGGCTTACACAATTACATACTGGTTTTTCCTTTTTTCTTTTTTTTTTTTCAAAATTTGAGTTGGGCCTTAGTTTAGGCTACCCGGATGGTGGCTTCGTCTTTAGGTTTTCGAGTTGAGCTCGAATTTCCAATTACTTGACTCGACTTGGCTCGTGACTAACCCCACCAAGAAGTCTGATTGAATATTGTGATACATGGGTTATACATGGAAAAAAATCTCGTACTTAGGTGGTACTGAAGACTCAATATATACTATTGCCTATCATATCTTAACATTTGGATGGTTTTTTTCACATCAGCAAAATAAAAAAAACACCCTAAAATAGTGATATTGATAACATCATTAATTTCAAAATTGAGAAAAAAGTCAAAGCCAAAGATTTTGTCCAACGTAATTTTGGCTCCCTTCCAAAACCAGGATGATTATGCCAATGCCAAAAATGTGACAAGAAATCCTATGAGTGTAGCGGTGAACTTGCACACACTAAAACACAAAGAAAGCTGATAAGTTGTTGGAGAAGGTGTGTCTCTAGTGGACTCTCTGATGTCCAATTTAATAATTTGAAAGGAGAATTAGAAAATAAGAAGGTCAGAGAGTTTTGAGATACCTGTGAAATGGTGAGAACTCCCCTTATATAATATTTTACTCTTTGTTACGTGTAACTATCTTATTGGTTTTGTTTTTTGACATGTGGACTTACATTTTTACTCTCTAGAGTATCACATGTCATTATTTGATTGGTTGAGGAAAAATATTATACATCATACTTTTTGGTTTTTCAAGATTTTATCCTGCATTGTGTTGAAATCATTTTCATGCTTTGTTGACATGGTCCTATCTATGTACATATACTAATAATCATATCTCGATTCTCTTTGTTCGGCCATGCCGTCCATGGCCGTTGGGTCTCAAATATAACTTTTTTTCCCCCTTTTAATATATGTTTTTATAATAGCAATTAATTAAGAATTAAGATATACTAGCATTTGTGACTTCAAACTCTAAAAATATGTCAAATTGGGTAGGTAGCCATGTAGCCCGGCCTTCAACAAGTGAAATACACAATTTTAGTCATCAGCAAGAATTAGGTACCACGAAAATATAATTATTAGTTATGGCTTACATAAATTTACTTCTTGTTGTGTTTGCGCTTGTTGCTGCTGTTGTAATTCCAACAACTTTGGCAAAAGAGTTCATTGTTGGGGATGCATCAGGCTGGACTATAGCGTTTGATTACCAAGCTTGGGCTCAAGGCAAGCAATTTTTTGTTGGAGACAAACTAGGTAAAATCCTTTTTTTTTTCCGTTTATTTCTCACAATTATGTTTACCAGAGGGTGCATATGGATTTCAAAAAAAAAATTCCATTTTTAAAAAAATAAATTTTTTTTTTTTCATTTTCACCTTTTAATATCATAGAAGATTGTTTTCAGTTTTTCTGAAAACAACATTTTTTTCTTTACATTTTCTGAATTTAGTCATTTTCATTTTATTTTTATTTCAATTTAGATTTTTTTTATTGGTGATCATGTGTCAATATATTGATCATTAACTGTATTGATGTACGTGTAAATATTAAATTTTCGTGCTCAAGGCTCCGTTATCATGATACATAAAAATAATTGATCTAATTATTATCAATTAATATTCCAAAAGTTTAAGCTAATGAAAAAAGATCTAATTATTTTTTTATACCCTAATAATTTTTTTGGAATATGCAGTTTTCAAATACCCTGTTAGAGCTCATAATGTGTTCAAAGTGAATGGAACTGGTTTTCAGAATTGCATTGTGCCAACAGCAAGCGAGGCATTGAGGACTGGAAATGATATAATTGTATTGGCAACCCCTGGAAGGAAATGGTACATTTGTGGTGTAGGAAAACATTGTGAGGTTGGTGGCCAGAAGCTTTTCATTACAGTGCAATCTTCAACACAAGCGCCAAGCATTGCACCTTCTCCTTTCAAGGCTGTGCCCCAGTATTCATCATTCTCCCCCACCACTGCACCTTCTCCTTCTTCAGTATATGAGGCTATGCCTTATACATCAAAGGGTGTCAAAGAGACCATTTCTGAGCTTTGGTTCTTAGGGCTTATAGTTGCAATTGTCAGTGTGTTTCATGGTTAATTGATTGTGTTTTTAGCTTATAGTGAGGTTTAATTTGGAATTTAAACTTGAGTTTTAACTGGTCAATGTATCGATCCAATAATCATTTTGTACGCCATGCAACCACATCTAGTGCTAGACTTCCAGCTAGGTTTGCAAGAGATTGGAACTACTGTTTGTTTTTTTCGAATTATTTGTTTCAAAATTAAACAAAATTTTCCTAAGCTTTTCATACAAAGAATCCTTTCAACAGTATTCATGTATGTCATTCTTATGTACATATATACCCATATGATGGCTATCTCTTTCATACGAGAAACTTTTGAATAAGACGAGTCTAACATGTTATCTTGAGCCCGCACAACCAAAAGATGATATTTCGTCTTCAAGATCAAAAGATTCCATTATCCTAATTACTTGACCCAACATACGTTAAAGTGACACAAGAAATTTTACATACTATGCAAAAGTAAGAAGGGAAGCAAAGCTCTTATGTTCTTATTCTTTTGTATAGTGGGAGTTCAAGTTTCTAAACTATTCATATAAAGAATCCTTTCAACAGTATTTTTCACATATGTCATTCTTATGTACACACATACCCGTATATCTCTTTCATACAAGAAATTTTTGGGTAAAACAAGTCTAACACGTTGTCTTTAAGTATGTCCAACCAAAAGATGATATCACATCTTCAAGATTGCAAGATTCCGTTATATATCCTGTTACTTAACCCAACGTATGTTAAAGTAATCACGCAAGAAGTCTTACATGCTATGCAGGGTAAGAAGGGAACCAAAACTCTTATGGTCAAGTTTATAAACAATTACTACTCAAGTTTTCAGGGTACGTGTCCCACAGTATTTATCCATGTCTAATTTCATACCAAATTCTTGTTTGATGATTACCATTAATTTGTTTACATTCATCTCTAAATTCAATGTGATTTTTTTATGCATGGTGCAATTTAATTTGTTCCCAAAAATAACCAAATGAAAAAAGGTTTTTATTCCATTTATGCCAAAATTCAAATCGTTTGTGCAGGGATCTTTCACAACAATTATACTTTACTATTATATGCGGCAGTTAAATGAAATTCTTTGCATTTCTACTCTGATAAAATTTGTCATCCATGATTTTTTCCCTCATTTTTTAAAAGAGTAAACTGTACCCAGAGCACTTGTGAACAATAATAAAAATCAAAATAACTTTTTTGTTTAATAATTAAATTTACAGTCTATAAAGACGTAATTCTGAACCAATTGAAGAGAGATAATTAAGGAAGATGTTGGTGTTTGTCTAAGGTTTACACAAGGTTTAAAGAGGCTCAGCATCAGGCCTTGGCGCCTCAGCACACAACATGTACAAAGGGTTCAGCATCAGGTCACGCCGCAGCACAGCCTTCCCAAGCTGCGGTGCCCAGTAAGGAGGAGACCTGGAGAAGGTGTACGCCACAACTTAGCCTCCCCCAGGCCGCGGCACCCATAGGATGAAGAATGTGTGCCCTGCCCTGGGCCGCGGCCTGCCCTGTTCTGGGCCACGGCGCCAGGCACACTTGTACATGATTTTTAAGCCTTCTTGAATGGTGCATGAAGCATGTTCAAAACGCACAGGAGCACTAAGGATTGATGAAGGGCTATGGTTGATTGGTCCTCAAGATCTAAGGGTGGATATTGACCTTCAAGATTGGTCAAGAAGTTGGTGCACTATATAAAGGGTCACCTAGCTTCAATCTCAACAATTAATTGTGACATACAAGTGATCATCATACAAGAGAATTCAAGTGCAAGTGTGAGAGTGCAAAGACACAAAACATGGGAGAGGCACTAGAATAGATCTCAAAAAGAGAGGTTGGTTGTAAAGAGAGAGTAGCATAGATTGGGTAGAGGGCTTTGTAATAGTTCTTCTCACTTTCTTTCTTCTCTTCTTTAGTTCTTCAAGAACTTAAGATTCTTAAAGGGGTGTTGATGTATTCTGTGAACTCATTGATTTAGTGCAGAGAGTTCAGAGGAACTCACAGGGACGTAGGCTATTGCCGAACCTCGATAACAATTGTTGTGTTCTTTCTTTTCTTTGATTTCTATTCTGTTTTTTATCATTACAAGTCATTCTAGACTTAGGTGTTTGGAAAATCACCACCTATGTATCTCTAAGGTGATTTCCCAACAGTGGTATCAGAGCTGTGGTCCAAGAACAATGGGTATCAGAGCTGGAACAGAAGGTATCAGAGCAAGACTCCAAGAATCAAAGGCCAACTTCTTGGGTGATTCAAGAATGGAGTAAAGATCAAGATCTGGTCATGTTCTTGAGGGTGATTCAAGAACGGTATTGAGATCAATCTTCGATTGTGTTCTTGAGGTTTAGAAGAAGTTTGGGAAAGCAATTGTGGGTGATGCATAAATCTGGGATTTTCTCCGCAAGATGGCTTCAAATTTCATTGTTGAGAATTTTGATGGAAAGAGAGACTTTGCCCTTTGGAAGCAGAAGATCAAGGCTGTTCTTATACAACAAAAGGTGGACTTGGCTATTAGAGAAGATGATGCTTTTCTAGCAAGTATCACGGAGGACCAGCGGATTAAGACGAAGAAGATGGCATACAACACCATTTTCTTGCACATGTCAGATAGCGTGACAAGGGAGTGCGGAGACTCAGAAGATCCTGCTATCATATAGAAGAAACTAGATGAGTTGTTTCTTACCAAAACTCTCCCTAATAAGATTTATCTTCTTAAAAAAATCTTTACTTTTAAAATGGATCATAATAAAGAGTTACAGGATAATCTTGATGTGTTTAATAAGCTAGTTCAAGATTTGAATAGCTGTAGCATAACATTCCCGGATGAACAATTGGCTGTTATTTTGTTGAATTCTCTTCCTGATTGTTTTGATAATTTGATTAATGCAATTGAATATGGAAGAAATACTTTAACCAAGGAGATTATGATCAATGCCATAAGAGCTCATGATTTCAAAGTCAAGATGAGGGAAGCATCAAGTGGAGAAGGATTGTTTGTTAGAGGAAGGCCAGCAACTCGGAATGGTAGTAGCATTCATGGCAACTACCGGGAGAAATCAAGAGGTAGAGGGCAGAGCCACGGGAGATCTCATTCTAAACCGAGATTTGGAGGAAAGAGATGCTTCTACTGCAACAAGGAGGGACATTTCATGAAAGATTACAAGAAGAAGATGTGATGAGAGAGGAAGAAGCCATACCAACAATGGAGAGGCTTCGATTGCCAAAGAACAGCAAGATGATGTTCTTGTTGTGTGCTCAAATGTGAGCAGGAGGCAATGCAGTGAATTTCGGGTGCACTTATCACATGTGCCCTCACCGAAATTGGTTCAAGAATTTCTAGGAAACCAATGATGGAAAGATTTTCTTGGGGATTGACACTTATTGCCAAGTGAGGGGGATAAGAGACATCTAATTGAGGATGTTTGTTGGAGTCACAAGGCTACTGTAGAATGTGAGGTATCTTCCGGATTTGAAAATGAATTTGATCTCATTGGGGCAGCTGGATTCCATGGGGTATACATACAAGGCAGAGGGAGGAAAGATCAACGTAACCAAGGGATATTTGATTGTGATCAAAGCAGCAATAAAGGATGGACTCTATGAGATGATCAAAGAGATAGAAATCAAGGATCAAGCAGCAAGCTTGATGGTTGAGATGGATAGGGCAGCCTTTTGGCACACTCGCTTGGGATATATGAGCAAAAAGGGCTTGCAAGTTCTCAGCAAGAATGATCTACTTGGTGGTGACAAAGTAAAGAAATTGGATTTCTGCGAGTGTTACGTTCTTGGGAAGCAACACCGGGTCAGCTTCAACACCAGAGTGCACAAGTCTAAGGGCATTCTTAACTACATTCATTCGGACCTTTGGGGACCAGTAAAAACACCAACGCAGGGAGGTAATGTTTACTTTATGTCTTTAATTGATGATTATTCAAGAAAAGTTTGGGTTTATTTGCTTAAAAATAAATCAGATGCTTTGAATAAATTTGTGGTATGGAAAAAGTTGCTGGAGACTCAAACAAGTAAGGTAGTTAAGGCTTTACGACCCGATAATGGCTTAGAATTTTGCAATAAGGATTTTGATAAATTATGTGAGTTAAATGGCATTCTAAGATATAAAATGGTTATAAAAACACCTCAGCAAAATGGAGTTGCTGAGAGGATGAATAGGACCCTTATGGAAAATGTTAGGTGCATGTTAATTGGGTCCGGTTTACCAAAATATTTTTTGGGGGAAGCTGTGTCTATTTCTTTAGTTAATAGATCACCCTCTAGGGCTTTAGACCTTAAGACTCTCATGGAGATGTGGAGTGGGAAACCTTCGAAGTTGAGCAACCTTAGGACTTTTGGGTGTGCTGCGTTTGCACATCAAAAGGAAGATAAACTTAACCCAAGGTCTAGAAAATGTGTATTTCTAGGGTATGGTGATGGGGTTAAGGGGTATAACTTGTGGTCCTTAGAACCAAAAGGAATGAAACTCATAATAAGTAGGGATGTTATTTTTAATGAATTGTTATTTCTCTATTTGGAGAAAACTAACATTGCAGGGGCTAGTGAGCAAACCAATTCGGAAGTTGTGGAGCATCGCATCAAGGAAAATTCAGTTCAGGTAGAGCAAGGAAGGCAAAAGGGTTTGGACCAGGTAGAGCCCACTAATGAAGGTCATGCTCAGGATACTCAAGAGGAGGCTGAACTGGAAGGGGGTGATGCTGCAAGTCAGAATGACTATCAGCTCACAAGGGACCAAAAAAGGAGGGTGGTCAGACCACCTTTGAGATATAGGTTTGCGGATGCTAATGTAGCAGCTCCTTGGACAAAAGGAGGGTTGGTTGAACTAGAAACTTACATGGAAGCCATGGAATGTAAGGAGTCGTCAAAGCGGTAGCTAGCTATGGAGGAAGAAATGGATTCTTTGAGGAATAACAATTCTTGGGAATCGGTGCCCAAACCAGAAAAACAGAGAGTTGTGGATTGTAGGTGAATCTACAAGATCAAAGAAGGAAACACTCCAGGGGATGAATTCTGGTATAAAGCTAGGCTGGTGGCGAAGGGGTTAACAGAAAGAGAAGGCATAGATTTCACTGAAATAGTCTCACTGGTTGTGAAATACAAGACGATACAGATAGTATTGGCTATGGTGGTCCAATTTGATTGGGAGATCGAGCAAATGGATGTGAAGACAACGTTCTTGTATGGAGAGCTTGATGAGCCCATCTACATGAGGCAACCCGAAGGCTATGAGGAAGAAAGGTAGGGAGAGTTGGTGTGCCAATTGAAGAAATCTCTTTATGGCCTGAAGCAATCACGTCAGCAATGGAACAAGAGGTTCGATTCCTTTGTAACTAGCTTAGGTTTCATGAGGAGCTACTATGATTTGTACTTGTACTACAAGGGGCACAAGGTGGAGGAAGTGGTGATCATCCTCATCTGTGTTGATGATATGTTGTTGTTTGGGAACAGCATGGAGATGATAGAAGAATTGAAGTCTCAACTTAGTGAGGAGTTTGAGATGAAGGATCTTGGCCATGCATAGAAGATCATTGGGATGTGTATAATCCGGGAAAGGGAGAGAAACAGATTGAAGATTTCTCAGACTTCCTACATAGAGAAGATGATATCTAAGTTCTCTATGGAAGATAGCAAACCAGTGAAGGTTCCCCTTGCTGGTCATTTCAAGTTCTCCAGCGATCAATGTCCGAGATCGGAGGCAGAGAAGAAGGAAATGGAAAAGGTCCCTTACTCTAGTGAGGTTGGTTCAGTTATGTTCACCATGGTAAGCACTAAACCAGACATTACTCATGCAATAAGTGTTCTCAGCAAGTTTATGAGTAATCCCAGAAAGGAGCATTGGCTTGGGATGAAGTGGTTGCTGAGGTACTTGAAGGGAAGCCCAGAAGTAGGGCTGGTTTATGAGAAGAGGGGTAAGTCCATCTATCTTGAGGGTTATGCGGATTCAGACTATGGAGTAGACCGGGATAAAAAAAGATCGATTACCTCGTACTTCTTCAACTTAAACAGATGTTGTATAAGTTGGAAGGCTCAGTTGCAGCCAGTGGTAGCACTCTCAACAACCGCGGCTGAGTACATAGCGGCAACGGAAGCCATTAAGGAGGCTATGTGGTGCAAAGGGTTGTTGGAAGAGTTGAAGGTCCTAAAAGAGCAGGTGGTAGTGTACTTGGATAGCCAAAGTGCGTTGTATTTGTGCAAGAATCAGGTGTTCTATGAGAGGACAAAGCACATGGATGTTCGGTACCATTTCATTCGGGAAAATGTTACGGAAGGATGCATTCATGTGGACAAGGTAGCCACAAAAGAAAATCCTACAGATTTAGGCACCAAGGTTCTACCTCTAAGTAAGTTCAATCATTGCCTTGGACTTCTTAGGATTGGAGTCGGTTGAATGATGACTCAAGATGAGTTTGGACCCTGAGTTCTCTGCACAGTGGGTTCGGGTTTAATCGCTTAGACAAAGGTAGAGATTGTTGGTGTTTGTCTAAGGTTTAAACAAGGTTTTAAAGAGGTTCAGCATCAGGCCTTGGCGCCTCAGCACACTAAAATGTGCGCCTTAGTGCACAACATGTACAAAGGGTTCAGCATCAGGTCGCGCCGCGGGGCCCAATAAGGAGGAGACCTGGAAGATGTGTGCGCCGCGGCTCAACCTCCCCCAGGCCGCGGCACCCAGAAGATGAAGAATGTGTGCCCTGTTCTAGGCCACGGCCTGCCCTGTTCTGGGCTGCGGCGCCAGGCACACTTGTACATGGCTTTTAAGCCTTCTTGAATGGTGTGTGAGGCATGTTCAAAATGCATATGATCACTAAGGATTGATAAAAGGCTATGGTTGATTGGTCCTCAAGATCTAAGGGTGGATATTGACCTTCAAGATTGGTCAAGAAGTTGGTGCACTATATAAAGGGTCACTTAGCTTCATTCTCAACAATTAATTGTGACATACAAGTGATCATCATACAAGAGAATTCAAGTGCAAGTATGAGAGTGCAAAGACACAAAACACAGGAGAGGCACTAGAATAGATCTCAAAAAGAGAGGCTGGTTGTAAAGAGAGAGTAGCATAGATTGAGTAGAGGGCTTTGTAATAGTTCTTCTCACTTTCTTTCTTCTCTTCTTTGGTTCTTCAAGAACTTGAGATTCTTAAAGGGGTGTTGCTATATTCTGTAAGAACTCATTGATTTAGTGCAGAGAGTTCAGAGGAACTCACGGGGACGTAGGCTATTGCCGAACCTCGATAACAATTGTTGTGTTCTTTCTTTTCTTTGATTTCTGTTTTTGTTTCTGATTATTACAAGTCGTTCTAGACTTGGGTGTTTGGAATATCACCACCTGAGTATCTCCAAGGTGATTTCCCAACAGAAGAAGATCAAAATATAATACACACCCAATCAAGATGCTCCTTCCTTGTATATTTGATCAAACAGACGACAAATCTTCATGATTGAGTACAATATTGATCTTTAGCTGTATAATAAGCATTGGACATCAACAATTATAGCAGCATTTATTCCTGAAAGAGTCCACCCATTTCTCATTTCACATTACCCTTCTATATAGGTACCGGTTCACATAATATGCCAAATAGGAAAGAGAGCAAACTTACTCCATTATTGTTTTGTTAAGAAGGGACTGAATGCTAAGGATTCTGGACTTTTACAATTTTCAAATGATGAGATATAAACCATTATGATTAAGTTCGAAACCAATAATAGTGACATTCTTGATTTATCCAGCTAAAATATATGGTAATAAATGCACCTACCTTCTAAAGCGGTTTTGCTAGATCTTCAGAACCCACTCTATTAGCAAGGTGTTTGCATAATGGGGTACTGCCGTACTGGCAGAATATTCACGTTCTCTACGTCTAGCAGTTATCATGTCAACATTCTTGTTGATGTCCACTTGTGAGCGATCCACAATACCAACAAAAGGAAATTTTAGTCAGTAAGCTCATCTTTCCAATGTTTGGCTAAAATCATGATGCATAATGAGATTGCTATAGTAATTGATACCAACCATTGAGAACTCTTTTAGCTACACCTATTTTTTTTCATGTCTCATATGCTCATGCATGTATTAATAAAACAGATGCTAGAATTTCTTTAGAAATCAAAGCAAAATTTAAAAGCAAACCTATTTAAAAAAAGAAATTGTTCAAATTAATATGCTAAGGAATACAAAAGAATAAGTTGGTCATGTAAATAAAATTTGAGTCATGAGCAATTTTCACGGATCATAGATAGATCATCATCACTTATTACTGTTGTCTGCGCAAAGAAGAAAGGAACATAAACTTATCATTCATTTAAGCATTTATGAAAACATGTTGTAGACAACAAATCATAGTAAAATGACAAAAACCACAAAACAAAACGCAGAGTAAAAGATGAACTCTAACTTCACAGCACTACCCAAAAGGCACAACACAATTTAACCATCCCAAATTCCTACAAAGTGCCACATCAGAAAAAAAAAAATGCTCCTTAAAGGGTGAACTTTATATATATACATGTATATAGATAAGATAAGTGGGTTTCAGCATTAAGTATATAAAAAAGGAAGATAATGTGGAAGTTTTCTAATTATATTGGGAACACAATTATCTACACAAGCAAAATCATATTATTTCCTCAATTCAGGTAAAAAAAGAGGGATAATTATATATATTACAACCAATTTCCTAAAAAAAAGTTGTATTCTCTTAAAAGAAGGGACAAATTTGGGCTACATGATCCTTAAAATAATTCCAAATCAATTCAACAAGATCCACATGGGAGCAGACATCATATCTCCATGCATGTGAACATTGAGTGTCAAATAATTTAGTGAGAGGTCATTTATCGTCGCACATGAGATTTGAGATCGAATCCTATTAAAAAAGGTTATAGAGAAAGAGATGAGAGAGTGCTATCTCCTATCGTGTATATATTTGTGTAGACCCATTCGGTGAAAAGAGGAAAAAAAAAACATTGTAAATTATGCATAAAGCCAACACTACATGGAAATTCAATATAAGCAACGGACCAATCCGTCGCTAATAATCCTTGTTTTCGTTGCAGATTGCAATGGAATTCCGTAGCAGATATTCCCTTGCAGATACCTTAATTACTGATAAGATTACATGTGACAGATTATATGACCGTTGCAAATAATTATTTTCTGCAACGGATTTTGCAACAGAATATCCGTTACAGAAAAAGTAGTCGTATTTGTTCAAAATTATTAAAATACAAAAATATTATTGTAATAAAGGTATCCATGATGAATAATCCATCGCAGATGGTTTGAAATGCCATCACAAATGTATTTGTGACGGAAGTGAGTCCCTTGCAGATATTGTAAACGATTTAATTCTTTTGCTTATTTACAATAGATTTTCCGTCGCAGATAACTTTATTTTGTAAACGTGTTAATTTTGTTTTATGATAAAAGAATATTTGTTAAATTACATAATTCAATAGAACAATTTTAAAATTATGCAAAAAATTTATCATTAATAAATCAAATCATGTAATCTCTTAAATTATATAAATCAAATTAGAATGTACAAAATTCAATTCTCGTAATAATATTCACAAACATTCACAACCAAATTAAAGAACAGTATCAAATCATATGCTAGACAGCTCAGGGTAGTATATGTCCTCGTCTCCTGGATTCTATGCTCCATTAGCATATCAAGCAAAATAAGTCAAAGACAAACTATAAGATACATAGTAAAGATATTATATTCATTAACCACAGAAGCATGAAAAAACACCATTATAAAGTTTGAAGGTCAAAACCCAACAAAATCTAAACCGATGATTCGATTCTCATTCGGTTTATTATCACAACTCACATTTTACGGACATGTCAATACCCCCAGCTTGTCTTTGAGATAAGTATTTCACATTTCTGTCCCTAAACTCACTAAGTGTTAATAGTTGGAATTAACCTAAAATGCTTACTTTCCTTCACAAAATCCAAACCGATGATCCGAATCCAATTTAGTTTATTCTAATAACTCACATCCCGTGTTACAGACAGACTAGTACGCCTAACTCATCCATGGGACACGTATTTCACATATTCTTCCCAAAACCACTAAGTTTTAACGGTTTGAATCTAAAACACATACTTTCTCTCATAAAATCCAAATTGATGATCCAAATCCGATTCGATTTATTCTCACAACTCACCTTCTATATTACGAACCATTGAGAACACCAACCCATGGAAATTTTAGTCGGTAAGCTTACCATTCCAATATTTGGCAAAAATCATGATGCATAAAGAGATTTCTATAGTAATTGATACCAACCATTAAGAACAATTTTAGCTACACCTATTTTTTTTTTCACATCTCATGCTCATGCATGTATCAATAAAACAGATGTTAGAATTGCTTTAGCAGTAAAAATAAATAAAAAATTATAAGCAAACCTAGTTAAAAAATAAAATTGTTCAATTCAATATGATAAAGAATTCATATGAATTACTTGGTCATGTAAATAAAAATTGAGCCACGAACAATTTCATACTTCACAGTATTAAGAAAACTAGAGGAAAATCAGGAGGCACAAATTGTGGATCAGAGCTGCATGTTGTTGTTCCATATAACTCAGTTTGACTTTGCTTTATTTGGAAAGACAAGCCCCTGATTTACAAGAAAACTAGAGGAGCCACTTACTTTATTTGAAAAGACAAGCCCCTGATTATAAGGAGTAGATAGCTGCAGGCGCTTGCTTTATTTGGAAAGACAAGCCCTTGATTATAAGGAGTAGACAGTTGCCCTCTATTGATTCGATTTCCAATATGTTGTAGAGATTCAGCTTTCTGTCTTTGCTTTTGTATAGATATTAGGAGAATACATCTTGTAATTTTCAATTCAATCAATACGAATTCATTGGTAACTAAGTTGGTAGCCAACACCAAATATTCTTTATTTTGACATGGTATCAGAGCAAGAGCTTTGAATCTCCCTGTTCTGCCGATCCTAACATCCCTCCTTCACCTCAAAAATTTCTTTCTTACCAAACTTCATTATGGTCGAACCTCACCAACCTGAAGAAGAATTTTGCAATCCCTATTTCCTGCATCATGGGGAGAGCCCTGGACTTGTTTTAGTCTCGTAACCGTTAACCCCTCATAATTATCATGCTTGGAATAGAGCTATGTATGTAGCTCTCTTAGCTAAAAAATTAGGCTTCATCAATGGCGCCATCACAAAGCCTGCGGATACAGATGCCAAATACCCACAGTGGCAGCGATGCAACCATATGATCCTATCTTAGATCACCAAGAGTCTCTCACCTGAGATTGGTGGATACTTCATGTGGTTGGACTCCGCATCAGTAGTATGGGATGAGCTCAAGAAAAGGTTTACAAGGTTAAGTAATAACATAGTTTTCATGCTTGAATAATAGCAGTCAACAACTAAACAAGAAAAAAATCCAGTAAGTGTCTACTTTTCCAAGTTGAAACTCATATAGGAAGAGATAATGAAGTGCAAAGAACCTTTCAAATGCTCGGCAGTGGATTGTGGCGCTATTTTGGTGCTGAACAAAAGGCTTGAAAGAAAACAGATTATGCAATTCCTTATGGGATTGGATGACACTCATGCAGACCTGATGCCAGGCAGAATAACGATTATTCTGCAGGCTAGTTTTAACAGATATTTCACAGGGAGAAGCACAAACAAAACCCTAAAACACAGAGAAACAGCTCTGATGTTTAATTTAAAATTATGCAAATACCAATAATAATGATAATCTGTCTTTTCCGTATGTGGCCTCTTTATTTATATGGTCAAACCAAAAAAAGGAAAAAATCCCCGAAAACATAATCCTGGGGAAAACTAAGGAAATTACTAAAATTAAGCAATTGTATTAAGGCAGAATCAACAGCAGTCAATTCTGACTTAAATACAAAAGGAAATTGCAAATAGAAAGTTTCCTAAAACTGGAAACTGCAAATTTGAAAGCTTAAAACAGAATCAACGACAGTCAACCGTTCTAGGTAGTCCACTTGCTATTTTTGCGCTGATATGCCAACTCAAGGTATCTCAGTGCCAACAACGTGTTATCTGACAACTCAGCATCATCTGACTCGGATCCTCTTGCATCAGTCGCCTCGAGTTGGAAAGAAATCGTCCTCGAGTTCACAATAGCTTCATCGGAATACACAAAACAAGGACTCAGGTGTTTCACATTAAAGACATCAGGCGACAACCCAGGAGGAAGATCCTCTAGCATCACGTCAGAAAACTCTGCTAGCAGCTGCTGTACCTCTGCTGGTAAATCTGGATTCATGTCTGCTGCACTATTACCACAAGGCAGCAGAGCATGGACCACGTCTCCACGCTCAATCTCAGCTAAAACCCTGGACATCGGAAGCAGATTAGTATTATTGGCTACCGGGGTAGGAGTGGTTCCTTCCTGACGAGGTGCCAACACAATCTTCTTCCCTTTGATGCTAAGGGAATATGTATTTTTTCGCCCATCATGAATAATACTATGATCATACTGCCAAGGTCTGCCTAACAATACATGACAAGCATCCATAGACACAACATCACAGCAAGCATTATCAAAATATTTCCTACCAATCGAAAAAGACACTCGACATCGCCTATCTACTGTTACCTTATTGCCTTTATTCAACCACGATAATTTATACGGCTTAGGATGACGATCCGTCTTCAATTGAAATTTCTGCACAGTCTCTTCAGACACTATATTCTCACAACTACCACTGTCAATGATCACCTTGCAGACTTTATCTGCAACTGTGCAAGTTGTGTGGAAAATATTGGTTCTTAACCAATCGTCCCTTGTATCGCCCTTGGGGATTAGTAGACTCTTACAAACGACCAGAGTCTCATGGCCATCTCTATACAACACATCTCCATCTTCATCATCGTCATACACAGGCTCTCCAATCTCCTCAGTTTCATCTACCACGTCGTCCTCAATCAGGAGATTTTTGCCATTCTGACTAGCAAGCTTCCTCCACTCAGTCGCTTTATGTCCCTGTTTACCACATCTAAAACATCTAATATTTGAGTTAGAGTTACTCTAGGGTGGCTGCTGGCAGGATGAGATTCTTGAGGGTGAACTGGCTGACTGCTTTGATCACTTCTGATCACTGGCCTCTTGTTCTGCTGTTTTTCCATCGTAAGTGCACGCTGGTATGCTTCAGAAACTGTCCACAGTGAATGAAGGCTGAGGACATCCTATAGGGGCTGCCGTAATCCCCCTAAATATCGTGCCACCATCTGCTCTTTTGTCTCAGATAAATCATTCCAGGCTATCAATTGATAGAACTCATCCGTGTAATCATCCACCGATCTCGTGCCTTGCCTCAACGAATGAAGTCGCTGAAACAAGGTTTGAATGTAGCCGAAAGGAAGGAAGTGACTCATCATCTTCTTCTTTATCCTCTCCCAATCTGCGATCTTGGCCTTGCCCTGCCGATCACGTGAGCACCTCAACTGCTTCCACCATGCAGATGCTCTGCCTTTGAGTTTAATGGCGACCAGTTTCACTTTGACACGATCTGGGACTTCTTTATACTCGAAAATACGCTCTGCTTCATTCAACCAATCTATGAATCCTTCATCCTGTAATGTACCAACAAACTTGGGCAGATCCACTCTGAAACCAAGGTCTCCATAACGATTCTCCCGACCATAGTGCTCCTATAATCGAGCAGGATTATGATACGGGTTTTCGAAACTAGAATCGGAATCGTGATATTCCATCTCACGATCACCAAAATTCTGTGCCGTTAGACGCTGGGTTAATTCTGCAACTTGCCTCTGTAAATCCTCAATCATCGTATCCTGAACGTTATGATCACGGTGTGGGGCTTCCTCGTTCAGAACCTGCCCGCGACAACCACAACCACGACCACCAGCCATGGAAACTGATGAAATCTCACCCCAGGAAGATGCTGAAGCTCTGATACCAACTGACACCGGGTAGAATAGCGATTATTCTGCAGGCTAGTCATAACAAATATCTCACAGGGAGAAACATAAGAAAAACCCTAAAAACACAGAGAAATAGGTCTGATGCTTTATTTAAAATTATGCAAATACCAATAATAATGATAATCTGTCTTTTCCGTATGTGGCCTCCTTATTTATAAGGTCAAACCAAAAAAAAGGAAAAAATCTCCAAAAACATAATCCTGGGGAAAACTAAGGAAAGTACTAAAATTAAGCGATTATATTAAGGCAGAATCAACGACAGTCAATTCTAACTTGAATACAAAAGGAAATTGCAAATGGAAAGTTTCCTAAAACTGGAAATTGCAAATTTGAAAGGCTAAAACAAAATCAATGGCAGTCGACCGTTCTAGGTAGTCCACCTACCATTTTTGCGCTGATCTGCCAACTCAAAGTATCTTAGTGCCAACAATGTGTTATCTGACAACTCAGCATCATCTGACTCGGATCCTCCTGCATCAAGACCTAAGGAACCAGATTCTGTTGAAGGACCCGCTGCCCTCACTAGATGATGTGTTCAACCTTGTTCTACAAGGACAAGCGAATCATGAGCTTACTAACCTTGTCCAAAATATTTCAGAATCTGCAGCAATGATAATCAACGGTGGCAAACCTTAGAACTAGAAGAGAAATGCCAAGCAGACAAAAGGAAACTACACGGGATCGGGTCCTAAGGAGAGAGCATAATGCATGAAATGTGGGAGAACAAATCATATCTTGGAAACGTGTTGGGAAATCTACGGATACCCTCCAAACCACAAACTGTATAAGCCAAAAACTGGAGGCGGTAACCAGCAGAAGGTGGCCAATAAGCATCCTCAGATAAAGGCTCGAGAGTGACAAATCTGAACATCTCACCAGATCAGATACAACAGTTCATAGCTCTTTTTGCAATGCCAAAATTCCACTCCATCTAGCAGCAACTCAGAAAATCGAGGTATAAATTTACCAAAACCTAATGGTAAGCTTCTTGTTGCTTCATCTATTTCCTTGAGACATTCTTTGAGGTGTACAAACAGTGTCACCAATAGAAGTGCATGGATTTTCGACAGTGGCGCAACTGATCACATCACAGGATTTTTTGATCTACTCACACAGAAAAATCCTTTGGAAAATGTCTCAGTTAACCTACCCAATGGCACTAAGGTACCAGTTTCACATATAGGGACTATCATTATTTCATCTGCTCTCATTCTAAAAAATGTCCTATACGTACCTAACTTCCATTACAATCTCATTTCTACAAGTTAGATTAGCCGAGACCTAAAACTTGTTTCATTTTCTTGGCTAAACAATGTTTTATTCAGGAGCTGGAAACTTGGAGGATGATCGGAATTGCTAGAGAAAAACAAGGGCTCTATCTTTTGAAGAAGAATTAGCTTAGGGACAAGCTGCCATCTCACCAACCCGTGGCCAACTCTTCATCTATTTTGACATTAGAATTGTGGCATTTATGTTTGGGACACCCCTTCGATCAACGCCTCAATTTATTGCATAATATAGAGCCTAATATCCCTCATTTTGTTGACAAGCATCAATGTGAAACTTGTCGTATGGCAAAACAAACCCGTTTGTCTTTTCCCAAGAGTAAAAAATTTGTTGATGCACCTTTTGATCTAATACACATGGATATTTGGGGCCATTTCTCAGTTAATTCACTCAATGGTGCTCATTACTTTCTAACAATAGTTGATGACCACAGTAGAATGACATGGATTTACCTCATGCGTTCTAAAGGCCAAACAAGACAAATCATACAAAGTTTCTTAAATCTTGTTGAAAATCAATTTCAATGTAAGATTAAAGGAATTAGATCAAATCAAGGAAAAGAATTTCAAATGACCGAATTGTTTGTCTTAAAGGGGGTAGTTCACCAATAAAGTTGCACCTCTACCCCTCAACAAAACTCCATCGTTGAAAGAAAACACCTACACTTGTTGAATGTAGCGAGAGCTTTTAGATTTCAAGCCAATTTACCCTTAAAATTCTGGGGAGAATGTGTTGTCACAGCAACGTATTTAATAAATCGAATCCCTTCTAAACCTCCAAAACCGATCCCCATATCAAATCATTTTTTCTAAAATTCGTTCATATTCTTACCTAAAGACTCTAGGATGTCTATGCTATGCATCAAACCTCAATCCACACTGATCCAAGTTTGATCTAAGAGCACGAAAATGTTTGTTCATAGGATACTCGAATGTCATTAAAGGTTACAAACTCTTTGACCTAAAGACTTAAGAAACCTTCATTAGTCGTGATGTAGCCTTCTATGAAAACACCTTTCCTTTCCTAAACACAAATCAGCTACCCTCACTCTTACAAACACCTCATCTCTCAAGACTTGATGAACTGCCTGTAATACCAAACCCCATCTCAGAATATTCTGAGTCTACACCAGCAGCATCTGCTCAAACTAGCTATAACATAACCATTGAAATTTTCCCACCCGTCGAGCACTCCCATCGTAGTGACTCATCCTAGCCCGAGTTACACTTACCCGCACTAGTACACACTAACCCTGAGCTGAGAAGATTCACTAGACAAAGACGGCAACCTGGCTATCTCTAGGATTTCTATTGCCAACTTGTTACCTCTCTAGCAGTACCACATGGTTCTCCTGCTATACAACAAATGGATGAAGGTAAATCTCATTCCCTTTCCTCTTTCCTCAATTATGATAACATGTACCCGGCTCATTGTAGCTTCAGCTTAGCCATCACTAATGAACCCGAGCCTACCCCTTTTACCACAGCCAACCAGCATCCTCATTGGCAAATGGCTATGCAGAATGAACTAATAACCCTTGAAGAAAACAACACTTGGGAGTTGACTGCACTACCGAGAGGCAAAAAGGCCATGGGATGCAAATGGGTGTTCAAAACAAAATAAAAAGCCGATGGTACCATTGAAAGACACAAGGAATGCCTCGTAGTAAAGAGATATACACAGAAGGAAGGGGAGGATTACTTCGAGACTTTTTTCTCGGTTGCAAAAATGCCTACCGTCCGTTGCCTATTGGCCACTACCGCCTCTAAAGGTTGGTCCTTCTACCATCTCAACATCAATAATGCTTTCCTCTATGGTGATTTGGAAGAGGAAGTCTACATATTGTTACTATTGGGATATGGTAGAGAGGGGGAGAATCGTGTATGCATGCTGAAAAAGCCCCTCTATGGTTTGAAACAAGCTTCAAAGCAATGGAGTCACAAGTTAACTTCGATCATCACCAAAATATGGTTCAAACAATCCAAAGCCGACTACTCACTGTTCTTCAAAAGGATAAACACCTATTTCACTATCATGATTGTTTATGTTAATGACATGGTGATAGGAGGAGACAATGAGACCAAAATTCAACACTTGAAAGAGTATCTTGAATAACACTTCAAATTGAAAGACCTTGGGAAGTTGAAATTTTTTTCTGGGGATAGAGATAGCCCACTATTCAAAAGGGATTTCCATATGCCAAAGAAAATACACATTAGAAATCTTACAAGATTGTGGGTTAATTGGAGCAAAATCCGTTCAATTTCCAATGGAACAAAATTTGAAGCTTAATGAAGAGGAAGGACCCAAACTTGCTTTATTATCCATTCGTTTGCCACCTATCCTGCTTCCGTTTAGTTGAAGAGTGTCCCTATGCTTTGTTTAGGAATGTCCAGAGAACAAACCGAGACGTTCATAATTGATAACTAACAGAAAATTTTACTAGGCATCCACCGAAAGTGACATCATCAAGTTTTATGTAATCTATGTTACATGGACTCTTCACTTTACCTTGCTATACATGTGTCGGAATCTCAATACTATGTCAATCAAACACTCTAAATTAAAAAAAAAAATTTACAAAAAATATGAAAAATAGATGAATCTGGCACTTGGACACATACCCGTGTTTAACACTTGGACTCATACCCAAGTCCATGTAAGATAGGACATAACAACCACAATCCATTATTAAGATAAGAATTCTATGAGCACTTATGAACACGAGTCCACAGTCATTAGGTCGGATTTTGTGACTTGGTTGTGAGCTCTAACCATCGTCACAGAATAAAATAAAAATCAAAAGCACCCATAAGAACAACTACTGGTATAAAGTTAAAAGTCAAATATTTTGTATATATATGTATACCAAAGTGCGAAGGTAGAAAGATAAGAGCAATGATTTTGATCAACAAAAAAACGAAAGTAGTGAAACTCTTGAATATTATCTTTGCATTTAATATTTGTTTTGTAAACTGCTCTTGTGGATATTCATTATTTCCATTCAATTCAAATATTCAGTTTTTTTTTTGTTTTTGTTTATATATTGGCCCTCACTTAAAATGTGTAATTACCCCCATAAATTTGAAACCCTAACACTCCCAGGGGCGAATTTATGGTGCGGGCAGTTGCCCTCACTTGATTTTTTGAAGAAAAAAAAATTATTTTATAGGTGTTTACATATTTACCCCCACTTAAAATGTGTAATTACCCCCATAAATTTGAAACCCTAACACTCCCAGGCCAAGCCAAACGCCACACATCGTTTCCTCTTTGGTTCTCCTCTCACTCTCATTCAATCAGTCTAAAATCCTCTCCACATTCTCATCTATGTGTCGTCAGCTATTTGTCGCGCACCATAATTTCATCTCCCCATCTCGCTGTAACATTCTAATCTCTTTGTCATAATTTCTTTTTCTCTCTCTAACTCTCTCGCTTTCTAGCGTGCCTAACTCTCTCTCTCACCTTTTCAACCACTGTTGGTGACCAGTTCTTTCTCTATGTCGAAAAGTTCTCTCTCTCACTCTCTCTTGGTCTGATTGTGAAGCAAAAATTAGAGTATTGATTCTGTTTGTGAAGATTTGAATTTATACCTCCAATAGTGTTTGGTTTATTTGGTAGTATGTACATCTATAGAGTGCTTGTTGCTTTGGAATTTTGATTAGTAACTAGGCAGGTCTAAAGACATGCGGTGTTGAAAATTTCCTCCCCCTTTCAGATCTTAATATTGTCAGATTTTGAATTTCAAAATCTTTGATGTGAATTTTTTTTGAAAACTAGGAATTATTTTTCATGTACGTTAACTGTTAGCACAAAAGCATTTTATACATTTAAGAGAGAAAATAAAAAGAACAATATAGAGAGAAAAATTGTTTAGAAATACAATTCTTATAATATTTTTTATTATAGTGAAGAATTTTTGCTATTTTTCTCGTGGATGTGGATTAGACTTTATAAACCGAACCACATAAACACTTATGTTATTTTCAGTTATGCTCTCTTTATTGTGCTCATATATTATTTGCTTTTACTAATATTTCAATTCCGTCAAAAACTGAATTTTTCCTTTCATTCAATTTGGAAAATATTTTGTGGATTTTACAGAATGGTCCACTAACAACTCCATCAAATCAAGATTTGTATACACGAATTAGTTTTTGTATTCACAAACTCAAACCCCAATTATACTCTTCTAAGTTTTTGAGAATACCGAGTCACACATTCTTTTTATTTTATTTTATTTTTTTTCTGCTCGTTCTTTCTCTCCACACTCCGCTCAAATCTTACCAAACATTAAGGATGTATATGTGGGAAACATTTCATGCACTTTAAATGCACCGGCCATTTTCCTATAATCATTTTTAATTCCACGTTTATTTAATGATCTTGTCTGTGAACAAAAGCGAAGGTGGTGGCTTTGAAGTCAAGAGGTGCATGTTGCGTTTAAAACATGGGTATAGGTGGCCACGTTATTCAAAAGGCAACTGTGTTTTAAATTATATAGTAAAGATGAGTGATCCTTTTCCTTGTCTTTGCTCCACTGGCTGCCTCTTTTTTATCTGTCCCGTTGTTTAACTTAGGTTACTTCTGACTTAATTATTATTACCCATGTAAATTTCTGGCAAGTTGGAGATAGATGAGAAGGCCTTGACTGCGATTCAGTTGCGTTTGTCAAATAGAGTTTTGCGTATAGAAAACCATGGATGACTTATGGTGTAAGTTGAAGTCTCTATACGTGATGAAATCAGGCCTTACTATTGTTGTGCTCCCTTCCACCCTCGTTTAAACACTTCAGGGAAACCTTTCTGTTTGGTAGAGATATAATTTCTTTAGAAGGTGTTAAAGCTTATTTGTTTTCTAAAGAATTTCTTGAGTGATATATGTTTTGGGAATAATTATGAGAAACAGAGTCAAAGTGATGCCCTAGTTTCTAGAGTTTCCAGATCTAGAGAAAGAGTTTCAGGTAGCAATAGCCAAAATTATGGTCTAAGTCTAGAAATAAGAATGTGACCTATCAATATTATTGTAAGAAAAAGAGACATTTTAAGTCTGAGTGTTGGAATTTGAAATGGAAAAATCAAGAAGAAAACAATCAGAATCAATGTCAAAATCAAAATCAAAATTAGGATCGGGATCAAAAAGAGAAACAACTTGAATATGATCATGTTTTTGCTATCAGTGGTAATGGGTTCTTTATTTCTGATTGAATTATGGATTTAGCTTGTTCCTGCCATATTTGCCAAAATAATGATTGATTTTCAGTAATTGATTCACAAAACCAATGGTATTGTCGATTATATTCACTCTAATATTTGGGAACCCTCGCGTTTTCCATTTAAGGGTGGTGCACGGTATATGCTTACCTTCATTAATGACTATTCAAGAAAAACTTGGGTGTTTATGTTGAAGACCAAAGATAAGGCATTCAAGTACTTTAAGTAGTGCAAAACCACGACTGAAAAAGCAAATAGGAAAGCAGATTAAGAGTTTAAGGATAGATAATTGTATAAAATTTTGCTAAAATGAATTTGATGATTGCTACAGAGATGAGAGCATTATTAGACATAAGACAGTCAGAGGTACACCACAATAGAATGGGGTTATTGAGCGCATGAACATAGAGCTCTTTTGGAGAGAGCTCATTGTATGATCTCAAATGCTGGTTTGACTTAGGATTTTTTGGTTGAGGCGACATCTACTACATGTTATTTGGTGAATCGTTCTCTTGCAATTTTCATAGTAGTTTTTATCTCATATTTTTGGTTTATTAGTGTCGATTGGAGGTTTTTATTTTTATTTTTTTGTGTCTCAATATCTGGTGTGAGCAGGGATTCAGTCTTGTGCGATAAGTGATTTTATCAAGTTAAATGTAGGTTGTCTCTTAGGCCTCGGATCTTTTTTATGTTGCATAAATTGGGTTTTTGACAGGGTCTCTTGTTCTCTTCGTTTGCTTGAAATGGACGTTGGCTAAGAAACAAAAATGAACTAGAGCTATCAGGCATTAATCCCCCGGATTCTGATTAAATTCCACCCAATTTTATGAAATGATTTATATTTATATAAATTTAAATTTATCTCACGTAAATTGTATTACTGTTATTGTATTATAAACCGCTTTAAAAACCGTACATTAAACCAGTTGAACTACGCGAAGTTACTTTTTCTCCTTTTTTTTTAAAAAAAAAAAGGGTTATGCCCAAGCCAGTTAAAAGTTTTGAATTTTTTTAAAGAAGTTTGGAACTTAAACCATTAAAATATGGAGTATATTACGTATTGTATGTATCAATAAAATATACATATAATGCGCGCACGCATACACACACACACATATATATATATATATAACATTATTATCATCTTATAATCTTATTTTTTTGCAATTTTTCCTAATTATTTGAATTAAGAGTGATACGGTGAGTTTATATTCTTAGATACATCATATGTGTATGAATCACTATATAAAGTACAGTTTTAAGATAAGTAAATAACGTGTAATTGAGTATATTATACTCAATTACATCAATTGTTGTTTTTGAGTTTCGATTTAGTCAGAGGAAATTTTAGGACTACTATACTCTATTTGTGTTTATGAGAATGGAAATTTACGAAAATGGTCACAATTTTTTTTTATTTGGTTGTTTTGGTTTGTTGGAGAAGAATGTCATCTAATTCTTGTTATGCACCTGATTTTATTAAAGCTCGTAGTCCTTGCTTTGCAAACATGGTCTAGTCTCAGTTTAATCATTGTAAATAGAAGATCTTAATTCAACTTCAAGCAATAGTTTGACTAGTTCTTGCTATTCTATAATGCAGCTTCTTTCTTGCATCTTTTGTATAAAATGTGGTGATCTCATTAGTTGCAATGTCATTGAAGTTTTATCACGGATAGAGGTGCCAATATGATTGTAGTATTCTGATAATTGGCACACAATTTCATTTGTGTATTTAAACCATTGAATTTTTCTATACAACTGTTTGGTAGCTATACAACAATACTCATAAAATATTTGCATAGGTTTTCTAAGCTTCTGTTTTCTGGACCTGTACTATGGAACAAGATCTGATGTGAAGTGGAACACAGGGTTCCAAAGTCATCGTCTCATGCTAGAAAAGTTAACATTCTTTACTGGGTTTCTGTAATTCATGTAGGTTCTTCAAATTTAAACAGTAATATCGCCACTGGAGGGGCATTTCAACTAGAAAGCAAAGAAGCAAATCAAATTCCTCAGTTAAATGGAGCAGCTCCAATTGTCAAAGATGATAAGAGATTCAAAGGTCAGAAAGTTTTCTTAGTAATCTTTTTTTTTTTTGTCTAGAACTTTTTTGTTGTGAGGTGGGGGTTTTTACCATTCAGCTGGCTTGCTTCATAAGTCCTTATGCTGAAGTGATTAAATCCTACATTATTCTTAATTTTGAAGCCAAGCTAATATTGCTCATGATTATCTTCATTATTGCATTCTAAATTGGTGTAATTACTTTTCTATTATCAAGTGTTGAAAGTTTCTTAATTTATAAAAGGTTACAATTATCATACTTCATCAATAGAGTGCAATTTGAAGTTCAAACTGGTATATATTTCCCCCACTATCTTTTAACAAGGAAAGCTAAAAATTTAAGAAAAAGTATCTTTTTCTTTTTCGTGTTATGTTATAACAATGTTGAACCAATGGTGAAATACTTTTTTTTATTTGACATATGATCTATTTACATCTGTAAAACTCTTTTGAGGGGGCCATGTAAATGCCATTGTGGCAGAGAGAGTTTGGATATATATAAAGCTGGATTTTCCAAATTATAGGGGAGCCATGGTCCTTGCTTTTCCCTCCTGATACTGCCCATGTTGTCATGTTTTCTTTCAAGGATCATTATTTTAATATTTTTGGGTTGAGTTGAATCGAAGAAAATCAGTATGTATTTGGATGCCAAGGAAATAAAGGAAATTGGGAAAAGAAGTAATTATGTCTACAACTAGTGAAGCAGCTTAGACTAAATTAGTTCTGCCTCAAGATCATGTGTGCGTGTCCGCAACTATATTGTTCATTTTGTCAGCTACCCAGTGGAGTGTAAATTATAGTGATTCTGGCTTAAAATTGGGTTTTTGCGATCATCTGAGGACTCCTCAAGTCAAAATGGGATAAGCCATGCCAAACTTTTGCTTCATAGGATGGCTCGAGTTGCACTTAGGCTTTGCAGCTATCCCTCTACAAGAGGTTAAGCCAATTTGCTAGAGCTTGCTTGAGCTTAAACTTTTTGTGTTAGCTAACCAAGCTAAGGTGGACACCCTGGTGTTTGGCTCTGCTTAGCCCATTTGCAAGAATGCTATAAGATATCAACTGCATATACAATGACTTGAAGGGCCAGTTAGATGCCTTCTTAGTGCCATATTAGATACGCAGAGTTCCTTGGTTCTCTAGTATCCTTCTGGATTAAGATAATCAATACGGTTCTTTAATGTCTGGACCGCTTTATTTCCAGCTATGCTTGCTGATGAATTAACCAAAAGAAGAAAGACAAAAAAGTAATGTTTGCTATTGTATTCCTTAATAGTATATCTTAAACATTTTGTTCTTAGTTTTAGTGAGAACATTCTGTGACTTGCATTTTTGTTTTATTTCTTTCTTGGATTACAGATGTGCATAATTTGTACAAGAACCAGCTGCAAAGCTTTGCTAAAAAAAGAAGTCCTGGTTTCCCTATGTATTCTTGTGAGCGTGAGGGCCTTCCTCATGCTAGTCGCTTCAGATGTAAGGTCTTAATTGGTGCGCAAACCTTTGAGAGTCTTGATTTCTTCCCCACAATAAGGGAAGCTGAACATGCAGCTGCAAAAGCTGCTTTGATGTCATTGTGACGCCGGGCAGAATAGCGATTATTCTGCAGGCTAGTCAAACAGATAGTTCACAGGGAGTAACACAAGAAAAACCCTAAAACAATACAGAGAAACTACTCTGATGCTTTATTTTAATTTATTCCAAAAATATAATAATGCATCAGAGTAGTTTCTCTGTATTGTTTTAAGGTTTTTCTTGTGTTACTCTCTGTGAACTATCTGTTCGACTAGCCTGCAGAATAATCGATATTCTACCCGACGTTAGTTGGTATTAGAGCTTCAGCGTTTTCCTAGGGCAAGATTTCATCAGTTCCATGGCTGGTGGTCTTGGTCGTGGTCGTCGCGGGCAGGTTCCGAACGAGGAAGCCCCACACCGTGATCGTAATGTTCAGGATGCGATGATTGAGGATTTATAGTGGCAAATTGCAGAGTTAACCCAGTGTCTAGCGGCGCAAAATTTCGGTGATCGTGAGATTGAAGATCACGATTCCGATTCCAGTTCCAGTTCCGAAAAACCACATCACAATCCTGCTCGATTTTGGGAGCACTGTGGTCGGGAAGAATGTTGTGGAGACCTCGGATTCAAAGTGGATCTGCCCGAGTTTTCTGGTACGTTACAGGCCGAGGGATTCGTTGATTGGTTGAATGAAGTGGAGCGTATTTTCGAGTACAAGGAAGTCCCAGATCGTGTGAAGGTGAAACTGGTCGCCATCAAACTGAAGGGCAGAGCATCTGCGTGGTAGGAGCAGTTGAGGCGTTCGCGTGATCGGCAGGGCAAAGCCAAGATTACAGATTGGCAGAAGATGAAGGGTCACTTCCTTCCGTTCGGTTACACTCAGACCTTGTTTCAGCGTCTTCATTCGTTGAGGCAGGGCACAAGATCGGTGGATGATTACACGGAGGAATTCTATTAGTTGATTGCCCGGAACGATTTATCTGAGACAGAGGAGCAGATGGTGGCACGGTATTTAGGGGGATTACAGCAGCCCCTACAGGATGTCCTCAGCCTTCACTCGCTGTGGACAATTTCAGAAGATTATCAGCGTGCACTTGCGGTGGAAAAACAGCAGAACAGGAGGCCATTGAACAGAAGTGATCAAAACAATCAGCCAGTTCACCCTCAAGAATCCCGTCCTGTCCAGCAACCACCTCAAGGTAACCCTAACCCTAACCCGAATATTAGATGTTTCAGATGTGGTGAACATGGGCATAAATCATCTGAGTGTAGGAAGCCTGCTAATAATAAAGGCAAAAATCTCCCGATTGAGGACGATGGGGTAGATGAATTTGAGGAGATTGGGGAGCCTGTGTATGATGATGATGAATATGGAGATGTGTTGTATGGGGATGGCCATGAGACCTTGGTCGTTCGTAAGAGTCTACTGACCCCTAAGGGCGATTGGTTGAGGACCAATATTTTCTACACGACCTGTACAGTTGCCGATAAAGTCTGCAAGATGATCATAGATAGTGGCAGTTGTGAGAATGTGGTGTCTGAAGAGGCTGTCTAGAAACTGCAGTTGAAAATAGATCGTCATCCTAAGCCGTACAAATTGTCTTGGCTGAATAAAGGCAGTGAGGTAACGGTGGATAGGTGTTGCCTAGTTTCTTTTTCGATTGGTAAGAGATATTTCGATAATGCTTGGTGTGATGTTGTGTGTATGGATACTTGTCATGTATTGTTAGGCAGGCCTTGGCAGTATGATCGTAATGTTATTCATGATGGGCGAAAAAACACATACTCCCTTAGCATCAAAGGGAAGAAGATTGTGTTGGCACCTCGTCGGGAAGGAATCACTCCTACCCCGATTTCCAATAATCCTAATCTGCTTTCGATGTCTAGGTTTTTAGCAGAGGTTGAGCATGTAGACGAAGTTTATGCTCTACTTCCTTGTGGGAATAGCGCAGTAGATCTGAATCCAAAATTACCAGTCGAAGTGCAGCAGCTGATGGCAGAGTTTTCTGACCTTATGCCAGAGGATTTTCTTCCTGGGTTACCACCTATGAGGGACATTCAGCACCAGATCGACCTTGTTCTAGGGTCCAGTTTGCCTAATCGACTGGTGTATCGCCACAGCCCCAAGGAATCTGAAGAGTTGCAGCGACAGGTGGTAGAGTTGTTGGAGAGAGGCTACGTCCGTGAGAGTATGAGCCCATGCACGGTTCCTACCCTACTAGTGCCGAAGAATGATGGTTCTTGGCGTATGTGTGTTGATAGTAGAGCCATCAACAGGATCACAATGAAATACCGGTTCCCAATTTCCCGCCTGGATGATATGTTAGACCAGCTGTCCAGTTCTAGGGTCTTCTCCAAAATTGACCTTAGGAGCGGATACCACTAGACCAGAATAAGGCCTGGAGATGAGTGGAAGACAGCGTTTAAGACGCAGCATGGGTTGTATGAGTGGATGGTCATGCCTTTTGGGTTGTCCAATGTGCCCAACACATTTATGAGGTTCATGCATCAGGTTTTACGGCCTTTCATGGGGAAGTTTGTTGTAGTTTACTTCGATGACATCCTCATTTATAGTCCGACGTGGGAGTCACATTTTGAGGACCTCCGTGCTGTTTTTAATTTGTTGAGGACAGAGCGTATGTACGTCAATCAGAAGAAATATTCTTTCTTCACTACTTCTATTACTTTTCTGGGTTTTGTTGTATCTACTGATGGTGTTCAAGCAGATCAGTCGAAGGTAGATGCGGTCTTGGAATGGCCCACACCGAGGACCTTGCACGATGTAAGAAGTTTCAATGGATTGGCTTCCTTCTACCGCCGGTTCATCAGAAATTTCAGCACTTTGATTGCTCCTATCACAGAGTGCCTTAAGGGGCGTGATTTTCAGTGGTCCGAGGAGGCAGAAACCAGCTTTCAACTGGTCAAACAGAAGATGACAGAGGCACCAGTTTTAGCACTTCCTGATTTTGAAAAGGTGTTTGAGGTAAATTGTGATGCATCTGGAGTAGGTATTGGTGGTGTTCTAAGTCAAGAAGGGCGACCAGTAGCTTTTTTCAGTGAGAAGTTATCAGGGTCAAAAAAGAATTACTCCACCTATGATCTGGAATTCTATGCCATAGTTCAGTCCCTGAAACATTGGCGTCACTACCTAGTGCAGAGGGAATTTATTCTTATCACTGATCATGAGGCCCTGAAGTACATCAATGGCCAACACAAGCTGAGTAAGCGGCATGCCAAGTGGGTGGCGTACTTGCAGGAATTCACGTTTGCACTGAGGCACCAAGTAGGAAGTCTGAACCGTGTCGCAGATGCACTGAGCCGTCGTACATTACTTCTCACCACCATGAGCACTAGAATTGTGGGATTTGAGGTTTTCTCAGATACGTATGCTGCAGATCCTTCCTTCGGGAGGATAATTCAGGAGGTAACTACTGGTCAACGACATGATTTTATTTTGCATAATGGTTATCTATTTCGTGGATTGCAGTTGTGCGTTCCAGATTGTTCACTAAGGCAGCAGATTATTAGTGAACTTCATAATGAAGGTCACTTTGGGCGAGATAAGACATTGGCCCTGATTTCCTCTAACTATTATTGGCCCAAATTGACCAGTGAAGTGGCTCATCATGTGGAGCGTTGTTATGTGTGCCAGCTGTCCAAGGGAGTTCTCACTAATGCGGGTCTGTACACACCCTTACCAGTACCTAAAGCCCCTTGGTTCAATGTTAGTATGGACTTTGTGTTGGGCTTACCCCGTACCCAACGAGGCTTGGATTCTATTTTGGTTGTGGTTGACAGATTTTCCAAGATGGCCCATTTCATACCTTGTAGGAAGACAATGGATCCTACCAGGATCGCCCATCTTTACTTCAAAGAGATTATGCGTTTGCATGGTGTTCCCCGATCCATCACTTCAGATCGTGACACCAAGTTCATGAGTCAGTTCTGGAAGAGTTTATGGGAGAAGCTAAGGACGAAGTTAAATTTTAGCAGTGCCTATTATCCTCAAACAGATGGTCAGACCAAGGTGGTGAACCGGAGTTTGGAAAACCTTTTGAGGAGCTTAGCAGGAACTAAACCGAAGCAGTGGGATCTCGCATTACCTCAAGCAGAATTTGCCTATAACAGGTCGAAAAACAGAACCACAGGAATGAGCCCATTTGAGATTGTGTATGATCAGAATCCATCCGGAGTGCTTGACTTAGCCCCTATTCCACGAGTGGGTCATTTGAATCCCAAGGCAGATGAGATGGCAGAACATCTTCGGGGTATCCATGAGCAGGTGAAGCTAGCCATTCACGACAGTAATGCCAAGTACAAGGCTCAGAGCGACAGTCACCGTCGTCAGGTACTTTTTTATGTTGGTGATTTTGTTTGGGCAGTATTAACTCGTGATCGTTTTCCCATGGGAGAGTATAATAAGCTTAAGGAGTGAAAGATTGGACCCTGTGAGATCTTGCAGAAGATCAATGATAACGCCTACAGACTACGCCTACCCAGTCATCCGAAGACTTTTGATGTATTTAATGTGAAACACCTGAGTCCTTGTTTTAAGGATTCCGATGAAGCTATTGTGAACTCGAGGACGAGTTCTTTCCAACCCGAGGTGACTGACGTAGGAGGATCAAAGTCAGATGATGCAGAGTTGGCAGATCAGCACAGAACTGGCAGGTGGACTACCTAGAACAGGCCACAGGCTCAGATCAGGCTCGAAAGACTCTAGTCTGATTGGAAACAGGCCAACGAATAAAACCTGATTACTTTGTAATCAGTGTCATCATTTTTAAGCTAGAAAACGATGTTTAAGCCCTCAAATTGGCAGTTTATAGTTTTTAGGAAATTTTTTATTTTAGTTATTTTAATTTCAGCCTTAATTTAATTTTTCTATTTTGTTTTGACCTTATAAATAAGGTCTTAGGGTTTCGTAAACATTATTATTGAATTTGTATAATTTTAAATAAACATCAGAGCTGTTTCTCTGTGTTGTTTTAGGGTTTTTCTTATGTTACTCCCTATGAACTATCTGTTCGACTAGCCTGCAGAATAATCGCTATTCTGCCCGGCGTCACGTTGTCAGCAGATGGAGTTCAAGAGGCTAGTATTCTAATTATGTGGCCATTTATGTCTGTTACTTTTATGTCATTGTGAATTCATGAAAATGGCAAATCATGTGCTCTCTAATATTTGTTTGTGTTCTTGTTTGTTCTTGCCTACTTTTCTTCAGGAGGATTCTAGTTTATATAAGACCTTTTACAAGAGTTGGCTCGAAAAAAAGGTTATCCTCTGCCAGTTTATAGTACAGCTAGATCTGGTGAAGCTCATGCACCAACTTTTGTTTCAACCGTGGAGGTAGAAGGTGAGGTTTTCACAGGACAGGAAGCAAGGACAAAGAAACAGGCAGAGATGAGTGCGGCAAAGGTGGCTTACACAACTTTAAAAGAGCGTATGTCTACTCTTTAATCCCTATGTCTCAATTTTTTGTCAGAGGTTAAAGTTAGCCCCAGATAAACCATTAATTTTTATAAGTATCAGCGCATGTAGTTCTCATATCTCACCAATTGGGTTCATACTCTACAGTTAATTTATTGGAATAAGAAAGAAGTCCATAGCATACATGATTCATGACTACTTTGCTCCAAGAAGGGTTTTGAGGGAATGGTATTCCTATGTAATGTGCATTCCCTCTTCTTTTGTTCAACCAAACAATGAAATAGGCATTCCCTGGCTTGATTCGGCCAACCAAATGTAGCGTTAGTGTCTGATAAATTTTATGGAATAATTGGAGCTAAGCTGCAATTTGTTTATGTAAAGTACGGGGGTTGAACAGAGATCCGTGTGTCTCTTATTTTTTGGGTCTTCTATTGGGAAGGCTTTTCTCTTGTGACAATGAAGCTTTAATGATGTGGGAAGCTAATAATGATCTTCATCAAGTGTCTGGAATTTATATGTTGACTTTGAAAATTAAACCTTTCTATTTGTTTCTATGGCCACATAATAGTTTCATGCCCTTTATGACTGATAAGTGTGGCAGCTAATTGCTCTCTCATTTTGTGATTACTGAAACGTAGTTCTTGTGAATTCCATTGTATGGACTCTTAATTTTTGACAAGTGAATACCTTTATGTAGAATCTTGAACTTTTTGCCTGATCAATTAGTATATTCCATGATATTCTTGATGTGTTTGTTTCCTAGATGATATTTTGATTAGTTTTTTTTTTTAAATTCAAAAATGGTAAGGATTCTAGTATTCCTTAAGAAATAATGCTGATAATGTGGGTTCCAGCATAATTAAATGAAGATGCTTGAGGCTGTTGAACTGGTCAAGAAATCTTATGAAAGTAGAATATTACTTCTGATGGATAAGTAGCAGTTAGGGTGAAAGGTTCAATGGTACAAATTGAGAATAGGATGAGAGGGTGTTGGAAAACCACCCTTAAGATGCCCAGGAGGTGATCTTCCAAACACCCAAATCTAGAGTGACTTGTATAAAAAAAAGAGACAGCAACCAATCAAAGTAAGAAAGAAAAGAACACAAGAAATTTGTTGACGAGGTTCGGCAATATGCCTACATCCGCGTGAGCTCCTCCGAACTCTCTGCACTATCTTATCAATGGAGTTCTTGAAGAACAAAAGAAGAAGAAGTACAAGAAAGTGATAAGAACTAACCCTGAAATTTTCCCAAGAAAATTCCCCTTACAAGCCCTTGAATCCCCTTTCTATTCTACTATCTCTTTCTAAACAACTAGCCTTTACAATGAGTCTCTCTTGTTTTGTGTCTTTGCACTCAATAGATCTCACTTTCAATCACAAGTTTTTCACAAGTTATATATATATATATATATATTGAAGCTAGGTGACCTTTTATATAGTGTACCAACTTCTTGACCAATATTGAGGGTCATTATCCACCCTTAGATCTTGAGGACCAATCAACCTTAGCCCGCCATCAATCCTAAGTGATGCTGTGCATTTTGAACATGCCTCATGCACCCAACAAAAGACTTAACAGAAGTGCAACAGTGTGCCTTCAAGCCGTGGCCTAGAACATGGCAAGTCGCGGCCTAAAGCAGGGCTGAAAACTCACCCTTCTTCACCTTTCTCGGTGTCGCGGCCTGGGGGAGTCTGAGCCGCAGCACACACTGGTGTGCACTTGATGCTGATTTTTCCTTCTTCCATCTCCCGTATAATCCTCTGACAAACTCCAATAATCTCTACCTTTGTCTAAGTGATTAAACCCAAACCCATTGTGCAAAAAACTCAGGATCCAAACTCATCTTGAGTCATCATATCAACCGACTCCAATCCTAAGTAGTCCAAGGCAATGATTGAACTTACTTAGTAGTAAAACCTTGGTGCCTAAATCTGCAGGATTTTCCTCTGTGGCTACTTTGTCCACATGAATGCATCATTCGGTAACATTTTCCCGAATGAAATGATACCGAACATCCATATGCTTTGTCCTCTCATGGAACGCCAGATTCTTACAAAAGTGCAACGTACTTTGACTATCCAAATACACCACCACCCGCTCTTTTAGGACCTTCAACTCTTCTAGCAACTGTTTACACCACATAGCTTCCTTGATGGCTTCCGTAGCCATTATGTACTCAGCCTCGGTTGTTGAGAGTGCTACCACCGGTTGCAACTAAGCCTTCCAACTTACACAACATCCATTTAAGTTGAAGAAGTAAGAGGTAATCGATCTTCTTTTATCCCGGTCAGCTCCATAGTCCGAATCTTCAAGACAGATGGACTTAACCCTCTCTCATAAACCAGCCCTACTTCTGGGCTTCCCTTCAAGTACCTTAGCAACCACTTCATCCCAAGCTAATGCTCATTTCCGGGATTACTCACAAACCTACTGAGGACACTCATTGCATGAGCAATGTCAAGTCTAGTGCTTACCATCATGAACATGACTGAATCAACCGCACTATAGTAGGGGACCTTTTCCATTTCCTTCTTCTCCTCATTCGATCTTGGACATTGATCGCTGGAGAACTTGAAATGACCAGCAAGGGGAACCTTCACTGGTTTGCTATCTTCCATAGAGAACTTAGATATCATCTTCTCTACGTAGGAAGTTTGAGAGATCTATAATCTGTTTCTCTCCCTTTCTCAGATGATGCACATCCCAAGGATCTTCTGTGCATGGCCAAGATCCTTTATCTCAAACTCCTCACTGAGTTGAGCCTTCAATTTTCTTATCTTCTCCATGCTGCTCCCAACCAGCAACATATCATAACCATAGATGAGGATAATCACCACTTCTTCCACCTTGTGCCCCTTGTAATACAAGCATGAATCATAGTAGCTCCTTATGAAACCCAGGCTGGTTATAAAGGAATCAAACCTCTTATTCAATTGTCGAAGTGATTGCTTTAGGCCATAAAGAGATTTCTTCAATTGGCACACCAAATCTCCCTGTCTTCCTTCCTCATAACCTTCGGGTTGCCTCATATAGATGGTCTCATCAATCTCTCCATGTAATAACACTGTCTTCACATCCATTTGCTCGATTTCCCAATTGAATTGGACCACCAATGCTAACACTATCCTTATTGTCTTGTATTTCACAACCGGTGAGAAGATTTCGGTGAAATCTATGCCTTCTCTTTGTGTGAACCCCTTTGCCACCAACCTAGCTTTATACCAGACTTCATCCCCTAGAGTGTTCTCTTCTTTGATCTTGTAGATCTATCTACAATCCACAACTCTCTGTTTTTCTGGTTTGGGTACCAATTCCCAAGAGTTGTTCTTCCTCAAAGAATCAATTTCTCCTCCATAGCTAGCTGCCACTTTGACGACTCCTTACATTCCATGGCATCCATGTAAGTTTCTGGTTTAACCTCCCCTTCTGTCCAGTGAGCTACTACATGAGCATCCGCAAACCCATATCTCAAAGGTGGTCTAACCACCCTCTATTCCCGGTCCCTTGTGAGTTGGTAGTCATTCAGACTTGCTGCATCATCCCCTTCCAGTTCAGTCTCCTCTTGAGTGTCTTGAGCTTGGCCTTCTTCAATGGGCTCTACCTAGTCCGAACCCTCTTGCTTTCCTTGCTCTACCTGAACTAAATTCTCCTTGATGCTATGCTTCACAAATTACGGACTGGTTGGCTCACTATCCCCTGCAAGGTTAGTTTTCTCCAGTAGAGAAATAACAATTCATTAAAAGTAGCATCCCTACTTATTATGAGTTTCATTCCTTTTGATTCTAAGGACCACAACCTATACCTCTTAACCCCATCACCATACTCTAGAAACACACATTTTCTAGACCTTGGGTTAAGTTTATCATCTTTTTTATTTGCATATGCAGCACACCCAAAAATCCTAAGGTTGCTCAACTCCGGGGGTTTTCCACTCCACATTTCCATAGGAGTCTTGAGCTCTAAAGCTCTAGAGGGTGATCTATTTACCAAGTATATAGCAGTAGACACAGCTTCCCCCCAAAAATATTTTGGTAAGCTGGATCCTATTAACATGCACCTAACCTTTTCCATAAGGGTCTTATTCATCCTCTCAGCAACTCCATTTTGCTGAGGTGTTTTTATAACTGTTCTATGCCTTAGAATGCCATTTAACTCACAGAATTTATCAAAATCCTTATTACAAAATTCTAAGCCATTATCGGTTTGTAAAGCCTTAACTACCTTACCAGTTTGAGTTTCCAGCAACTTTTTCCACACCACAAATTTATTCAAAGCATCTGATTTATTTTTAAGCAAATAAACTCAAATATTTCTTGAATAATCATCAATTAAAGACAAAAAGTAAAAGTTACCTCCCTGTGTTGGTGTTCTTGTTGGTCCCCAAAACTCTGAATGAATGTAGTCAAGAATACCCTTAGACTTATGCACTACGGTGTTGAAGCTGACCGGGTATTGCTTCCCAAGAACGCAAAACTCGCAGAAATCCAATTTCTCTAATTTGTCATCACTAAGTAGACCATCCTTGCTGAGGACTTGCAGACCCTTTTCGCTCATATGTCCCAAGCGAGTGTGCCAAAGGGCTACACTATCCATCTTAGCCATTAAGCTTGCTGCTTGATCCTTGATTTTTATCTCTCCGATCATCTCATAGAGTCCATCTTTTATTGCTGCTTTGATCACTACCAAAGATCCCTTGGTCACCTTGATCTTTCCTCTCTCTGCCTTGTATGTATACCCCATGGAATTCAGCTACCCCAATGAGATCAAATTCCTCATCAAATCTAAGAGATACCTTACATTTCTCAATAGCCTTGTGACTCCATCAAACATCCTCAGCTGGATGTCTCCTATCCCCCTCACTTGGCAAAAATTGTCATTCCCCAAGAAAACTCTTCCATCATTGATTTCCTTGAAATTCTTGAACCATTCTTTGTGAGGGCACATGTGATAAGTGCACCCAGAATCCAAGATCCATTTCTCACTGTCTTGCCTCCTGCTCACATTTGAGCACACAACAAGAACATCATCTTGTTGTTCTCCTTTGGTAATCGAAGTCTCTCCATTGTTGGGTTCAATCGGTGTCTCGGCTGGTCTACATCCTAGTAGACCTGTTTCTTCAAGTAGATCGAGAACATATTTACGTTGATTCACAAATATACCTTCTTTGGATCTAGCAAACTCTATCCCAAGAAAGTATTTCAAAGCACCCAAATCCTTGATCTCGAAGTCAACTGAAAGTCTCTTTTTTAATCTCTCCAATTCTCATTGTCATCACCTGTCAAGACTATATCATCCACATAGACAATTAAGATTGCAATTTTGCCTTCTGTATTTGTTTGTAAAACACAGTATGGTCAGCTTGGCTTTGACAGTAGCCATAACTCTTTACAACTTTCTCAAATCTCTCAAACCAGGCTTTAGGAGATTGTTTGAGACCATATAATGACTTCTTTAGTTTACAAACTTTATTTGGTCCTAACTCTCCCTCAAACCAGGGTGGTAGGCTCATAAAGACCTCTTCCTGAAGATCTCCATTTCAAAAAGCATTTTTAACATCTAACTGGTGTAAGGGCCAGTTGAAATTCATAGCCAAAGATAACAAGATTCTGATTGAGTTTATCTTGGCTACAGGGGAAAAAGTTTCCTAATAATCGATCCCATATGTCTGACTGAACCCTTTTACAACTAGTCTAGCCTTGTATCTCTCTATGCTACCATTAGCTTTACACTTCACTGTAAAGACCCACTTGCAGCCAACTGTTTTCTTCTCCTTAGGTAAATTAACTATCTCCCAAGTACCACTTCGTTTAAGAGCATTCATTTCTTCTATCACTGCTAATTTTCAATTCGGATCATCTAGAGCTTCCTGAATGTTTCTCGGAACAAACAAGTGTGAGATTTTGGAAGTAAATGCCCTATGGGTATGAGAAAGTTTTACATAGGAAAGATATTCGGTAATGGGATATTTAGGATGTTTTTTTGCAAGTTCGGATTCCTTTCCTAATGGCTATTGGAAAATCAAGATCTGATGGTTCTTTGCTAGGAGTGGTAACAGGAACTGAAGATGAGTTAGGGAAAGACTTAATTGTGATATTTGGAGGTCCGGTTCCGAAGGTTGAGATTGATCATTTCCATGAGGAATAGGCTGACTTTGACTCCTTTTATGAATCCTTTTCCGAGTATAAACCATAAGCTTAGGATTTTGTTGTAGTGATTCTCCCCCTGGTTTAGATACAGTAATGCTTGGCACTATATGACTAGGACTCCCTTCACTGTTTTCATTGATTTTATCACTTTATTCCTCAGGTTCAGATTGTTCCTGATTTTGAGTTTCTAGAATGGCAGTGGGAAGAGAGGAATGTGGTGTAGTAGTCAAAATCACATTTGGTAAAGGAGTAGGGAATAAATCTCAAAAATTTTCTTCCTTCACCTCATTCTCCCCCTGAAGACAATCTTTGTGAAAGTAGGGTTTATTTTCAAAGAACGAGACATCAATACTCACATAAATTTTTCTTGTTTGGGGATTATAGCATTTATATCCCCTTTTATTGGCTGCATACCCAATGAAAACATATTTTTCAGCTCGAGGATCAAGTTTTGACTGAGTATTATTAGGTATATGAACAAACACAGTGCAGCCAAACACTTTTAGAGGCAAATCCGAGTACATTCTTGATAAGGGAAAGCATTTTTTGAAACATTCTAATAGTGTGCTGAATTTTAGAACCCTTGTAGGCATTCTTTGTTAATCAAGAAAGATGCTGTTAAAAGCATTTCCCCCAAAAATATTTTGGAACATTCATTACATTATAGCACGAGCTATTTCAAGCAAATGCCAATTTTTTCTTTCAGCAATCCCATTCTGTTGAGGAGTATCCACACAAGTTGATTGATGATGTATACCTTTTTCTTTTAAAAAATTTCTCAAAAGTCCTTTAAAATACTCGGTTCCGTTATCAGTGTGAAGAATGCTAATTTTTGTTTGAAATTGTGTTTCAACCATTGTGTAAAAATCCTTAAAAAGTTTTTCAACCTTAGATTTTTCATTCATCAAATAAACCCAACATAAACGGGTATGATCATCTATAAAAGTAACAAACCATTTTTTTCTAGAGATAGTAGTAATTCTTGAAAGTCCCCAAACATCACTATGTATTAAATAAAAAGGTTTTGAAGAAGCATAAGGTTTTGGTCAATAAGTAAGTATTACGATGACCCTTTGATAAGCAACAACTTTCACAGTAAAAAGATGAATAATCCAAACCCTTAAATAAAGTGGGAAACAAATGTTGAAGATATGAGAAGTTAGAATGTCCTAGTCTTAAATGCCAAAGCATTATTTGTTCATAAACAGAATTAGAACTAACACTACTAAATCCCTGAGCCTTGTTATTATCGAAGAAATCATCATTAAAGTAGTAAAGCCCACCTTCCATCTTAGCACTACCATTCTTCTTCCTCGAGTTCTGGTCCTGAAATTCACCATAAGCATCATAGAAAAAAACATGACATTTAGAATCTTTGGCTAGTTTATTCACAGACAAAAGGTTACAGGCTAGTTTAGGAACATGAAGAACAAATTTAAGATCTATATTCTTAGATAATTTAATCAAACCTTTCCCCTAACTTCATCAAACTGCACATTTAGTCCGGCAAGGAATTTGTAAATGCGATGAGCGTCCACAGTTCGTTTGTAACAAATGCGATGTGTTGTTCTCCTTTGGTAATGTTCAAGAACCGTGGGCATTTGCAAGTTGAAGCCTATACTGATGCAGATTAGGCTCGGAGTGCCATTGATAGACGATCAACTTCTTGCTACTGCACGTTTATTGGAGGCAACCTTGTTACTTGGCAAAGTAAAAACCAGAATGTGGTAGCAAGAAGTAGTGCAGAGGCTGAGTTTAGATCAGTTGCTAATGGGATTTGTGAAGAGTTATGGATAAATAGATTGTTAGAAGAATTGAAGATCTCTAGCACGTTACCTATGAAGTTATACTGTGACAATAAAGCTGCTATTTCAATAGCTCATAATCCAGTACTTCATGACAGAACAAAGCATGTGGAGGTTGACAAACATTTCATCAAGGAAAAGATCGAAAACGGTGTGATTTGCATGCTATACATTCCTACTACTGAATAAATTGCAGACGTGTTCACAAAGGATCTTCCTACAAGACAGTTCGATAAAATCATTGGCAAGCTGGCTATGGAAGATATCTTTAAATCAGCTTGAGGGGGAGTGTTGAAAAGGGAATATTCGGTCATAATATTACCGAATATTATGAGTTTTATTAGTTGTATTCTTATTTCTGTAAATAGCTCTTTAGTCAACTCTGTAATTAATTAGGACATCTAGCCATTTTAGTTAGTTTCCTTATTTGATACTTGTATTCTCTTATATAAAGAAAATATGTGTAAACCATTTAAGGGTGAATAATACAGAGAAAAATTATTCCATTTTCTGTCTTTCGTTCAAATTCACATTATCACTAATTCATTATGATCAGCGTTTTATGTTTGTTGAAACATTAATAAGGGCATACTCTGTGTTTATTCATCCTTGTATGAATGCAAGCCACAGTTTGCCAACCTACCTATCAAAGCCTTGCACTTCTAGCTATTATAAAATTATTCAGATTTCTCTTGCTGCATTTCGTAAGTTCTATTTGAGGTGTTGTGCTCCCGGTCATGCATTCTCCGAGCACTCTTGGCAACCCTCATGCAATTTTCAGAGTAGTTTTTATCTCATATTTTTGGTTTATTAGTGCGGATTGGAAGTATTTTTTTTTCTTTTTTTGTCTCTCAATATCTGGTGTGAGCGGGATTCATTCTTGTGCGATAAGTGGCTTTATCAAGTTAAATGTAGGGTGTCTCTTAGGCCTCGGATCTCTTTTATGTTGCATAAATTTGGGTTTTTGACAGGGTCTCTTGTTCTCTTCGTTTGCTTGAAATGGACATGGGCTAAGAAACAAAAATGAACAAGAGCTATCAGGCGTTGATCCCCGGATTCTAGTTAAATTCCTCCCAAATTTTTTTGCAAACAGTTTATGAAATGATTTATATTTATATAAATTTAAATTTATCTCACGAAAACTATTTTACTGTTATTTTATTATAAACCGTTTTAAAAACCGTACATTAAACCAATTGAACTATGTGAAGTTGTTTTTTCTCATTTTTTTAATTATTTGAATTAAGAATGATACAGTGAGTTTATATTCTTAGATACGTCATATGTGTATGAATCACTATATAAAGTACAGTTTTAAGATAAGTAAACAACGTGTAATTGAGTATATTATACTCCGTATTTTGATTTCAGTGTGTTACCAAAAAATAAAAGATTTCAGTGCAAAGTGAAATAATTATCCAATCCATACTGATATCTTTATAAATTTAAAGCAAAGCCTAAATTATAGATGCAAATTTAAAAAAATTACAAGCTAAATACAAAGATAAAAAAAAGTGCAATTTATAAAGATTCTTGATTTCTAGTGATTTTATTACTTTCCGATTTTTACTTATAAAAAATATCTTAACATCTTATGCAGTGGATAAGAGAAGCCCAACCCATGAAGTATTGGAGGAGTTAGCATCAGTTGCTTTCAAAGTGAGGTTGTAAATTTCGCAGACAGTATTCGGTTTAGTTATCAAACGGAATGATTTGGTTTCGTTCAGTTTTGGTGTATTTTTTTAGATTTGATGATAATTTTAAATATATATATTTTACTTTACAAATATTTTGATAAATATAAAATTATAAATATAAATCATAAGAAAATAATCACATTTCAAACACATAAACTAATCCTATCCAAAATTTTATTTTAGAGTAAATTATAAATATTTTTTTTTGTATAAATCTAAATTGGGACTTTATCATACTATCGAATTACATACCTTTTATATATGTATATATATAATTATAAGTAGACATCATACTAAAAAAAATATCTTTTGAATATTGAAAATAGAGTTATTGTTTTTCTTTATGAATGATCGATTCATAATTAAAGAGAAATAGTAAAAATTTTAAATTACTATATTAAAATATTTAAATATACAAAACGGATTGAAATAAAAAACGGAACACAATATAATGGTTATTCATTTCAGTTTAATATTGAAATTGAAACTTTTGGAACTACCGCTTGTATAAAGCGGCCCTTCGAAGAACGACTCAACTCGCTGCACACTCAATCAAACACATCCCATGTCTTCTTGCATATTATCTTTGCATTTAATAATTGTTTTGTAAACTGCTCTTTTAGATATTCATTATTTCCATTCAATTCAAATATTCAGGTTTTTTTTTTGTTTGTTTCGTTTTTGTTTACATATTTACCCTCACTTAAAATGTGTAATTACCCTCGTAAATTTGAAACCCTAACACTCCCAAGCCAAGCCAAAGGCCACACATCGTTTCCTCTTTGGTTCTCCTCTCACTCTCATTCAATCAGTCTAAAATTCTCTCCACATTCTCATCTGTGTCGTCAGTCATTTGTCGCGCACCAAATTTCATCCCCCCATCTCGCCGTAACATTCTGATCTCTTTGTCTTAATTTCTTTTTCTCTCTCTAGCTCTCTAGCTTTCTACCATGCCTAACTCTCTCTCTCACCTTTTCAACCACCGTTGGTCACCAGTTCTTTCTCTATCTCGAAAAGTTCTCTCTTGGTCTGATTGTGAAGCAAAAATTAGGGTATTGATTCTGTTTGTAAAGATTTGAATTTATACCTCCAATAGTATCTGGTTTATTTGGTAGTATGTGCATCTATAGAGTGCTTTTGCTTTGGAATTTTGATTGGTAACTGGGCAGGTCTAAAGGCATACGGTGTTGAAAATTTCCTCCCCCTTTTGGATCTTAATCTTGTCAGATTTTGATTTTCAAAATCTTTGACGTGAATTTTTTTGAAAACTAGCTAGGAATTGTTTTTCATGTATGTTAACTGTTAGCACAAAAGCATTTTGTACATTTAAGAGAGAAAATAAGAAGAACAATATAGAGAGAAAAATTGTTTAGAAATACAATTTTTATAATATTTTTTATTATAGTGAAGAATTTTTGCTATTATTCTTGTGGATGTGGATTAGGCTTTATAATCCGAACCACATAAACACTTATGTTATTTTCAGTTATGGTCTCTTTATTGTGCTCATATATTATTTGTTTCTACTAATTTTTCAATTCCGTCATAAAATAAATTCTTCTTTTCTAACCAAGAATTTTTATAACCTGTAATATTTTCCTTCCATTCAATTTGGAAAATATTTTGTGGATTTGACAGGTTGGTTCACTAACAACTCCATCAAATCAAGATTTGTATACACGAATTAGGTTTTTTGTTCACAAACTCAAACCCCAATTATACTCTTCTAAGTGTTTGAGAATACTGAGTCACACATTCTTTTTACTTTTTTTTTTCTTCTGCTCATTCTTTCTCTCTACGACACCCACTCAAATCTTACCAAACGTTGAGGATGTATATGTGGGAAAATTTTCATGCACTTTAAATGCCCCGGCCATTTTCCTATAATCATTTTTAATTCCACGTTTATTTAATGATCTTGTCTATGAACAAAAGCGAAGGTGGTGGCTTCGAAGTCAAGAGGTGCATGCTGCGTTTAAAACATGGGTATGGGTAGCCACGTTATTCAACAGGCAACTGTGTTTTTAACACCAATCACAACAGCGAGGTGTGGCTAAGGACAAAACCTTGGCAGAAGGGATGACAAATTGACTACTGCAAAACTTCAAATTATATAGTAAAGATGAGTGATCCTTTTGCTTGTCTGTGCTCCACTGGCTGCCTCTTTTTTATCTGTCCCGGCGTTTAACTTAAGTTACTTCTGACTTAATTATTATTACCCATGTAAATTTCTAGCACCATTCGTTTGCCACCAAACCTGCTTCCATTTAGTTGAAGGGTGTCCCTATGCTTTGTTTAGGAATGTCCAGAGAACAAACCCAGACGTTTATAATTGACAACTAACAGAAAATTTTACTAGGCATCCACCGAAAGTGACATCATCAAGTTTTATGTAATCTATGTTACATGGACTCTTCACTTTACCTTGTTATACCTGTGTCGGAATCTCAATACTATGTCAATCGAACATTCTAAATTAAAAAAAAATTTAAGATAGTACATAACAACCACAATCCATTATTAAGATAAGAATTCTATGAGCACTTGTGAACACGAGTCCACAGTCATTAGGTCGGATTTTGTGACTTGGTTGTGAGCTCTAACCATCGTCACAGAATAAAATAAAAATCAAAAGCTTCCATAAGAACAACTACTGGTATAAAGTTAAAAGTCAAATATTTTGTATATATATATATATACCAAAGTGCGAAGGTATAAAGATAAGAGCAATGATTTTGATCAACAAAAAAACAAAAGAGGTCAATTTCCCTACTTATTACTGTGAGATTCCATTAAAAGAACTAAGCACATGAAGACACCACAGATCCTGTATGGAAATAGTTTTGTAGTGATTTGCTGTTTATAGTGAACCTGTTTTAGGTGTCTGTATTAGGGGTACTTCGCTTTAGTTGTTGACATGTTGCAGTTAAAACAAGTGGTGCAGTGTCATTTCAAAATTCAAATTCAAAATTTTAGTTTAGAGATAAGTACTGAAAAATCAGATCAGTTTAGAGAAAATCTCTTCCCCTCTTTTAGAGAAAGAAAATAAAAAAATGGGCAATCGACATATTTTAGTTATACCTTATCCAGCACATGGCTTCAAAATCACATTTGTAAACACCGAGTTTAATCACAAGCGAGTCATCAACGCATGGGAGAAAGAAGATGATGCAGTCGGCCAAATTCATCTGGTCTAAATACCAGACGGGCTGGAACTCTGGGAGGACAGAAATCAGATAGGGAAGCTAACTGAAGCTATCTGCCAGGTCATGCCTGGAAAGTTGGAAGAGCTCATAAACAAGATAAATATTGAATCAGATGATAAAATCACTTGTGTTCTGGCTGATATGACTGTGGGATGGGCACTGAAAGTTGCAGAAAAGATGGGAATCCAGCGAGCTGCCTTCTGCCCCGCGTCAGCCTCATTGTTAATGATGGAATTATTGGTTTTAACATTCAAAAGCTGATTACTGATGGAATTATTGGTGATGACGGTGAGATTTTGTTACTAGATTTTACTCTTAATTACTTTTCATTCAAAAGCTGATTATACTTGTGGCTGTTTGAATTCACCTTTTTGCAGGAACTCCAATTAAACATCAGATGATTCAATTATCACAAACCATGCCTGCAATGAACTCGAAGGATTTCGTGTGGGCCTGCCTTGGTGACTTAACCACACAGAAAATCGTTCTTAACCTTATGCTAAGAAACAACAGAGCTTTTGAAGGAATAGACTGGCTGATTTGCAACTCAACTTATGACTTGGAGCCTGCAGCATTTGCCATGGCTCCAAACATCTTACCTATGGACCACTTTCTACAAGCAACCAAGTAGGGAGTTTGGCAGGTAATTTCTGGACAGAGGACTCAACTTGCTTACAATGGCTCAATAAACAACCACCCAACTCAGTCATTTATGTTGCGTTTGGCAGCTTAACAGTCCTTGATCAGGTCCAATTCCAAGAGTTGGCTCTGGGGCTGGAGCTCTCAAACAGACCATTCCTATGGGCTGTGAGGCCAGATATCACCGAGGGAGCAAACAATGTGTATCCAAGAGGATTTCAAGACAGAGTAGGCAGTCGTGGACAGATGGTGGGTTGGGCACCTCAACAGAAGGTTTTAAGTCATCCTTCCGTTGCTTGCTTCTTAAGCCATTGTGGTTGGAACTCCACCATGGAAGGTGTAACCAATGGTGTCCCTTTCTTATGCTGGCCTTACTTCGGTGACCAGTTCCTTAATGAGAGCTATATATGTGATGTTTGGAAGGTTGGATTGAAGTTTGAACGAGACGAAAGTGGGATCATTAGGCAAGAGGAGATTAAAAACAAGGTACAGGAACTGCTCGGTGATAAAAGTTTCAAAGCAAGGGCTCTTGATTTGAAGGAAATGACTTCAAATAGTATCAAAGAAGGTGGATGCTCTGATAAGATCTTCAAGAGTTTCATTGAGTGGATGAAGGCATAGAAAATTTCTTCAAGTTCAATTTGTGCTTGATTTTTTCCTTTGGCTTCCCCCCCCCCCCCCCCCCCCCCCCCTCCTCACCTTTTTTTTTTTACATAATAAAGTTAAAATAAAAAGAAAATGGATTGGAGGGAATCACATGCTAGTCTTGCCTAAATTGGTTGTTTAAGGTTCTTTTTTTTCCTCCTTTTTTTTTTGTCCAGAGGAGTCATTAGTGAATCAAGTAATTAAAATTTTAGAAACTCTTGAATCTAAGTTTTATGTTTGATAAATGACAAATCCGAAGACTAAGGTACTTGTCAATTGCCATAATTTTATACAACACCATTGAATAAGTTCTTAAGTATTGTTACCTTCCGAATCATGATAATTTTCATTTGAGAATTTAAATTGAAGTTAATGTTGTGGTGATATTGAATGTCATCATAGTAAATTTGAATTTAAATATTCTCTATTTGATGAAGTAGCATTCGATCTCACTATAAACTTTATTCAATTTCACTTCCCAAATGGGGAGAATCATGATCCCTCACTTTATAATCAATTCTAATAAAACTAAAACAATATAGTCTCAACAGTAAGGCTTGCATTCAAGTCGAGTTAGAAGAACAAAATAGATGGCAAGAAAGGTTACTGAAATTCAAATCCATCCACCCACAATTATATGAGCAAATCCATCCATCAAGAAAATCCAGAAGAGATCAAATAACATTAAGAGATAGAAATGAGCAAATGATAGCGAATATCCTACTATGAAAGAATTGTCTATATGAAAGTGTAAAACTAAATACTATTTCAATTAAACAAACATTAAACTAAAACATATTTTTCCATAAGGAATGAATAAAACACATCTTATTGTTGGTATCTCAGCAAGCCGCTTTCAGTTGAATATTACAGGCATCTTATGTTAGGAAACGGAAAACAAGTTCTAAAAGGAGTGTTACTCTCTTTGGTAATCATACCTAAATAAGAGTTTTTTGGTTCTCTTTTAAGGGTGTAATAAAGAACATGAAAAGAAAGAATATTTGGTGCAGTGATTAGCGTGATAGGGAGGAAGCAACAATTAGTTTGTATTTTTCTTTCTTTCTAATCTATTGTAATTTCTCAATTAAATTGGTGATAGTTTAGATTTGGGTTTAGAGACTTTTATCTCTCTTGATTTGTACTACAATTTGATTATAGTGGAATCTTTCACCATCACACATGGACATAAGAGTTTTGGCTCCGACCTACTTAAATTCTCTATGTTTGTTTATTTATATTTTTTTGCTTTATTCTTAACAAACTAATATTAGAATTATTGTTAAGATCGATCTAGGCATGATGTCTTCTACCACTTTGTACAAGATTTTGAAATTTGATGAAACCGATGGTTTTAATCTTTGGCAAGTAAAGATGCAAGCTGTATTAACCCAAAGGGTTTGAAAATGGCACTGTTGGGAAAGAGAGGATACCTAGTATGATGACAGGTGAACATAAGTTGGAGATTGATGAGAAGGACTTGACTTCAATTCAGTTGCATTTGTCAAATAGAGTTTTGCGTATAGAAAAAACCACGGATGACTTATGGTGTAAGTTATCTCTATACGTGACGAAATCAGGCCCTACTATTGTTGTGCTCCCTTCCACCCTCGTTTAAACACTTAAGGGAAACCTTTTTGTTTGGTAGAGATATAATTTCTTTAGAAGGTGTTAAAGCTTCTTTGCTTTTTAAAGAATTTCTTGAGTGATATATGTCTGGGAATAATTATGAGCAACAGAGTCAAAGTGATGCCCTAGTCACTAGAGTTTCCAGAGGTAGATCTAGAGAAAGAGTTTCAGGTAGCAATAGCCAACATTATGATCTAAGTCTAGAAATAAGAATGTGACCTATCAATATTATTGTAAGAAAAAGAGATATTTTAAGTCTGAGTGTTGGAATTTGAAATGGAAAAATCAAGAAGAAAACAATCATAATCAAGGTCAAAATCAAAATCAAAATTGGGATCGGGATCGAAAAGAGTAACAACTTGAATATGATCATGTTTTTGCTGTCAATGGTAATAGGTTCTTTATTTCTGATTGAATTATGGATTTAGCTTGTTCTTGCCATATTTGCCAAAATAAAGATTGATTTTCAGTAATTGATTCACAGAACCAAGGGTATTGTCGATTATATTCACTCTAATATTTGTGAACCCTCGCATTTTCCATTTAAGGGTGGTGCACGACATATGCTTACCTTCATTAATACTCAAGAAAAACTTGGGTGTTTATGTTGAAGACCAAAGATAAGGCATTCAATTATTTTTAAGCAGTGCAAAACCATGACTGAAAAAGCAAATAGGAAAGCAGATTAAGAGTTTGAGGATAGATAATTGTATAAAATTTTGCTAAAATGAATTTGATGATTGCTATAGAGATGAGAGCATTGTTAGACACAAGACAGTCAAAGGTACACCACAATATAATAGGGTTACTGAGCGCGTGAACATAGAGCTCTTTTGAAGAGAGCTCATTGTATGATCTCAAATGCTGGTTTGACTTAGGATTTTTTGGCTGAGGCGACATCCACTACATGTTATTTGGTGAATCAATCTCTTGCTTCAGCTATAGAGTTCAAAACCCCACATGAGGTATGGTTTGGTAACTCTCTTGATTATTCTATGATAAAAAAAATTGGATGTTCTTCATATACATATGTTAATGATTGAAAAGTAGAGCTTAAGGCTAAAAAGTGCATTTTTCTTTGTTATGTTGATGGTGTGAAAGGATATAGATTATGGTGTCCTGATCCTAAATCATCTAAATTTCTCATTAGTCGAGATGTTACTTTTAATAAATCTGCTATACTTAACCCGAATAAAGGAGAGCCTGTTGCTTATGATTTTGATCAGGTTAAGAGTAGCACACAATAGGTGGAGCTAAAAAAGTTCTGATTTAGATCCTATGCAGAGCACTTTCACACAGTTTGTTTCTAAACGGAGTGAGAATTTGAGTGAAAAGAAGGCTCAATAGACTCAGGATGAACCTTACAACATTGCTAAAGATAGATCACACCCACATGATCCTGAGATGTCCAAGAAGAATAATATAGCAGCTCGCAAATGTGCCACGACCGTAATACTGCACATCTCAATGATGTTGTGATCTTCAAATACCCCGTCTAAAATCCCTGGTGTATCAATCACTTGATACCTTAGGTACTTATAGTTAGTATGAGCCACAAAGAATGACTTTGTAGTGAAAGCATAAGGCTGGACATCAACATCATCCCTAGTAATCTTCTTAAAAAATGAGCTCTTGCCAACATTAGGGTAACCACAAATCAAGATTGTTTTAGTATTTGGTTCAATTCTTCTTTCTGCTAGTGTATCGGGAAAAAAAAATATTTATTTTGTTATGGTTGTGTCAACCTTGCATCTAAAATTTTTCTATATGAAAATTTCATATCAATGATTTCACAGAAAAAAAAATAAAATATTATTTTATATATATTTTTTATATTTTCTCTCAAATTATATGTAATTTTTGGTAATAATTTTTCCCTACTGACAAGATTTATGAATCCATCAATCCTACTCAAAGGTGGTCGCTAAGTCAAGATAAGTTGTAGTCCAAAAATCAATATTTTTATGTAAGTACAATTGCAACTATTTCTTCCGAGTGAAATCTTCAAATTAATGAAGCTAGGTTTTTTAGCAAAAAAAAAAAAAAAAAGAGGATGAAAGAGAGATCGAAAGACAAAAGAAGGGAAAGAAAGATAAAAACTTTTTAATTTACTTGTATCAGTCTTAAAACTTGAAATACAACAAATTTTTTTTTTTATTAATTTCTTATTCCTATTTTTTGTCTTTCTTTTTTTTCAAATTTAAGACTTACTGTGGGATTCTTGGGAGTTGGAGGCAATTTTACTTTTTCTAGACTATCAACTCTTCTGCATATATATACCACTATTTTGAATGGCATTTTCTGAGCGCACTGAGAGGCGGAGCGTAGGTAAAACGCAATGAGGCAAAAATTGGGATTAGGTAAAACGCCATGAGGTACAAATTTTTAGGAGTTTCTTTCAGTGGATATACGCCCCACTGAAGTTTTTTTGAAAGCCTTAAAAATCAGAAGAAAAAAAATACAAATCTAGGGCTTGAACACATGCCCAAATGAGTAGAATACAAACCTCATCGCTAAGCTAGTTGTTCTTGTAGTGATATCATTGTGCTTCATAAATATTTATTACATGTTACCTAGTTTAATAATAACTACAAACTATTTAATTAAACACTTACAAGTTACAATAATATAAAAATGAAAAATTATATATAATGTATATGAAAATATATATTAATATTTATAAAATTATAATTATAATGTATATTCTCTAGAGAGTTAGGTAAAAATATTAAAGTTTGTTGAAAGTTAATTAATTTAAAGTTTAATAATTATTTTTAAAAAAAAATTTGTGTAATTTATATAATTTTAATATTAATTACTTATTATTATTTTATTAGAATTTTGATACACCCCAACACCTCGAGGCTGACGTCTCACCTCATCGAGGCAAAACACCTCACCCAACTCCTTTGCCTTTGAAAACACCGCTATGTACTCTTCTTACATGCACACGCCTCAAATCATTGTCCATTTATTTATGAGCAGGGAATTGTCCTTACCTTGTCCGACAAACAAGATTAGTACTTTGATTTACTTAAGTGAACCTACTATAATCAATAAGATATTAACTTTTTCTAAGAGAAAAAAAAAAGCTAAAAGAAATTGTAACCTATCAATTTTAAATTTATTAAAAGTAACTGAGTTAACAATTATCCCAAAAACTTAAGTTCGTAGGAAATAGTTCAATTGATTATTTATACTTTAACACACACCATCACCTAGAAGTCGATTGAAGAATTGAAGTCTTTGCATGTGAAATTCAAGTGTTAAAAAGGAAATTAATATTAAATGAAAAGGGAAATCTCCAGAACTCAAAACCAAGATCTAGAGTTCTATACCATATTAAGAAATACTTGAGTTACCAATTATACTAAAAGCTTATATAAGCTCATATAAAAGGGTCCAATTAATTATTTATACTTTAATAAAATTGTACAATTTGCTTCTTTTTTTCTTTTTGAAAGTAATATTTTTTTTTATTTGAAATGGTTACTTCACGACTGGAACGAGAATGACTGCTTGAAATTAATTATTGAAAAATTGTTGGGATGCACTACCAGAATAAGGGATGGTGATAATAGTTAAATCTATACTGCCAGAGTTCCCGGAGTAAGACCTTCTAACCTGTAACATCTATAACTTTGATAAAGGCATTCTTGGTTCAACGCATGGAGGAAAGGAGAAGACAAAGAAATAGTTTGAGGCCTTAGCAAAAGGAGCTGGCTTTGCAACTTCTAAGATTATATGTCGCGTTTTTAACTATTGGGTGATTGAATTCTATAAAACTAATTTGTTATTATCAACTTAATTAAAACACACATTGTATATATTTGCAGATTTCTATCTCTGGGAACAAGGGCAAAAATATATATACTTTTCTTTGCCACGCAAGCTGATGCAGGAGGATCCGAGTTAGTTGATGCTGAGTTATCAGATGGCAAGTGGGCTACCTAAACCGGTTTACATCATTTAGCGGGCCACGGGCTCGGATTGGGCCCCGAAGACCCTAGTCTGATTGGAAATGAGCTTTCAGGAAAAACTTAGTATAAATCGTTTTTAAACCAAAAAACGAAGTTTAGACCTTCAAATTGGCAGTTTTTAGTTTTTAGGAAACTTTTTATTTTAATTATTTTAATTTCAGCCTTAATTTTATTTTCCTATTTTGTTTCGACCTTATAAATAAGGTCTTAGGGTTTCGTAATATTATAATTGTATTTTTGGAATAAATTAAAATAAAGCATCAGAGTAGTTTCTCTATATTGTTTTAGGGTTTTTCTTGTGTTACTCCCTGTGAACTATCTGTTCGACTAGCTTGCAGAATAATCGATACTCTGCCCGGCGTCAGTTGGTATCAGAGCTTCAACATCTTCTTAGGGTGAGATTTCATCAGTTTCTATGGCTGGTGCTGGTGATCATGGTCGTGGTCGTCGCGGGCAGGTTCCGAACGAGGAAGCCCCACGCCGTGATCGAAACGTTCAGGATGCGATGATTGAGGATTTACAGCGGTAGGTTGCAAAGTTAACCCAGCGTCTAACGGTGCAGAATTTCGGTGATCGTGAGATGAAAGATCACGATTCCGATTCCAGTTTCGAAAACCCGTATTACAATCCTGCTCGATTCGAGAAACCCCGTGGTCGGGAGGATCGTTATGGAGATCTCGGTTTCAGAGTGGATTTGCCGCTGTTAGCAAAGTTTTCTGACCTGATACCAGAGGATCTTCCTCCTAGGTTACCGCCTGAGGTCTTTAATGTGAAACACTTGAGTCCTTGTTTTGGGGATTCCGATGTGGCTATTGTGAACTCGATGACGAGTTCTTTTCAACCTGGGGCGACTGATGCAGGAGGATCCGAGTCAGATGATGCTGAGCTGTCAGATGGCAAGTGGGCTACCTAAGCCAGTTTACATCGTTTAGCGGGCCATAGGTTCGGATTAGGCCCCGAAGACCCTAGTCTGATTGGAAACGAGCTTTCGGGAAAAACTTAGTAAATACTAAGCCTTATCGTTTTTAAGCCAAAAAACGAAGTTTAGACCTTTAAATTGATAGTTTTTAGTTTTTAGGAAACTTTTTATTTTATTTAATTTAAATTCGACCTTCATTTAATTTTCTTATTTTAGCTTCGACCTTATAAATAAGGTCTTAGGGTTTAGTAATATTATAATTGTATTTTTGGAATAAATTAAAATAAAGCATCAGAGTAGTTTCTCTGTATTGTTTTAGGATTTTTCTTGTGTTACTCTCTGTGAACTATCTGTTCGACTAGCCTGCAGAATAATCGCTATTCTGCCCGGTGTCAGTTGGTATCAGAGCTTCAACATCTTCCTGGGGTGAGATTTCATCAGTTTCCATGGCTGGTGATCGTGGTTGTGGTCGTCGCGGGCAGGTTCCGAACGAGGAAGCCCCACGCCGTGCTCGTGGTCGTCGCGGGCAGGTTCTGAACGAGGAAGCCCCACGCCGTGATCAAAACGTTTAGGATGCGATGATTGAAGATTTACAGCGGTAGGTTGCAAAGTTAACCCAGCGTCTAACGGCACAGAATTTCGATGATCGTGAGATGAAAGATCACGATTCTGATTCCAGTTTCGAAAACCCATATTACAATCCTACTCGATTCGGGGAACACCGTGGTCGGGAGGATCGTTATGGAGATCTTGGTTTCAGAGTAGATTTGCCGCTGTTAGCAGAGTTTTCTGACCTGATACCAAAGGATCTTCCTCCTAGGTTGCCGCCTGAGGTCTTTAATGTGAAACACTTGAGTCCTTGTTTTGGGGATTCCGATGTGGCTATTGTGAACTCGAGGACGAGTTCTTTCCAACCTGGGGCGACTGATGCAGAAGGATCCGAGTCAGATGATGTTGAGTTGTCAGATGAAAAGTGGGCTACCTAAACCGGTTTACATCGTTTAGCGAGCCACGGGCTCGGATTGGGCCCCGAAGACCCTAGTCTGATTGGAAACGAGCTTTCTGGAAAAACTTAGTATAAATCGTTTTTAAACCAAAAAACGAAGTTTAGACCTTCAAATTGCCAGTTTTTAGTTTTTAGGAAACTTTTTATTTTAGTTATTTTAATTTCAGCCTTAATTTTATTTTCCTATTTTGTTTCAACATTATAAATAAGGTCTTAGGGTTTCGTAATATTATAATTGTATTTTTGGAATAAATTAAAATAAAGCATCAGAGTAGTTTCTCTGTATTGTTTTAGGTTTTTTCTTGTGTTACTCCCTGTGAACTATCTGTTCGACTAGACTGTAGAATAATCGTTATTCTGCCAGGCATCAGTTGGTATCAGAGCTTCAACATCTTCCTGGGGTGAGATTTCATCAGTTTCCATGGCTGGTGATAGTGGTTGTGGTCGTCGCGGGCAGGTTCCGAACGAGGAAGCCCCACGCCGTTATCGAAATGTTCAGGATGCGATGATTGAGGATTTACAGTGGCAGGTTGCAAAGTTAACCCAGCGTCTAACGGCGCAGAATTTCGGTGATCGTGAGATGAAAGATCACGATTCCGATTCCAGTTTCGAAAACCCATATTACAGTCTTGCTCGATTCGGGGAACACCGTGGTCGGGAGGATCGTTATGGAGATCTCGGTTTCAGAGTAGATTTGCCGCTGTTAGCAGAGTTTTCTGACTTGATACCAAAGGATCTTCCTCCTGGGTTGCTACCTTAGGTCTTTAATGTGAAACACTTGAGTCCTTGTTTTGGGGATTCTGATGTGGTTATTGTGAACTCGAGGACGAGTTCTTTCCAACTTGGGGCGACTGATGCAGGAGGATCCGAGTTAGACGATGCTGAGTTTTCAGATGGCAAATGGGCTACCTAAACCGGTTTACTTCGTTTAGCAGGCCAAGGGCTCGGATTGGGCCCCGAAGACCCTAGTCTGATTGGAAATGAGCTTTCGGGAAAAACTTAGTATAAATCATTTTTAAGCCAAAAAACGAAGTTTAGGCCTTCAAATTGGCAGTTTTTAGTTTTTAGGAAACTTTTTATTTTAGTTATTTTAATTTGAGCCTTAATTTTATTTTCCTATTTTGTTTCGACCTTATAAATAAGGTCTTAGGGTTTCGTAATATTATAATTGTATTTTTGGAATAAATTAAAATAAAGCGTCAGAGTAGTTTCTCTGTATTGTTTTAGGGTTTTTTTTGTGTTACTTCCTATGAACTATCTGTTCGACTAGCCTACAGAATAATCGCTATTCTACCCGGCGTCACAAGCATACTGTAACATCGACTTGAATCGGTCTTAGCTTAGTACAAATGATTGAAAACTTTTATATTTTGGAGAAAAATTCAAATAAAATTAATTCCGGAAGTGATTATGTTTGTGTTTTGCTGGAAAGATACAGCTTATAAAATAGGTTTTATATAGCATTCAACTCTTTTGTGCATGCAACATTTATCTATTTATTTATTTTGTAACAAAGAAGGTTATAAAGGAAATAGAGCAAAAGTTCAATGCTTTCTTCATGGACTGGTGAAGGTTATTTGAAACAATGTATAATCCGAAGAAAGAGGGTGGTTTGGGCCATAGAGGGAAAGCAGATGGAACCTGGATTTATCGGCTTAGTGGTTACTTCTGAATTTTCTATGTTGATTTTACTTTTAAAATTCACTTACTCAAATTTTAAGCAAAAAAACAGAACCACAATTATTAAATAGGCAAAATAAATAAAGAGTAAAAATACAACAATTTAGCCTGGTTCGACAACCTCTTTGCCTACATCTACCAACAAACCTATGGCTTTATTAATCTTCAATTATAACTTTAGGAACAACCTCACAACACAAAAGCTCTAATACATCCAAAACTCTCAACCTAATTTTAGTTGTAAGTGTTCTCTCTACTTAACAACCTAAAACTTCAATACACTCATAGCTCTCATCCTAATTCTAGTAGTAAACCCTTCTGATTTACAATGTATATTGGAATTATGAGTATGTCTTAAAACTTCTCTAACACCCTTTTTATATAGAGTAGATTTTTCACATTCTAGTAGAAAAAGAACAACATCATAAGATACTACTACCGTAAAACCCACAATTGTACAAAAGGGCATTTTAGTTATTTTCTGGCATTATAATCCTACATTTCATGCATACATTTTAATTTATGTAGTTTATGCTATAAATAAAAAAAAAAAGAAAAAAAAACAATAGCTTAAGGGAAGAATCAAACCATGGACTTAAAGGTTAAGATGTAGCTCCTAATCATTAAGCTTACTCGTTCTTTTTGCCAATTTAATTCAATTTAAGTAGTTTAATCAAAACATATATATATATATATATATATATATATAAAAAATAAAAGAACTCTAACTCTGTAGGATAACTTCAGTCCCCCAACAATGTCCGTAACAATCCCAACCTCTCCCCCAAAATTGTCGGTAACAACCCCAACCCTCTCTTCTAAAATCATCTCCAGGTTATCTCCTATATCTCTCTCCTTATCTCCTTTTTCTCTCCATTTTTGCGTATTCTTCTTCATTCTTTTTCTACTGACGCTACCAGCCTTTTCCTACTACGAAATTTCTCCTTTCCCCTCCAAAAAATCACCGCGACAGTAAATTCTCTCCATCAATAGACGCTTTACCACCTTCAATTGGCCGAAATCAGCATCCCCTGCATTTTAAGATCGGATTATCAAGTGGGTAAGTCATATTTATCTCTCCTCTCTTTTCACATGATTTCTCTCTTTAACACCCAATCCCTCTCTTCGGCCATTGACAGATTTTCCTTGCCGTCAATCTGTCACCATCAAACTTTGAGCAAATCTCTAATTTCTCGGTAGCATAATCTATTTCTCTGTAATTAGAAAATAAAATTTATAAATTTGATAAACATACGAAAATTATCTAATGCATGAACTAAAACAAAAACAAAACAAAAAAAGTAGAAGCAATTCTGATTTAATATACTTCATAAAACATTAGATTTTATTCTTGAAAACTTGAATTGTCTGCTCTATATATGAAGAAGATACTAGAAATTTTTATTCACATCTAGAGTACTAATCATTCACAATTTGTTGTAGACATACTCGAAAATTAAGACCTTAAAAAATAATAAACAAAAATTCAAACTTGAATATGGTTGTAAAATCAGCAAAAATAGAGTGCAATACACCCGTAGAGTGGCTGTTTTAGGGTTAAAAATTGACATAGATACATATTGTGAGTTAACTAATTGTACATAGAGATAAGAATTTATATTTAACCAATGCTGAAAATTGTCTTTTAGATGTTAAATCTTGATAGGATGATTTAAGTGTGTGTAAATATGGACGTAAATTGAAGTTAAAGCAAAAGTAACATTTAATGAATTTAATTTAGGGTATAAAATTATAAAATAGAATCTATCCAGTTTCTATAAAAATGATTTTGAGAAGTTTTTAGTCATATAGTATTACCATTGATCGATAGAATTGAAATGTTAGGGTTAGGTATTGTTTTGGCAAAGGGAAATATGAAATTGACATTTATGATATGGTGTGATCAAGATGAGTTAAAACATACTTTATGTATACTTGAGTCAGATGGTTGAGTTGAATATTTAAATGTTAGAGTGAAGAGGTAAAATTAAAATTTTCTTTGCATATCAAAATAAAAATTATTATATTATTTTTTTTTTTTAAAAGTTTGTGGTTGAAATAAATATAGACTGAATGGAAAGGTTGAGATGAATGATCATTTTGGGTTTAGTGTGTTGGGGGTAATGAATAACAAGGTTTAAATGGGTTGGATTGAGTTTTGTTAAAAAATTTACTCGTTTACAAGTTTAATTGAAACTTGGAAAATAACCAAAAAACAGAGGAGACTCTGCCAGAATTTGTAAAAAAATTATATTCTAATTTAGCTTAAAAGAGAAATGGAGACGTTATTAACTTAACCAGATAAAGTCCATGTTTATCTATATTTTTTTAAGGCATAAAGAAGCTCATCAATGAACCTGGAATAATTTAGAGGACTAAGAATATCTTGCTAAGTACAATTGTACAACCTAACTATTAGTGATTTAGTATGTTGATATGTTTGGAGACTATGACATGTGCATTCAGGCATACATGCATCATGACATTAGAAAGATGTAGGCTTGGTTCTTGTTTTAAGAAATACTATATTTTATAGGTTGTGGGACAAGCGAGGGGACTATTACTTCATTTTACTAAGTCTAGTTTCTTCTGTGTTTTGAGGTGAGTGGTTCTCTACACATATCTTATGGTTACTATCCCTCCTATATGTTTCCAGATTTTAATATATTATAATATTTGCGTATGTTGAGTATAGATAGTTTAATAAATTGAGTTCTTACGTTTTGATGGAAATTTGAGAATTTAAACCATCTTTGAGATTTATCTGAGATTTTATTTATGCCGAGAACAAATAAAGATTTGTTATGCTTTTTTCAAATACGAGTTTATTATAAATGAGAAAAGTTCAATTTTCATTAACTTTTATATATTTTCTCGAAAATGGGTCTAATTGGAATTGTGATTGAAATATGTCCCATTGAGGGGTGTGTTTGAGATTGTTTCCCATTGAGGGGTGTGAGTATGAGAGGATGCATCATGAAAAAATGAAATATGAGAACAAAAATCTCGGGGTAGCACGCTATATAAATATATTTGGTATGTGATGTGATTGGTCCAGTGGGGGGCGATGTGCTAAGATAGGCCCAATGAGGAGCGTATGATATGATTGGCCCAATGAGGGGCGTGATGTATATTTGACCCATATTTTCTCTTTTTGATATTACCAGTTTTATTTGTGTATTTGAAAGAATCTCATGAGATGGTTTTATAACTGGTAAAGTGTTGCTACCTCAAAGCATGGCTGGTAAATTAAAATGTGATTTTAGTAAAATAATTATTCTGCTAGTATATATGTAAATATCCTAATCCCCTTATCTTATGTGATTGGATGATACATATAGAGGATATATAGACACGGTTTTATCTATAGAGGGATTAATTCTATCTCCCTAAGCTATACAGTTTACCCTCAACTTTTTTTCTTCAAGTCGTTGTAGGTTTAGTTGATTTTTCTTCCATTTTGTTTACGAACGGTGATGTCAGGTGGGCTTGCCACTCGGGCATTCTCTACCTACTTTTGGTTTGAACTAAATATTTGGTTTTTGTTGGTATTTGAATTTCGTTATTTTTCCTTTGAGTTTAAATGGATTATGGAATGCCTTGATTGTTTTCAAGCAAGTTCTTGTTTTATTTTTTTTTAAATTTTTGAGTGAGCATGGAGTCTACGTACCTTGAAATTTTGGAAAATTTATTTATCTAGGGATTTGTGGGTATTTTAAAAAAAATATATTATGGCATGTTTCTCTGATATGGTAATGCGGGAATTGTGTCAAGTGGGACACCATTATATTGATTTTCTTTGAAATTAAAACTTTTATAAAAAAAAAAATTTAATCGTTATCATTGCTTTTGTTAAATTTTGAGAAAAGACTGAAAAGATAGATTTGATTGTATTTTATTTAAATTTACGATGTATCCACTAGGATTATTCCTCTTGGTACGGGTCGTGACAACAACTACAACTCTTATTAGAACAAGCAATCATCCAATTGGAAACTATTATTATACTTCTACTAGAATAAGCAACTAAAAAATAGGAAACCATTTTTCCCAATTCAATTAGAAGTCCTCCTTGTGAGGATTTAAGATAAAATCCTAACAAATCTCTACCTTGACTCAAAGTGTAGTTTAAGATTCTGCAGAATTTTGTTTTGATTAAAAAAATTGGTTAAAACGTTTTTGTGAACTCAATTTCCATGTTCATGTGTAGAGGATGTTGCCCTATCGTCGAGCTCGTTCTAGTGTTAGTGTTATAGTTTTGAAGTTCTGTAGATTCTTTTTCTTGATAATGATTTTCATTGAAAAGTCCCTTTGTGTGTTGTGGTCCTCTGAGGATGTCAATCAGGAGAGTTTTTATCAGAGTAAATGTTTTAGTAAGATCGTCAAAGTTAGAGTACTTATGTCTAGATATTTGTTGTGGTCGAGGTTGTGTATAGGGATTGTGGTGGGTTTGTCAAAATCCTTAGGGTTTCGGATATCTAGTGGGAATGAAAAGATCTTTCATGTTTAGAGAGATTTTAATTGATATTAAGGTGATAATTTATCAATTGTAAGAAATTATATATTTAGTGGAAAAGAGTTTGATTGTCAAAAGTTGTAAAAGTAATGATTAATATCTTGAGCTAAAATTATGGGTCTTGAATAGCTAAAAAGTTTGGTAAATGATTCCTTGGAAAAGTTTCATTTCTGTTTTGGCCTTTAATGAATTTGTGGTTGTTGGGCATTCTTGGTTTTGTGTTCAGCTCTTATATGATTTTAAAGAATGATTTCAATTTTATATAGGTATATTTGATTTGGTATGTCAAGCCAAATTAATTGTAATGCTGTGAGTGTATGTACGAGATGGAGAAAAAAATAATAAAATAATTCCACCTTTTATGGATTATGGGTTAAAAATTGCTTCCTTCAAGTTAAGTTACTTGTGGTGTTGAGGATTAAGTGGAAAAAAATGGGAAGATTGTGAGTTATAGTCCAACCAGTAGATATGATGTCTTCGACTTATGTATATTATATTATTTGGTTAGAATACATAGTTTTAGTTTTATTAGAGGCAAGGTTTATTTAAAATTTTAGTGTTAAATAGCAACTTAGAATCAACCTGAAGCTCAAGAATCACAGATTTTCGTACAAGTCATGGATACAAGAACTTAATTATTTCTATATAGATATGTATATAAATACCATTCCATCTTGAAGGATGTATGAAAAAAAATTAGTGGTTGTTTTTGAACATTTAGCTTCTTGAGAAGAATTGAGTAGCATATCTTATTGAGTCACTTGATTTCTTGTGGTAGGGTAATTTTGGACAAAATGATGGTTCCAAGAGAATAGTTTGAACTGAAATTAGAAAAAGAAAAGAGGCTGGGGTAGATTAGACATTAAATTATTTTTGGAAATTAAGGAGTGAAAAGAATTAAGGATGAGAGTCAAAATGGTAAATTAGTGGGATGGTAAATTAGTGGGATGGTATAATCATATATAGTGAGAAATTGGGTGGCAGAACATTAATTCCAAAGAGCAAAAGTTAAAATGTCGATTTTTCGGTAAGGTCAGTGTAAAGAAAGTAGTTTTCGAGTTGAAAAGTTATTGACTACAGATCAAAAGGGAAAATTTAGGATTTAGAATTTAGTGCGAACAAAATGATTTACTTAAAGTTTATTGTTGGGGTTTCATTATGTAAATGGTTCAACTAATTTGATTAATAAGACAGATTTAGGATATGATGATCAATGGTTTACTCGGTTGATATATCAGTTTAATAACGAGAAGGATTAATGAGGCCAATGTATCAAACAGGAAGCTCTTGAGGGATTCTAGAAAGAGCAATAGCTAGATCTTTAATAACTGGAGGTATTAATGAGGTAAAGCTGATTGGTGAGTAATAAGTGAAGTTTGATTCATGTAAATTACTAAGGAGTGTACATAATGTTGAACAAGATTGGTGATCGGTGATGTATGTTAAACTTGAGGAAATATAAATAAAAAATAATGTATGGTAATAGGATGATATAGTGCGTGTTTAGGGGGAGAATTGATAGTTTAAGTTAATTATGAGTAATCTATGTGAGGAAAATAGGAGAATTTTAGAAATTGGTTCAAGTAATGGGTAATCCTATTTAGCGAAGTTTATTTTAGGCAAAAAAAATTAAATTACACTAAATTAGGTTACGGATTTTCAATGGTTTAAAGAGCTAGTAATTTAATTTACTTGAAGTTTTCAATCATTCATGACAAATGATTTTAGGGATAATTGCAATGAAGATGGAAAACTTGATGAGTTGGCTTGGGAAACTAAGAGAGTAATTATTTTAGTGATCATGCATAAAATAATGTTGGATTTTGGTGGACTTTGATACAGGTATGTTTATAAGTCAAATTTAAGAGTTCAATATATATCTTTGGATTTGATTGGTTATGGTTAATTGGAGATTAGTTGATATAGTGATAAAAGTGTGGAAGTTAATGAGTTTTTGTTATCTTGTACACATGTTGTCTTGCTTAATTAATTTATGACTATTTAATATGGAGATATACTTTCGTGGATTGAAGTGGCTTAGTCGTTATTGGTATTGGAACATTCTTGGAATTAGAGTTGTCGATGAGTTTTGGCTTAACTACAAACCTATACTTCTTTGAATGTATCAAGAGAATGGTCCAAAATGCATACTTTAAGGCCAATTGGTGGCTACTATAAATTTTGAGCCTCATTATCTGTTGGTTTGAGATATTGAATTTTGTGAAGAGTGTGAGTATGAATGAGAAATTTTAAGTGTTTGTCTGGTGGTACAACTTTAAATGAAAAGTTTGAAATCTAGCATGAATTAAGTGACTTGAAAGGCTTTTAACTTAGATTATTATATGACCTAATGAGTGGGATGTGAAGTAAATGTTGTTTTTAAATATTATATTAACTCTTGGGTGTTTTGAAGGGGAATTTAAAAGATAAATTTGTGTTAATCTAATGGCTTGGGTTTAGGAACTTAAGGTTGTGGTTTAAATTAAAAATCTTCGAATTTTTGTAAACTGTAGTGTAGGAGATGTTTCAGTATTATAAGATCAAAGAATTTTATGCTTAAGGTCATTTATACTTTTTAAAATTCGGGAGTGAAAGCTAGAAATTGCGGTTTGACTTAGCTAGATGCATATAAATGATTCTTGGGGCTTAGTAAATTGGTGGGATCTAGAGTTACAGAATAAGTGCTACAAGTATAGGAAGATTAAAGTCTATATTCTGTGTACTATGAGGTTATTATGATCAAGATATAATTGAGCGATCTGAAATAAATTGAGGGAGTAAGGAGTTATAATTATTGTTTATCAAAGGGATTAATTATTGATGGCATTATGGTTTTGAACGTTTTGTTGGAGTTGAGTTAACTATTACAAATTATCAAGATTTGATAATTAATATGAGACCTATTAATGGTGAGTGTGGTTATTGTCAAAAGAGTATATGAGTGAGGAAGGTATAGTGAATTCCTTAGAAAATAAAATTTGTAGTTAGGTGATATCAATGAGAATCAATGGGGATGATAAACATCCCTTTTTGGAGTGAATAATTCGGGTTATGTTTTAACATTAATGACCTAACTGAAGGTTTAAAATTCAAAAGTTTTGTTGTCGAAATAGTTAGACGTACATTTGAGCTTAAATGAATCTATTGTTTAAATGGACTTCTAACAAATATCTTATTTGATGATTTAATAGCTACAATAATTAAAATATATTGAAGCATAGATAAACGAAATTTGGTGAAGGCTACTTTGAGGTTATAGAGATCGTGGATAAATGACACTTTAGACATTTTGAAAGTCGGTGTGCATTTTATATAAGGTAATTATAATTGAAAGGAATAAGACTTGATCCATATATAATTTTTTAGAATCTTATATGGTTACACCATATTGGTGATTGAGCATAATTTTGAAAGTATTTTTTCTTGATTTGGTGGCCTTTCGACAAAAATCTAGTTATCGTGGATTGGTTTGAGTGTTGATACTGGTTTTGAACAATGTTATTACTAAGTAAAATGATCTTATGTTATAGAGGTTAGCTGATTAGCTAGATTGATACACTTATTTGGATATGACTATGCTTCGGGAAATTGCATTAGTATAAGCAAATCTCCTAGGGTTAATTAGTTGTTGACATTATATGAGAGGTTAAAAAATAGGTATTAATGATCATCGATGGATTAGGATGACGTTGGTGTACAGTAAGTTTTAAGCTCCAGTGGAATTATGTTGTCGTTGTGAAATTAAAGATCATAACAGAACTTGTGAGGACATCTTAGAGTCAATAAAGGGATATGTAGACAAAAATAGTGTCACATTGAGTTTTAGGTGAGCGAGTTTGACTTCTTGCTACAGTCACCTTGGATGGGTTTCGTATGGGTTGTTCGGTAGGATAGGATATCAAATCGCTATTTTGGGACATGTGGAGTGTTTGGAAGAAGGTCAATGTGGTTGTGTATTGTTTAATCTTGCCTTTAGAGCTATTTTTCAATAAAAAAAAAAATTCTTATCATGTCCAATGCTTCTCTTTAGAGAAAGTTAGAGGAGAGTTGTTTAACGTGCTTGTTTTGTTAGGGTAAGTTATTAGAGGACCTTTGTTCTAGAAGAACAATTTGTCGTGATCCTTGTATTATGAATTAAGTCTTGTGTCCCAAACCCTTCCATCCCTTGGTATAGATGTTTTGTTGTAACTGCGTGGCAAAAGAGGCCATGTGAAAGCGTGAGTTAAATAAGTGGATTTTTTTATCCATGTCTTTTTTTTAGATAAACTTTGAGGTCGAAATTTCTTTAAGGAGTAGAGTTGTAAAACCCATATTTGTACAAAAAGGGCATTCTAGTTATTTTTCCTATCCTACATTTCATCTATACATTTTAATTTACATAGTTTATGTTGTAAATGAAAAAAAAAAAAAAAGAACAAAAAAACAATGGCTTAAGGGAAGAATTGAACCATGGACTTAAAGGCTAAGGAGGTAGCTCTTAATCATTAAGCTTACTCATTCTTTTTGCTAATTTAATTCAATTTAAAATAGTTTAACCAAAACCGATATATATATATATATATATATATATATATAAATCAAATAAAGAACCCTAACTCTGTACGACAACTTCATTCCCCCAACAATGTTTGTAACAATCCTAACCATAGCAACCCTAACGCTCTCTTCTGAAACTATCTCCAGGTTACTTCCTATCTCTCTACTTATCACCTTATCACCTTATCTCCTCTCTCTCCTTGTCTCCTTTTCCTCTCATTTTTTTGCATATTCTTCTTCATTTTTTTTTTCTCTTGACACTACTTGTAACGAACCATCCCGAGCTTGCCACCCCGAAACAGAATCATCATGTGTTTGAAATCCAAGCATGACACATAAGCAACAATTTAAAACACATATCAATTGAAAATAATAATTACTTCATAACCTTAAGTCTTTTCAAAAGAGATACATCATCATTCTCCTATCATAATCAATATATACAAAAATAACAAAATGCATGAATATCTTTTCTTAAAATTCTTTTCTTCTCTTTCTTGCAATGTTTGAAGATGTTGACCACGAGACTTACTTAAATTACTCAATGTAAATCTCAGCTCAATAATCTACCAGTCCTACCCGATGCATGAAATTATTCAGTAATGAAGAGTGAGCTTCATAAGCTCAGTGAATTTAATTTACTAAAAGTACTTGATTTGTATACTTCTAGTCATAAGTCACAATTCAATCATTTATATTCATCTATCTCTCCTCATATCATATCAAATCAATCATCATACTATATTCTTTCAAAATTCTAACTCATAGACATATCATTTCAATTATCTTCTCATATATTTAATTAGCTCAAGTTTATCATCTCAATGACATTATCATCATCTTACTATCATATTTTACCTCGTTATGAGATTCATAATATACAATCAATTTATTATTTATCATGTCATATCTTTTTGTCAATCAATTTTCTCATCATAGTTGTCTCATCATGAGACACCTCTTTCTATAATAATTATTCAATCAATCTAATGCTAAGTCATCTCAATCATCAGTAATAAAATACTCCAAATAAAAATGCATGCAATTATATCATCATCATTTCTTTCTTTATTTATTTCTTTCTTTCATTATCAATCTATACTATCAATGTATGGGAAATACCAATTTTAGTATATCATCTGGGAACGTCTTACCACATGTCGACACGTTTCATCCAAACTAGTTATCCTCATGGTCTTCCCTCTATGCATATGATCAACAACATAAGCAAGTATATCATAACATACAAATCAAACTATCTCTTTTTTATCATATAGATATCAACCATCTCTTCATATAATATCAAGATATTGATCACAATCTTAAGAGATTCATTTCTCTATTCATTATATATTTCTTTCAATTAATCTTTAATACATACAATATTAATTCAATAATTTTCATTTTATCATACTGTCATTCTATTTTATCCAAATATCATATATTGTCATATTTTGAATACAATCATGTTTATTATATATTTCCAATAATATTTTCATATTATTTATTATATATCAATTTTCATATTGGTCTGGTTTATTAAAAGTAAATCTAACTCACCTAGTAGCATTTAAAGCTACTCTTGGACAACCTCCTTTCAGTTCATGCTCTTTTATGTAATTCCACCTGATTGCTGATCACCAACACCTAACTATAACAACTCATTAAATTTCTATCTCATTTTTCAATTCTTATATATCTCATACTTTTAAATTTCTAAACCCAATTCCAAGTATTTTCATGTATGCATAAATCAACTTTTCTCAATTCAACTTTTCAACAAAATTTCTCTTTGCTTTGAAAAAAAATCAAATTTCAAAGCCTTTTTCAATTATAGTAGAAGAATAACCTTTCAAAATTTAATTCTTCAAAATAAAATTCATTAATGTTATCTTTTTCAAAGCTTTCCTCGAATTTCTTAAAAATTCTTTCGTAAACTCAATGATTTGAACACGAGATCATAAAATATTTTGATTCAAGATTATCAAATTCTTCAATTCAAAGTGTTTATAAGCTTTTCTTAGAGAAAAGGAATATTTTTCTAGAGAGAGAAATAAATTTCAAATGTTCTAAAATGATTCTGAAAGTTCAAAAATGTTTATATATGAAAATCCTAGTCGGCTACTCGGCCAACTGGTTCACTACCCGATCGACTACTTGGCCGACTGGTCCACCCAGTTAGCCTTAAATTTTTCAAAAATTCTTGAACTTTCTTTCATAATTTTATAACTCTTTTAAAAAAACAAAAAATTAACATCTTTCAAATTTTCATGCATGCTCATATTTCACATATATAAAATTTCAATAGAACTATCACAATTACTCTTTTAACCTTGCTTTGAAGGTACGGGTATTACACTACCAGCTTTTTCCTAACGCGAAATTTCTTCTTTCCCCTACAAAAAAATCTCTGCGATGGTAAATTCTCCCCATTAGTCGACGCTTTACCACCTTCAATTGTCTGGAATCAGCATCCCTAGCATGTTAAGGTCGGATTAACAAGTGGGTAATCATATTTCTCTCTCCTTTCTTCTCACATGATTTCTATCTCTAACACCCAATCCCTCTCTTCGGCCATTGACAGATTTTCCTTGCAGTCAATCTGTCACCACCAACCTGTGAGCAAATCTCCAATTTCTTGGTAACATCAACTTTTTCTCTGTAATTAGAAACTAAAGTTTATAAATCTGTTATACATATGAAAATTATCTAATGCATGAACTAAAAAAAAAACTAGAAGCAATTTTGATTTAATATACTTCATAAAACATTAGATTTTATTCTTGAATACTTGAATTCTGCTATATATATGAGCAAGACGGTAGAAATTCAAACTTGAATGTGGTTGTAAAATCAACAAAAATAGAGTGCAATACACACATAGAGTGGCTGTTTTGGGGTTAAAAATTCGAATAGATACATCTTGCAAGTTAACTAACGGTACATGTTAGGTTAGAGATAAGAATTTATTTTTAACCAATGCTGAAAAACGTTTTTTTAGGTGTTAAATCTTGATAGGATGATTTACGTATGTAAATATGGGCATATGTAGAAGTTAAAGCAAAAGTAACATTTAATTAATTTAATTTAGGATATAAAATTATAAAATAGAATCTGTCCAGTTTCTATAAAAATGATTTTGAGAAGTTTTTTAGTTATATAGCATTACTATTGATCGTTAGAATTAATGAAATGTTGGGGTTAGCTCTTGTTTTGGCCAAGGGAAATATAAATTTGACATTTCTGATATGGTATGACCAAGATGAGTTAAGACATATCTTATGTATGCTTGAGTCAGACAGTGGAGTTGAATGTTTAAACATTAGAGTGAAGAGGTAAATTAAAATTTTCTTTGCTTATCAAAAGAAAAATTATTATATTAATTTCTTTTTAAAAACGTTTTGGTTGGGATAAATATAGATTGAATGGAAAGGTTGAGGTGAATGATTGTTTTGGGTTTTGTGTGTTGTTGATAATGAATAATGAGCTTTAAATGGGTTGGATTGAGTTTTGTTCAGATTTTTACTTGTTTAAAAGTTTAATTTAAACTTGAAAATTGACCCAAAAACAGAGGAGACTTTGCCAAAATTTCTAGAAATTTATATTCTAATTTAGCTTAAAAGACAAATGGAGATGTTATTAATTTAACCAGAAAATTGACCAAAAAACAGAGGAGACTTTGCCGAAATTTCTAGAAAATTTATATTCTAATTTAGCTTAAAAGACAAATGGAGAAGTTATTAATTTAACCAGATAAAGTCCATGTTTATCTATATTTTTTAAGGCATAAAGAAGCTCATCAATGAACCTGGAAGTATTTAGAGAACAAAGAATATCTTGCTAAGTATAATTGTACAACCCAACTACTAGTGATTTAGTATGTTGATATGTTTGGACACTATGACATATGCGTTCATGCATACATGCATCATGATATTAGAAAGATGTAGGCTTGGTTCTTGTTTTAAAAATTACTATATCATATAGGTTGTTGGACAAGTGAGAGGACTATTATCTCATCTTACGAAGTCTAATTTCTTATGTGTTTTGAGGTGAGTAGTTCTCTACACGTATCCTATGGTTACTATCCCTCCTAACTGTTTCAAGATTTTAATATATTATAATAATTGTGTATGTTGAGTATGGATAGTTTAATAAATTGAGTTGTTACGCTTTGATGGAAATTTGAGAATTTAAACTATCCTGGAGATTTATCTAAGATTTTATTTATGCCTGGAAGAAAATAAAGATTTGTTATGCTTTGTTCAAAAAAGAGTTTATGATAAATGAGAAAAGTTTAATTTTCATTAACTTTTATATTTCTCTTGAAAATGGGTCTGGTTGGAATTGTGATTGAAATATTGCCTATTGAGGGGCATGTTTGAGATTGTTGCCCATTGAGGGGTGTGTTTGAGATCATTGAAGGGCATGAGTATGAGAGGATGCATCCTGGGAAAATGAAATATGTGAATAAAGACCCCGGGGTAGCGCTTTATATAAATATATTTGATATATGATGTGATTGGCCTAATGAGGGGAAATGTCTTGAGATTGTCCAAATGAGGGGCGTATGATATGATTGGCCCAATGAGGGGTGTGTTGTATATTTGACCTATATTTTCTCGTTTTGATACTATCAGTTTTACTTGTGTATGTGAAAGAATCTCATGAGATGTTTTATAACTGGTAAAGTGTTGCTACCTCAAAGCATGGTTGGAAAGTTAAAATGTGGTTTTAGTAAAATAATTCTTTTGCTAGTATGTATGTAAATATCCCAATCCCTTTTTCTTATGTGATTGTATGATACATGTAGAGGATCTATAGACGTGGTTTTATCTACAGGGGGAATTACTTCTATCTCACTAAGCTATATAGCTTACCCCTAACTTTTATTTTTCAGGTCGTTGTAGGTTGAGTTGATTTTTCTTCCATTTGGTTTATGAATGGTGACATCAGGTGGGGCTTGGCACTTGGGCATTCTCTACCGACTTTTGGTTTTAGTTGGATTTTTTTGGTATTTGAATTTCGTTATTTCTCTTTTGAGTTTAAATGGCTTACGGAAAGCCTCGATTGTTTTCAAGTAAATTATTGTTTTTTTTTTTTTGTTGAAATTTTTAAGTGTGCATGGAGCTCTGTGTACCTTGAAATTTTGGAAATTTTGTTTATATAGGGATTTGCGGGGTTTTTTTATAAAAAAAACGTTATGAGAATGTTTCTCTGATATGGTAATGCAGAGATTGTGTCAAGTGGGACTCACTATATTTTATTGATTTTCTTTGAAAGTAAGACTTTTACAAAAAAAAATTGTTATCATTGTTTTTGTTAAATTTTGAGAAAAGATAGATTTGATTGTATTTTATTTAAATTTACGATGTACCCACTAGGATTATTTCTCTTAGTACAGGTCGTGACAACTACTACTACTCCTATTAGAACAAGCAACCATCCAATAGAAAACTACTATTATACTCCTACTAGAATAAATAGCTAAAAAAATAGGAAACCATTTTTCCCAAACCAATTAGAAGTCTTTCTTGTGAGGACTTAAGACAAAATCCTAACAAATCTTCACCTTGGCTCAAATTCTCTGCCTCATCATCAAATTTGAATTTCGTCTTTGGTTGGTGCGATCCTTCCTTTCGGTCTTCCTATCTCATATGCTTACTTTTCGAAGCAAACATCCTCTTATTCAACACGTACAAGCTCTTTTCATTCATGATATCTCGCTTTACTACCTTTGAACCATCGAGAACTTGTATCTCATCATACTCATTAGCTTTTCCATTATCACTCTCCTTTATTCTACTCAACTTCTTCAAGTCCTCCATCATGACCTTAATTTGCTATTTCGTGTATTCCTCTTCCTCATTGTAGATACACTCCTTATTTGAAAAATCTAGACTTGATCTTGATATTTCCTCATTCTTCCTTGAAGTGCTCAGCTCCTTTTCTTTGTTTGGCTCCTCACTCGATATATTCATGAACAATTCTTCATTCTCGAACACACTTGGCCTCTTCAACTTATCTCTCTTTGTAGGTACCGTGGGAACCTCCCCATCCATCCAACTTTCTTGCCCGCCATTAACATCGTGATTATGTCGTCTTCTTCTAGTGGCAAGTATTCCGTCTCTGGTAACATACTACTCAACAAATTAGTGATAACAGAATTGTAAAGGCTAATATCCATACATTCTTCCATCTTCAATTCATTAATTATCTCAATATTAATCATGCCTATTTTTAAGCAACAATCTAGTAGGAAACTACTACTACTACGAGAACAAGCAACTACAAAATAGAAAAAAGACTTTTCCCAAACCAATTAGAAGTCTTCCTTGTGAGATTTAAGCCAAATTCCTAACAATGTGTGTGTGTGTGTGTGTGTGTGTGTGTCTCTCTCTCCCTCTCTCTCTCTCTATATATATATATATATATATATATAGGTTTTCAGCAACAAGTATATAAAAAGGATGATGATGTGGAAGTTTTCTAATTGTATTGGGAACTTATCAACTGGATGTTAAGTTTCCTAGCTAGTTACTCAATCCTCACTTCTAAGGCTGTTACTAATAAAGATGGGTGTGCACAAAATTTATATGGCTTTTCTCCAGTTTGCAAATACCCTACTAAAAATGAAGATGGAGTTTCCTTTGCAACATTGCAGCTATTGTTCAAGGAGCAGGCTGTTATCGATAGTTGGTTTGTTTCCTTAATTTTTTTTTTGTATACCCTCCTAATTATATATCCCTGTATATAATTATGTATGTGTGTGTGTACAGGAACGGATGCTAAATTATTAATGTCATCAGGATCAAGGTGTCGAGTCAAAATTTTTCATAGAAAAGCTCAAAATTCAGCATATTATGTTTAATAAAATTATAAACCAAATATATAATGAAAAAATCATTGAGTATGAGATTCTAGCTATGGCCAATGACCACTTATATACAATCTTTAAGTTGATTACTACTTTGTTGTTTTTCCATGTAGTTAGGTTATTTTACTCCACTTTTGTGTGTCATACATTTTAGTATGGAGTGTGTCAAGTTTCAAGAACAATTCAATTTTTTATTAAAAAAAAAATTTATATTATCCGTTTTACACATTATAATTTTACAAACAAAAAAAAAAATTATTTAAGATTCCTTGTATAAAATTATTTAAGAAAACTTATATCAAATTTTGTTAAATCAAACTATATCTTTATGTAAATTAAATTCTTACTAAGATTATATATTTTGCCGAAAATTGTCAAATGAAAAAACTTAGATGGAGTACTTTAAATGAAGTTCATGTAATTCTCATAAAAATATTATTTTTAAAAATAAAATCCGATATCGGATTTTAGTATTCAATAAAACTCATGTAATAGATCAATTACACAAAATAAAAAATAAAAAAATTATCAGTTTAGAGTATAATTTAACATATATTTCATCAATGATTTAAAACTTATTATATCTCCAACATGCTTAAGCAATTTAACCATCCTTGGTGCATTATACTTTTTGGTTAAACCATGAAGGTAAATGGGTTTTTCAAGATTTTACCCTACAATGTGTTGAAATCATCTCCAAGCTTTGTTGACATGGTCCTATATGTGTATATGCTAATAATCTTATCTTGATTCTCTTTGTTCGGCCATGCTGTCCATGGCCGTTGGGTCTCAAATGGGTCTCAAATAACTTCTTCTTTTTTCTAATGTTTTTTTAATAGCAATTAATTAAGAATTAAGAGATGGATATATACCTATAAGATGGATATATCTTACATGTGAGAAATTTTTGGATAAGTCGAGTCCAACCAAAAGATGATATTTCATCTTCAAGATCACCATCCTGATTACTTGACTCAAGGTATGTTAAAGTGATCACGTATGTAAGAAGTTTTATACATACTATGACAAGAAACAAAGCTCTTATGCTCTTATTCTTGTGTTTGGAGGAAGTTCCCCTTCCTTTATAACCCTTCATTTGCGAGGTAGGACATCATGTCAACAAACATGGATGGAAAACAGTCAAGGACTAACACTTGAGCAAATCAAAGGACTTCATTGTTAATTTTGGAAACCTTAATGACTCAAATGTGAAAAATAATTGCGAAGAACAAAAATAGGAAACACAAATTCTAAGGGACCAAAATTGTAGTTTAGCCTTTTTTTTTTACTTTACATATTATGTTCGTGATTAAAGGTTGTGGGACACGTCCCCTAAAAACTTAAATAATAATTATTTGAATTGTAAAATTTTCAAAATGTATAAAATAAATGTTTTGTGGAATATCTAAATAACGAGAAATACGTGTTTGCGCTCAGTGTAAACACTGTTAAGCTCTATGTTCTCGTTTAGTGCATCATTATCTACCACACTAATCGAGAGGTAATTATATCACTACGATTCTCAAGGATAAATGATTCCATCATTTAGGCTAATTGTGTTGAATTTACGAATTTGCGGGTGGCAATGGGTCAAGCTGGCCCGTGGGCCGACAAGGTCCAAAACAAATTTAGCATGGCCCAACACGACCCAAATTTCCATGGGTCGTGCCATGCTTGGCACGGTACTATTACTTGTGCTGTGTTGGGCCTAGCTTTTGAAGCCCACGACACGACACGAAACCCAACACGGCCCAGCCCGAGGCATGGTATGAGGCACGGCCCGACACGGAGCACGGCGCGAGGCACAACCATAAAATACAATTTTATGCCACTAGAATAATGAGTCAAGAAGAATTAGATGATGATAAATTTGATATTTTAGGACGGTGGAATAAATTGAAAATTATTACCCTATTATTAACATAATGGCACGTGATCTACTAATTCATAAATTAAGCAACTTCACCTAAAGTCACACATTAATATAAATTAAATCAAATCTATACAAATAATTGAACACAAAAAAAATGTTTTTTGTGAATTTTTAATTTAAATATTGAACTTATAATTTCTTGATTTTAACATAATAGCATTTGATTCAATGAACTAAAACAGTAATAGGAAATCATATAATATTATTCTTTTTAATCCACCGAATGAAACTTTGCTGCATAGCATGGTTAGACAGCTCATTATTCAATTTCTAAAGTTGTTTGTCTAGGAATTGCATAAGTTTTCTTTTTTCTTTTTATTTAAATGTCAAAAAGGTTATAAAAATTACTTTTTTTAATTATTGATAATATTTTATGTCTTTCTAATTTTTAAAATTTCTAAGTTGTTTTTTATATTTCACCAATTTGTAAGTCATTTCATTTTCTTTCTTTATTTTATGTTTTTTATAAGTTATTTAGAAGATTTTTTAAAGTTGTAATTTTTAAGTTATTTATTTATGCTATTGTTTTTGTTCAATTTCTAAGTTATATATAATATTTAACTTCATTAATAAAATGATTGTTTTTCTATACAATTATAAGCATTCAATTCAATATTTATAATTTTTTTTACTATTTTCAACAAAAAAATCAATATATACTTATGAGGTCCATTGACCGGCACGGCCCAATAACCATGTGGACTTTGAGCCATGCCGGCCTGAAATTTTTAAAAGTATAGCATGGCACGACACAACACGAAAGCACAACGGGCACGTAGTTATGAGAGTTAACGAAAACAAGGGCCAAACAGAAAACGTTGCTCAATGAGCTCATCTTACCATATCGCCTTTCAACGGGTTATTCCTCATCACAATGCCTTAAAGCAAGCAAATGTCATATTCATCATTACAACGTCCCCAGCAGGCAAATATCTAATCATCATCATATATATATGGTGACCGTTACTCTGGGGTTTTCAACAAAATATACCTTTCCATTCTCGCGCCTCTGCGTGCACTTACATGCCCCTCAATATGCAATCAAACTCTTGATGTAGTTGTGATTGTGTGTAAGTGCAATTGGTCCTTTTCCCAAAAATGATTATCACAATGACTCTCGACAGAAAAATATCATATTCATTATTACAACGTTTAAATTGGGAAATAATCAATTTCTTTAAAAAAATCAAAATTTTAATTGGATATTACTTGTAATGATAATCAAAGCGTGTTAAAATATCTCTAAATGATTATGATAAATTTAATAATTCTATTTATCTCAAAATTGTTTATAACACAAATTTTTAAGTTACTTAAATTCATATTTTTAAAAAAATAAAAACATTTGATGGTGTGATCAAAATTGTTTATAATCATTTTAATTTTTAAAATAGAAAAGTTTGTCTTTGATTTTTATTTTATGATGGTCTTTGATATTCATTTATTTGAGATGTTAAACTATTTAATTTTATAAAAAAAAAACATATTAACAAACTCTCCATTTAAAATATTTAATTTTCTTTTTATGATGGTCTTTGTGTTTCGTTTATTTGATGGTGTGATAGGCAATGATATCATAATATTTTTTTAAATATAAAATATATGAAGTAAAATTTGTTTTATACCATATAATAGAATATAAATTCATTTAAATTATATTTTTAACAATTTTCGGAAAAAAAATATGATAATTTTTTTTATTAAAAAAACCTAAAAAACTCTAAGTTAAATATATTTCATCTCTAATATTTCTATTTTTTAAAAAGTAACATTTATGATACCTAAAGGTATTTTGGTCATCATGAAAAGTAATATCCAATTAAAATTTTGATTCTTCAAATAAATTTATTTTGGGATTGTTTGATGGTGAAAATTGATATTTTGGGGTGAATCGTTGGTTTTAAAAAAGTTTAATATGATACTGTCATTTCAACAAACTTGGAGATAATGCAGTTTAATTTGCCCCATCTTAAAATGTGTTTTATGGACCAAATAAAAAGGGATGGAAGGAGGGAGGGTAACAAGATTAAATAATTTTGTGTGCACCGAGGTAGGATGAGAAACATATCTTCCTACTTATCTATCTCATTTTATCTTCTTCGTTCTATTTAAAAGTAATGCACTAATAACGCTTAATTAACATCCATTCCGAAACATCTCAATAAAATGAGTATATATATATGCTTATAGCACATTCATCTGCATTATGTGTGCGCGTTTTGAGGCAAACAATCTCTTGCTATTGGGATATATACTAAGTTTTATCCCATATGTGTGGACGGATCGATTTGCATATATTCATATATTAATCGGATCAAAATTCCAAATACCCTTTTATCACCAATTTCTTGTTTAATTTGTGGTTAAGATAAGCTAGATACAGAGCAAAATTAATTCAGGGTGCGCATGAATTTAAATTTTGTTTGTTATTGCAACAAAATTAATTAATAAGCTGCCCAGACCATTGATCTCAACCCTAAATCAACTATCTTGGGTTCTTAGCAAGGGTTTAAATTTGTGTTATTGATCTACAGGCCGGCAAATTAATCCATATAGCTTTTACCATAAAAGACTATTGACCTATATATGCAAAATGCCAAAATAAGTGTGAGAGGTACAAGGAATTTAGAGACAAATATTAGCTGGCTTCAAACAAAATCTCTACAGTATCATTACATCTTGTCTACGTATAAACCAAAGTTCCTTTTTAAGCAACACATTGTGTTATGTAGCAAGCCGACCCTTGCCGGTTAATTCCTTTAATTTCAAGGTGCTTTCAGTACATAAAAATACAAATTTCCATATTGTACATTAATATTCACTATAAATAGACCCCATACACCCCTTAGTTAAATCATCACATTCAAACTCACAAATCACCAACAATACATATTTACTTAAAATTTATTCTAATTAATTAAGCTCTAATGGCTTCTAATCAGCTGCTTGTCACCCTCGCCATTATCGCCGTCGTTCTTCCTACAGTTGCCTTTGCAACAGAATTCATCGTCGGCGATTCTAATGGGTGGAAAAACAATAACTTTGATTATCAAGCTTGGGCTAAAGACAAAGTATTTCATGTTGGTGATACGCTAGGTATATATAATAATATCGATCAATCCTTCCAATTTGAGAAAATACTTTCAATACATAAAAGTTAATATTTGTATGTAAAAAAAATTCTTGGGATTCTTACCTACTTTCTAGCATTTAAATGTGACTAAGTTAACATCTTTTCTTATTTTTGCTATGAAAATGGTGCAGTGTTCCAATACGCAGCTAAGAAACACAATGTGTTTAAAGTGAATGGTACTGGATTTAAGGAGTGCATAACCCCACCAAAAAACGAAGCTCTCACCAGCGGCAACGATAAAATCGTCCTGGCTGCCCCTGGAAAGAAGTGGTACATTTGTGGTGTTGGTAATCACTGTGCTGAAGGTGGACAGAAGCTAACTATCGAAGTCGAAGCCGAAGCCGCTGCTCCAGCACCAGCTCCAACCAGTTCTGCTAATGGAATTATGTCATCTGGGTATCAAGTTTTCATTGCAGCTGCTATGGTACTAGGAGTTGCAATGAAAATTGTAATGTGATGATCAAAATTTACTTGAAATTTCTAAGTACCTGTTTGGACTGAGGTTTATTGCCCAAGAATTTTGTAATTTTTGTTTAAGCAGCACTGACTATCATAAGCAGTTTGCTTTCCCTTGTTACTTTTGTTGCATCATTCATTTTGGTTGATAATTAATGATACATGTGTGTTTAATTTGTTACTACCTAGCTCATTATATATGTCCTTAGAATTTTGCTCTTTAATACAACCTCACTGAGTTGCTCCCAATGAAACAAAAATTTCCTCAGTTAATAAAATTCTGAGGAGGGGAGAGAAAACAAAAAGAGAAAGGCAATTCAAATGTGACAAACTCACAAAGCCTTAAAGATGGAAGATGATTATATATCAACATTAACATGTATTTATCAACATCATAACATTATTAACATCTAAAAAGTGATTATATATGGCAACAAAGGAACTTAATTTCTATGGTCATAGCTCGTCATGGTTCAACCTATTTAAATCTTTTTCTTTTCTATTGGTTCTTTTAAGTTGAAATTGGAAGCAAGTAATTACCTATTTCTCGTCTTCCTTCTTCCCATACGAGTAGATCTTGATGATTTGTCATTATTGGTTTCACCCTTTTTCCTTTGTTCTTCCTCTTTCTCCTTCAACTTGATTTTCATGGCATTCACCAGTATCTCAGTCCTTGGCTCTGGCACCATTCCCTTTGATAACATCTCATCAACATAACACAAAGCATCTTCAATCCTTTCCTTTTCATAGAGCCCGTGAATCATGATCATATAAGATCGCTGGTCAGGTCTCAGTGCACTTTTCGCCAACTCATCCCATGCATATCTTACTTTCTCTTCATGATCCCAGTCCGTTTATAACTCCAAGATCAAATTGTACATGTAGCTGGTTATCTTGCATTCATTTTTCTCCATCCTCTCCAAAATCTCTGGAACCTCCTCTGGATTCTTCAAGGACTTTAGCAAGTAACCACAAGTACGATAATTAGACAAACAATTTCATTTCTTCTTCTCCATTTCATCCACTAGTTCAAAGGCCTTTTCCATCCTATGAATCTTGCAGAGATGCTTGATAAGCAAGTTGTAAGTTGCAACATTCGAGAAACAACCTCGCTCACTCATCCTCCTAAGACTTCTAAAGTTTCAGGGATCCTCTTCTTGAAACAAAGAGCGTCAATGACACAATTGCAGATCACCACATCTGGGTTGCACCCTGTCTCCCACATTGCTCGAAACAACTTCATTGCTGTGCCCAACTTCCCCTTCTTGGTCAGCGCATTTATAAAAGCCCCGTAGGTGAACAAATCCGGCTTGCACTTAGATGCATTAATATCCCTCCAAAACCTTTTTGCTTCATGCACATTTGCCAATACACACCAACCGTTGAGAATAATATTTCTCATCTTTATATCGAAACCGAACTCATTTTGCTTAAGAGTAAAACAAAGTTTTCACAACGTCCACATGCTTATACCTACTTAACCACATCAAAAGCGTCTGAAACGCAACCAAATCATCCTTGATTCCGAATTCTTTCCACTTTTTATAAAAATCAATTGCTTCCTCCACCTTATGTGCGGCCACGTATCTATTAAGCAAAACCCTGAAAGTACTCTCGTTGACAAGCCCTTTTCTCCTTGACATTTCATCGAGCAGTTGGTTCAACTCCTCAAAACGCCGCATTTTCCCGTTGATATCAGCAATCTCATTATAAACGATAGACCCGAGTGAATGACCACTGATAAAGTGTTAAAAACTGCATGATTAGGTTGCTAAATTGAATAAATTCTTTAACCAAAAATGAATTAAGCACTTAATTATGCAGTGATTTTTAGTACTTGACTCATTGATAAATTCTGATATTTTGCACTTAAAATGATTTATAATGCAGTTTGTAAAACCACATCAGACTTAATACTTAGTTTTACCCCTCTTATTGTAAACACTTAATCCTAATTGCTTATGGGCATTCTTGGAAAAGAGCTACCAATTAGACTTGCGGCATAGAGGCCGAGCATATCACACACGGGCTGGAAAAAAGAAAAGAAAAGAAAAGTAGTTTACCCAAAGGAGCAGAGGCAGCAGTTCACACGCATCGTGGCCTCACAAGCGGTTCACGCAGAGGAGAATACGGAGCAGTTCACGTGGGAGAGGAAAGTGACAGATGAATATAAAACCTCCGGGGGTCTCTCTCACAGGAGGCGGCTGGAATTATTTTTATTTTCTTAGTCTTTTTCCTCCAGTGCAGTTCATTCAGTTTTCGTTTTTCGTGTACTGGACAGTGTTTTAGTTTTCATTTCTCCTAGATTTTCTTGCTGAACGGTGGCCTCTCATTTACATTTGGCCTTCTTCATTTTTATTTCTGGAGTTTTCGTTTTATCAGGTGCGGTTTTATTTTTATTTTGATTTCTTTTGCTCTTAGATTTGGTAATGGTTCTACTTAGATTTATTTTTGTTATTAGAAATATTATGTGTAGCTAATTTATTAAGCTTGGGTTGTGGAATGAGATTCAATTTATTTTGGATTCTAGTTTAATGCAATATTTTGTTAATAAATGTTGATTTCGCTCTTTTGCTAGTCAGATTCAAATTGAAAATAGATTGCAGCTCTTGCTCTTGATTTGTTGTTGACGTAAGGCACAACAAACGCTTGAAAATTATCAAGACTTCTTTCAGTTGATTTATAATGTGTGTTTGGCTAGTAAAATAATGAACCCCTTAGGGAAATATTGCAAAACCTGAGCATAACATTTTTTTATCTTCCGTTTATCAAAGCCTTGACTGGATTGGTAGATGAGAAAATTATCTAGGAACCGAAACAAAGAAAGTCTTATACCCAACTCAAGTGTTTTCTAATTTTCCTTTTAGACATAAACTTTAATTTCCTCTTTGACTTAATTTTTACTAAAATTACTTTCACACTTTTTCTTCCAAATTGGTCTTCAAGATTCCTCTCATTGCATTCCATTTTATTTGTTTTATCTCTCATAGTTAATACGTTTTTTTTACAACAAAATTTCACAAATGTTTTGATAATCCTTTGTCCCTGTGGAATACGATCTTGGACTTATCCTTGATACAACTTGACACTTCTACACTTGGAAGCACATTTGAGACCGAGTCAAGTTTTTGGCGCCGCTGCCGGGGACAACTGGTGTTTATCAGAGCATTCTCTTATTGCCGAGAGGACGTTTGTAGTGCTGTGAACCTCTTCACAGCTTGGGTGATATATTTTCCTCTCATTTTACTTTTTTGATTTTATTTTATTTTATTTTGGTTGCTGAATTTGCATGTCTGGTTGGGCTAGAGATAGCACATATAGACTTGTTAGGACTGAATCATCAATCTCATCCTTGGGTGCATCTGTTTATCTTATTCCAGCATTTGAATCATCATTTGACATTCATACCAACATAGCTGAACATGAAGAAAACAATACTAGGGAAATGATAAATCCTAACAGGACACTTAGAGAATATTTGCAGCCTGTTAGAACCAGACCACCCTCTTGTATCATTCAACCTTTGAATGCAAATAATTTTAATTTCAAACCTTGGATGATTCCACTGCTGCCACATTGACATGGCATGGAATCAGAAAACCCTTATTTGCACATCAAAGAGTTTGAAGAGGTTTGTTCAACTTTCATGGATAGAAGATGCACTGAAGAAGTCATTAGGTTAAAACTGTTCCCATTTTCGCTAAAGGACAAGGCTAAAACCTGGCTGAACTCCTTAAGGCCAAGGTCCATTGGGACTTGGCAAGAAATGCAAACTGATTTTTTTAAAAAAAATTTCCCAATGCATAGGACCAATGCCTTAAAAAGACAAATTATGAATTTTGGTCAAAAGGATGTAGAAACATTTTATCACTGCTGGGAACATTTTAAAGACCTATTAAATGCATGTCCTCATCATGGATATGAGAACTGGAGGGTCATAAGTTTTTTCTATAAGGGTTTGCAACGAAAAATGAGGCAATTTGTTGACACCATGTGCAATGGTGAATTTTTCAACAAAGGGCCCGAGGAAGCCTTTGAATATTTTGACTACTTGGCTGAAAATGCCCAATCTTGGGACACAACTGATGTGTATGATAGGTCTAAGCAAGTTGAGTCTGGTCATGGAAAATATACTTTAAAGGAAGATGATGATTTGCGTGCTAAGTTAACTTTGTTGTCAAGAAAAATGGAAGTGCATGTTGTCCCTAAAATTTCTGATAAGTGTGGTATATGTGAGGATCATGGGCATCCAACCAATGAACGTCCCACAATCCCTACTTTCAAAGAAGTATTGTTGGACCAATCTAATGCTGTAAACATGATACATAAACCATATTCTGGTCCTTACTCTAATTCTTACAATCCAAGATGGAGGAGTCACCCAAATTTCAGTTGGAGGGGTGACCAGAATGTAGCTCCAGCAACCTTGGCTCCAGGTCCCTCTCAACTCACAATTCAAACTCCTCCAATGCAAAAGAAGGGACTTGAGGAGACGGTACAGCAGCTGTCCAACACTTTGCAGCAGTATATGCAAGGTCAAGCAACAATCAACAATCAAAATTCTCAAGCAATAAACGACATCCGGAGCACACTTACAAAGATGACTACAGCTTGGAGCTTCCAAGGAAAAGAAAAATTTCCTGCACAACCCCAACCCAATCCATAAAGTCAGCCACTTCAAGAAGGAGTTGGGAGTTCAAATGTAAGGCTAATGAAGGCAGTCACTACTTTGAGAAATGGTAGGGTGGTGAACATTCCAGCTCAAGGTTCAGACAAGGCTGGTAAGGTCTCTAAACCTGTACAAAATGAGGCTGAAAAGAGTGAGGTTGAACAAGCTGAAACTGAAAATGAAAAGATTACATGTTATATATACCTGCTCCCTTTCCTCAAAGATTGGCCCCCCTGCACAAAGATAAACACCAATCTGAAATTTTAGAAATATTCAAGCAAGTTAGGATTAACATCCCTTTGTTGGATGCTATTCAACAAATTCCTACCTATGCTAAGTTTCTAAAAGATTTGTGTATTGTTAAAAGAAATTTAAATGTGCAAAAGAAAGTCTTTCTTACTAAGCAGGTCAGTGCCATAATTCAGAGTAATACCCCACCAAAATATAAAGACTCTGGTTCACCTACAATTGCTTGTGTTATAGGAAGTTCAAAAATTGGTCAAGCTTTGTTAGATCTTGGTTCAAGTGTGAATTTGCTGCCTTATAATGTATATGAACAGCTTGGTTTGGGGGAATTAAAACCAACTTCAATCATTTTACAACTAGCTGACAAATCAATTAAAATGCCAAGGGGAGTTGTTGAGGATGTTTTAGTTCAAGTGGATAAATTTTTTTTCCCCGTCGATTTTGTTGTGTTGGATGTTCACTTGATGCCAAAATTTTCTTTTCAAGCACCTGTGATTCTTGGGAGACCTTTTCTTGCTACTTCAAATGCATTGATAAACTGTAGGAGTGGTGTTTTAAAGCTGAGTTTTGGGAACATGACCCTCGAACTGAATATTTTTAACATTTGTAGGCAACCTCAAGATTTGGAAGCTGTACAAGAGGTCAATTTTCTGGAAAGCATCCTTGAGGAAGAGGCTTATTTGGCATACCAGCCCACTGACCTGCTATTTGAGTTAGAAAATATTTGTGACTTCATCATGGATGACAGCCCCATTGATGCTTCTCCTGTTTTTAATGCAGAAAATAAATTTGAAGCTAAATGGAGGCCTAAAACTGAGCAGCTTCCACCATTGACAGCAAGTTTGAAGCCTTCAGCAGATGAAATCCCAACACTAGAGCTGAAACCATTGCCAACTAACCTAAAGTATGCATTTTTGGGCCCAGACAGCACATTCCCAATGGTGATTTCAGCCCAGCTCACTCATGACCAAGAAGGTAAACTAATGGGAGTCCTAAGGCAGCACAAAGGTGCTATTGGATGGACAGTTGCGGATATAAAAGGTATAAATCCTCTTGTGTGCACTCATAGGATTTATTTAGAAGAAAATGCCAAAGTTTCCAGGGAGATGCAAAGGAGACTAAATCCTACCATGAAAGAGGTAGTAAAAACAGAGGTTTTGAAACTACTTGATGTGGGGATTATTTACCCTATTGCGGACAGCAAGTGGGTAAGTCCTATTCATGTAGTTCCAAAAAAATCTGGGCTTACTATTGTGAAAAATGAGAAAAATGAACTAATTCCTACTGGGATTTCTACTGGTTGGCGAATGTGCATAGATTATAGGAAGTTGAATGCCGCCACTAAGAAAGATCATTTCTCTTTGCCATTCCTTGATCAAGTGTTAGAAAAAGTTGCTGGCTATGATTTTTATTGCTTTCTTGATGGATTTTCTTCTTATTACCAAATAGAGATAGCACCTAAGGATCAGGAGAAAACAACTTTGTTGGTATTTGTCTAAGGTTTAAACATGGTTTAAAGATGGTTAAAGTCTAAACCAAGGTTGGAAGAATAAATTTCAGCATGTTAAAGGAGTGCACACATGTGTGTGCATCACTTGGGTGTGTGTGCACACCCCTATTCAGCAAGGCAAAGGAGTGCACACAGCTGTGTGAAGGGTAGCATCAGTGTGCGCCGCACCTCTCCTTCACCAGCGCCACACCGCCCACCAAGAAGGGTGTTTGATGGAGGGCAGCGCCGCACCGCCTAGCAAGTGGTGAAAAGGGTGCTTTGCCTAGCGCCGCACCGCCTCTTCTTCAGCGCCTAGGCGCTAGGCACACATGTTCCGCTTGGTTAAGCCTCTTGTTAGGTGCGTGTATGCAAGGTTAAAATGCATAACATCACTTAGGATTGATGGAGGACCATGGTTGAGTGGTCATCAAGATCTAAGGGTGGAGAATGACACACAAGATTGGACAAGAAGTTGGTGCACTATATAAAGGGTCACCTAGGTTCAATCTCAACAACATTGTGACACATGATGTAATGTAACTTGTGAGACATGTGTGTGAATGAGAGAATTGTGTGAAAGTGCAAAGACACAGACATACAAGAGGGACTCATTGTAGAGAGGCTGGTTGTAAAGAAGAGAGAGTAGTATAGAATTGATAGAAAGCATTGTAATAGGTCTATCACTTTCTTGTTCTCTTCTTGGTTTCTTCAAGAACTTGAGCTTCTAGAAGGGTTGCTGTAAGTGTAAAGAACCATTAATTTAGTGCAGAGAGTTCGGAGGAACTCACGGGGACGTAGGCACATTGCCGAACCTCGATAACAAATCGCTTGTCTTCTCTCTTTCTTTGATTTCTGTTCCTGTTTTCGATTCCAAATCTTTACAAGCCATTCTAGACTTGGGTGTTTGGAAGATCACCACCTGGGCATCTTGCTAAGGTGATTTCCAACAAACTTTTACTTGCCCATTTGGCACTTTTGCATTTAGAAGAATGCCTTTTGGACTATGTAATGCTCTCTAAGCCCTTGTGTGAGTTACTTATGCATGATGTAGCTTTTGAATGGACCCTTTCTTGTCAAAATGCTTTTGATAAGCTGAAAATTTTGCTTACTACAGCCTCTATCATGCAGCCTCCTGTTTGGTCTATTCCTTTTGAGATAATGTGCGATGCTAGCGATGTAGCCATAGGAATTGTACTTGGACAGCGTAGAAATAAGTTCCCACATGTCATTTCTTATGCAAGTAGAACTCTAAATGGAGCCCAAAGATATTATTCTACCCGGGAAAAAGAGTTGCTTACTGTAGTTTTTACATTAGACAAGTTTCAAACTTATATTCTTGGCTCTCCTTTGGTTATTTTCACTGACTATGCAGCATTAAAGTATCTATTGTCGAAGAAGGATGCTAAACCATGATTGATCCGATGGATTCTTCTTCTCCAAGAATTTGACTTAATCATCAAGGACAAAAAGGGTGCTGAAAACATAGTTGTAGACCACTTGTCTCGGCTTACAGTTGCTAAAAATGAGCACAATATCCCTATCCTTGACTTTTTTCCTGATGAGCAATTGATGTTAGTTGAAAATTTGCCTTGGTTTGCTGACATAGTTAATTTTTTGGTGACAGGACAAACTTCACCCCATTGGAGTGCTCAAGACATACGAAAATTCAAGCATGAGGTAAAGTCATTCTTCTACAATGATCCTTATTTGTTTAAATATTGTTCTGATCAAATCATAAGGAAATGTGTGCCTGATCATGAAATACAAGTTGTTCTTTCCTTTTGTCATACTGAGGCTTGTGGGGGACATTTTTCTGCACATAAAACCGTTGCAAAAATTTTGCAATATGGTTTTCATTGGCCTCATATGTTTAAGGATGCGTATAATTTTTGCAAGACTTGTGAGCCATGTCAAAAATTAGGCACAATCACTAAGAGGAACATGATGCCTTTACAGCCCATTTTGGTAATTGAAATTTTTGATTGTTGGGGGATTGATTTTATGGGGCCATTTCCATTTTCCTTTGATTATTTATATATCCTAGTGGCGGTTGACTATGTTTCTAAGTGGGTTGAAGCCATTCCATGTAAAACAAATGACCACAAGGTTGTGCTTAAGTTCTTGCAAGAAAACATTTTTGCTAGATTTGGCATGCCTAGAGCTATCATTAGTGATAATGGAACCCATTTTTACAACAAATCTTTTCCTGCCCTCATGAAAAAATATGGTATACACCATAAGGTTTCTACTACATATCACCCTCAGACAAATGGGCAAGCTGAATTAGCTAATAGGTAGCTTAAGCACATCTTCGAAAAAACAATCAACCCCAGCAGAAAAGATTGGTCTTTAAGACTAATTGATGCACTTTGGACATATAGGACATTCGTTAAAACCTCTCTTAACATGTCTACTTATCGCTTGGTATATGGAAAAGCATGTCATCTTCCCGTTGAGCTTGAACATAAGGCATATTGGGCTGTTAAACAATTCAATTTTTCCATTGACCATGCTGGTTCTGTGAGAAAGTTTCAGATTTCAGAGTTGGATGAGCTTAGGTGAGATGCATATGACAATTCCAAATTGTCAAAGGAGCGCATGAAGGTGTTACATGACAAGCACATCCAGAGAAAAAATTTTGAACCCAATGAACAAGTCTTACTTTACACTTCCCGCCTCCATCTTTTTCCAGGCAAATTAAGATTGAGGTGGAGTGGTCCTTATTTAGTTAAGACCGTGTTTCCATATGGAACTGTTGAGATTACTAATCCTCAAAATGGAAATACTTTCAAAGTCAATGGCCAACGGCTTAAACATTTTTGGGCAAAATTTTCGCATGAGGATACTTCCATTTCTTTGGAAGATCCTACTTATTCTCATGATCCTTAGCTCATTTCTGTTTTGTTTTAAATTTTTTATGCTTTTGTTTATTTTGCTTCTATGTTTTGTTCTTTCCTTTGTTTTCTTTTTTTCTTTTTCTGCATTATATCTTTTCAGGTTCAGCATTGTTTATTTTTTCTGGTTTCATTTTTTACCTTCATGATCATTTCAGCCATCTCAGGTATTTTCCTTCGGCCCTACTCTCTTTCATGCCTTGTTTATTCATGATTTGCAGTGAAGACACTGCCCATTTTTAGTTGGGGGGGTAAGGAGAGTATTCTACCACTTAGTATCTCATGATTTAGAATTGTGGGGTCTCAGGATTTATAATTATGGGGTATGAATTTTTTTATATTGCTGCCAAGTTACTGATTTCACATTTCTCTACTTAAGATCAGATAGTTGCAGTCTTGGGCTACACTAATTCCCACTGGTTTAGGTTTAAGTTCAACACAGAACCTTGTGATAAGTCTTAGCAACTCAAATTTAGGCAATGTATTTCTAAGCTATTGATTGATGACCCTAATGGACACAAGACAAATACTTTTGTTGTTTGTTTGATATCAATCAGTGGTTTTCATCTAAGCAACTACAATGAACCATTTCTTAATGGCCTAGGAAAAGTGAATGAGAAACTCTACACAAAAAATAAAAAAGTGGAGGTAAAAATACATGAGAAAAGGGACAGGCCAGAGATCAAAAAAAAAAATGTTGCAAGTACATTGGAAAAGACTACCCATCACCGGGATCTGTTTTTTTTTATAAAAAAAAAATATCCTTTTGGTAGTCTAGAGGTAAGGGTCGACTTGTGGAAGTGTGGGTAGGCGCACATTCATGGGTCTGATTACCCCTAGAAAACCAAGAGGTGCGAAAAAAAAAGGGGTCTTTCAAAGTGTGATAGCGTGAAAGCTGTCAATGTAATGGTTTTGAATTGGAGTAAAGACCTTTTAGTTTTTCTTGAAAAAGTTGTTTGGCTGAAACTATTATGAGACATCTTGAAACCAACAAATGACAATCTTTCTCACACTTGACGCACTCAAAGATCTACAGCTTAAATACATTTCCCTTGTTTGATTTCTTCAGAATTTTATAAGCCTTTGTGTTGAGCTATAACCTGACATGACTACATTCTAATGCCTAGGATTTCAATATGAATTGATCTTTCGTAGAGATTTTTGAGTTTAGTACCCCACTCTTGGATCTTTCATTCTTTGATCGCATTATTTGCTAGAGACTAGCAATAAGCTAGTTGGGAGGTGTGATAAAGTGTTAAAAACTGCATGATTAGGTTGCTAAATTGAATAAATTGTTTAACCAAAAATGAATTAAGCACTTAATTATGCAGTGATTTTTAGTACTTGACTCATTGATAAATTCTGATATTTTGTGCTTAAAATGATTTATAATGCAGTTTGTAAAACCATATCAGACTTAATATCTCAGTTTTAACCCTCTCATTGTAAACACTTAATCCTAATTGCTCAAGGGCATTCTTGGAAAAGAGCTACCAGTTAGACTTGCGGTATTGAGGCAGAGCATATCACACACAGGCTGGAAAAAAAAAAAAAAAAAAGTAGTTCACCCAAAGGAGCAGGGGCAGCAGTTCACGTGCATCGTGGCCTCACAAGCGGTTCACGCAGAGGAGAATAAGGAGCAGTTCACGTGGAAGAGGAAAGTGACAGATGAATATAAAGCCTCCAAGGGTCTCTCTCACAGGAGGCGTCTGGATTTATTTTTTTTTTCTTAGTCTTTTTCCTGCAGCATAGTTCATTCGGTTTTCGCTTTTCGTGTACTGGACAGCGTTTTAGTTTTCATTTCTCCTAGATTTTCTTGCTGAACGGCGGCCTCTCATTTACGTTTGGCCTTCTTCATTTTTATTTCTAGAGTTTTCGTTTTATCAGGTGCGGTTTTATTTTTATTTTGATTTCTTTTGCTCTCAGATTTGGTAATGGCTCTACTTAGATTTATTTTTGTTATTAGAAATATTATGTGTAGCTAATTTATATTCTTGGCTCTCCTGAATATTTTTAACATTTTTAGGCAACCTCAAGATTTGGAAGCTGTACAAGAGGTCAATTTGCTGGAAAGCATCCTTGAGGAAGAGGCTTATTTGGCATACCAGCCCACTGACCTGCTATTTGAGTTAGAAAATATTTGTGACCTCATCATGGATGACAGCCCCATTGATGCTTCTCCAGTTTTTAATGCAGAAAATAAATTTGAAGCTAAATAGAGGCCTAAAACTGAGCAACCCCCACCATTGACAGCAAGTTTGAAGCCTTCAGCAAATGAAATCCCAACACTAGAGTTGAAACCATTGCCGACTGACCTAAAGTATGCATTTTTGGGCCCAGACAGCACATTCCCAGTGGTGATTTCAGCCCAGCTCACTCATGACCAAGAAGGTAAACTAATAGGAGTCCTAAGGCAGCACAAAGGTGCTATTGGATGGACAATTGCGGATATAAAAGGTATAAATCCTCTTGTTATTAGAAATATTATGTGTACGTCAAGAATATAAGCATTGATCAAGAGCTAGCTCAATCTCTTTTATTGAACTATTCATATGGTTCTTGAGGATGTTTTGGATTTCTATAGTAGATTGGTCATCTGGGTATTTGTAAAACTTAGTGATTTGGTCAGAATCTGTAACTGAGTGATAAAACCGAGTTGTTTAAGATATACCCAGAAAATGAAATGTAAAGCTTTTGGTATGGTTTTTGTTGATTCGAGGGGTTTTGAAGACTCTGAACAGTAACAAAAAAAGAGGCATTATTATTATTATTGGAAAATTTTGGGGAAATTTATTGATTATGAAAAAAACTACACATAGATGGGGTCCTTAATATGGTCCTATAAAGACCATACCTAAACATTCTTAGAGGTCCTTAAGCTTAACCCTAAACAAGAGAGATACAATAGACTATGCTTTCCGATAGGTATACAATAGAGAGTAATCAAAATGTAAAGTAGCTAAACTAGAGGAAGGTAAATCATTAGTACTCAAAAAAAATTACTACTACCATTAATAGAACCATATTTAGCGAGAGAATCTGCAATCATATTGGTTTCTCGAAAAATATGGGTAATAGTCATGTGTGTAGTAATTAGTGATTTAATTTCTCGAATTTATGTACTCCAAATTCCATGGACAAGTACATAAACCAAGAATTAAATAAACAAGTAATTTTGAATCACATTCTATGTTAGTCAAAGTAAAATTATGTTCATGTATTAATTTCAAACAAGATAAAAGGGCTAGTGCTTCCGCTTTATTATTGGAGTAAGATTCAAATGAGTAAGAATAAGCTAGGAGAAATGAAGATCCATTTCTAAATATCCCCCCACCTGCACTACCTTTAACTGAACAAGAACTATCAGTGTTAAGTTTAATTTGTCCAGGAGGCACATGGCTCTATCGAATCCAAATACCTTTACAAATTGAGAGAGAGATGATTTTAATGTTAATAGCATTAATGCATAGCATTTCATGAAAAAGTATAGAAGATTTAGGCTTAATGAACTTAGAACTATTCATTATATCTTCTTTAGTACGAGCAATCAATATTTTTAAACAAATAGATTTACTTTCTTGTCTAATTTCATTACGCATCCTCAAAATATTTCAACATCCCCATAATAAAGTACAAATACGAATGATACCAAATTGAGATGATAGAGAATTATTGCTAAGCCAATTATCAAATAAAGAATGAATGAAATGAGCATGATTAACATCAAGTCTAACACCAAAATAATCCCAAACCGCATTAGCAAGAATACTATGAATAAAAAGATGATCTATTGTTTCAACGTTGCCTAAATGACAACATAAACATTTAGAAGCCAAATGGATGCCTACTTATTTTATTTTTGAGTCTACGGAGAGGCCACCAAAAATCAATTTCCAAATAAAGCAACTTACTTTTGGTGGAATCCAATTGTTCCATATTTTTTGGCCAATTTAAAAGGTCTATTTTTAATTCTAATTTTGTTCCAATATTCTTTAGTTGTAAATATACCTGATTGAGAATGTGTCAATATTAATTTATCATGTGTACCATTAAGATTAACAGCTTTTGCAGCATCAAACAATAGACGAAAATCTGATTTTAGTATGTTCATTTTATCTACATCTTCAACAACCTCCTTAAAAGAAGAAGACTCAAAATGAGGAAAATCACTAGAGATATTCAAACTATTCAATTTATCATTCCGAAAATTTACAGATCCATCACCTAACATCTATATAGATTGTTCTTTTAAATAAATGATAGATGGTGCTATAGATTTCCAATTTTTTTAAGCAAACCATGGAACCCTAAGACCCATAATTTGGATTCCATACTTTCTCCTCATAAAACAACTCCATAAAGAATTAGATTGTACAAAATTTCAGGCTAATTTGGCTTGAAAACTCTTATGAATTTCCTGTGATCTTCTAATACCTAGACCTCCTTCATCAAAAGGTTTGCAAATATGGTCCCATGAGATCCATTTTTTTCTAACTTGAAATCCTGAATTCTAGAAAAAGGAAGAGAATTTACTCTCCAAAGATTTTAGAAAGGTAAAGGGAGGCGAAATAGCTGCTAGAGTATGAATAGGTATGGATGAAAGAACACTCTTAATTTAAGTAATTTTACCAGTCATTGATAAGAATTTAGATTTTCATGAAGCTAACCTATTTTGAATTTTATCTAGCATATCAATGAAATAAAGATTTTTACTCTTGCCTTTAAATAAATATACTCCTAAATAACGAATAAGTAAAAGAAAATGTTTAAATCCTGACCAAGAATGAATATGTGCAATCCAAGATGAGCTACAAGTATTACTAGTTATGTATGAACTTTTTTCCCAATTAATTTGTTGACCGGAAACAACTTCATATTGTTGGAGAAGTTTTTTACAAGCACTAATGGAATATTTTCTACCATTTAGGAATAAAAGCATATCATCCGCATATAAGAAATGAGTGATTCTTAAAGCTGGTCCTGAAACTTTAAATCTTCCAGTTAGTCTTTTATTTACCCAATCATTAAAGTTACAAGAAAAAACTTCTTCCGTTATTATGAATAACAAATCTTGCAAATCTTGACGAAGGCGATAATGGATCACCTTGACGAAGGCCCCTTGATGATTGGAAAAAGCTATAGGAAGAACCATATAAAGAAATTAGACAAACATTTTAATATGAGATCACACCATAATTCTGAGAAACCAAATTTTCGGAGCACTCTCAATAAAAATACTCGATCATAAGCTTTAGACATATCAATCTTAAATATGACATTAGATCCATGGACTTTATTATTTATATCATTTACCATTTCATGAGCTAAGCATATGTTTTCATGAATACTTCTACCTTTAATGAATCCGGATTGTTCATCCGAAATTAGAAAAGGAAGAAGATTCGCAAGTCTAGTAGTTAGAATTTTTGAAATTATCTTATACATGAAAGTACATAGACTAATTGGTCTTAAAACCTTCAAGAAGTTAGGATTATCAACCTTAGGGATAAGAATTAAGTTTGTGACAGTGTAAGATTTAGGAAAATAATCTCCTTTAAAAAATGCATGAACAACCCTAATAACATCAGTTTTAATTATAGACCAACATGCACGAAAGAAATGACCATTAAAACCATCAATGCCTGTGGCACTATCAGGGTCTAGATCATCAATTGCTTGTTTAATTTCTTCTTCTAATGGAATTTTACACAAATTTTCATTTTGAAATCGGTAATCAGATTAGGAATACAATCTAATAATTCGTGAGATGAAGGAGTTGGAAAACCATTTGTAAATATATTTTGAAAATAGTCGCAAGCAACTTTTCCAGTTTCATTATCATTGGACATAAAAGAACCATCATCCATTTTAATTTTAAATTTAGGTCTAGCATGTTTTTCTTTAAGTGAAGCATGAAAAATATTTTATAATTTTGTCACCCTCTTGTAGCCATTTAATTCTTGATTTATCACGTAATAAAGATTCTTCATGTTTCAACCAAGTTTCCAATTCTAGTCTAGCAATATTTAAAAGAAGTAAATTATCATCCGAAAAGGTTTGTTGTAAATTATTTTCAGCCCTAATTATATTATCTTTTGCTAAGTTAATGTTATTTTGAAATATTTCCAAAGGTTTTCCAATTCCACATTTTTAATTTTGATTTAATTATTTTAAGTTTTTGATGAAGAACTACCATAGGAGGACCCGAGAAACCATAGGAGGACCTGAGAAATGCTCATTCCACCATTCAGAAATAGATTCTAAAAACTTCTCGTGTGATATCCACATTTTATAAAATCTAAATGGTTGAGGTTTGCTAAGTTTTGGAACAGCCGAAAGAATTAAAGTTGTATGATCCGAAAAAACTCTTTCAGCATATATTACTTTTAACAGAGGCATAGAAGATAAAAAATCATCATTGATTAAAATTTTATCTAAACGGCTCCAAACATGTGATACATCTTGATGGTCATTAGACCAAGTGAATTTACTACCCTCAAAACCAGCATCTAAAAGACAATTATCATTAATAAAATCATTGAATTCCTTTGTTGCATATATATTAATAGGATTTAATCCACATTTTTCATCTGGAGAAGCAACTACATTAAAGTCCCCACCAATTAACCAAGGAAAGATAATTTGAGATTGGATAATGACTCCCAAAGAGGTCTACCGGCTTGTAATTTATCTTTAGCATACACAAAGTAAGCATAAACAAATGACGCATTGTAACGACCCATCCTAGGTTGGCCACCCCCGAGACAGTGTCATCACATTTTGAGAATCCCAGCACGACACATATATGCAACAAATACTAACAGAAAATTTTTATTTTTATCCTCGACCCTCCACAGAGGAGATACGTAAATTTGATATTAATTTACACATAATATACAACGTAAGATGCATGAATATTTACAAATAAAATATTTATTTCATTTTCTCACAAGTCTGAGGATCTTGACACGTACATGGCTTACAGAGAATGAATCCATCTAACCCTTAACCCACCAGACTACTTGTCCTGTCTGCTACCTAAAATCATTGTACAATAAGGGATGAGCTTCACAAGATCAGTGAATTAAATTTTACTAAAAGTATTCTAATTTCCTAAATAGCCCTTAAATATTTAAGAATTTATTTCTCCTAAAAATGGATAATAGTGAAATCTCTAACATTTAAATAATCACTATATTATCAAATTTTTAAGTATTTTTCTCTTTTTCTCACTGTAACTGTCTCTCCCTGGAAGACTCATCCATCCATAATTAAATTCACAAGAATATACCACACATCAGCAATTCAATAAATGCGAGAAATAATTAAAACAGATACAATGTATGAATGCATATGATGGGAATGTTTTTCCACTTGTCGACGAGTTATTATTATCTTAGACCGGCCCCTTTTCGGTTCTTTACAGCTTATCCCAGCTGTCGCAGAATTTATTTCCAGCATATACCGACTGTCACGGTGTCCCTTTTATTTCCAGCATATACCGGCTGTCACGGTTGTTCCATTAGACTGGCCCATTCCCGGTTCTTTCGGTTATATTATTAAATGTATATACACATGAACAACGATATGAAATATGCCTCTGAACAGTAATATATAAACAATATAAATTCAAAACACTTAAATTAACTATCCTGATTATTCTAAAATTTATATAATAAAAATTCCACTAAATACCTCTCATCTCAAATCATCTATCAAAGTTTGACAAGATCCACTAAAATTCTTCTCCTCAAATTTTTGTATCCAAACATCACCCAAAACTCGTCAAAATTTTAATTATCACCATCATTATTAAATTAATCAATTATTCTAATAATATTCCTTCTCGCATAATAATTTTCTACGTGTCTAATATTCATATCATATTTATCAACTAAATCTTTAACTTACACAAAAATATAAGCTAATAATTTATTTTAATATTATTACTAAATATTTTATGTTCATTTAGACTACTTAAAGTAAATTCAACTCACCACGTAGTACTTAGAGCTACTCGTGGATCACCTCCTTGCCTTTCTCGTTCTTCTCCTAAACTTCCCCCGATTGTTGACTACCAACACTTGACAAAATATTTGTATTCAATTTCTAATTATTTCTTCATTTCTCTATAAACCGTGCCCTTTGAAAATTCACACTTTGAATTTGGAAAAATTTCATGAATGCTAAAAATTCAAAAATAAACACTATACTATTACCTTCTGCTTTTCTGATAGCTATTCCTGATTATCTATGAAATTCCGTAGTAAACTTCTTCAAAATTTTACTCTTTCGACTTTTCTTTGGATCCCTAAGTGTTTAAGGAAATAGAGAATTTTGATAGAAAACTAAACGAAATCTGTTTGCGTAAATTATATGTACCCATTACCCATATATATATAGCAAACTTTGGTTGAAATTTGACAGTCAAAAGGCTGCTTAACATCCTAAAAATCATCCACGTTTTGGAGACGTGCAATTGCCTTCTTAATTTGCAATTCCCCTCCCTCCAAAGCTCTCCACTTGCTGCTCACCAAGTTTGACCTTTTTTTTAAGAAATATATTTATTTATTTATTGTTTTTTTCAAAGAAATAATTTTTTTTCTTTTCTCTTCTGTCTGGACGTTCTGGACAGATTTTTTTTTTTTTTAAAAAAAATTTCCTTCCTTTTCTCTTTTGTTGCTCTTAGGACATTCTGGAGTTTTTTTTCACTCTTATTTTATAAACATGAGTATTACAATTCCACCCACCTTACAAAAATTTCGTCCCCAAAATTTCATCACTAAAATCAAGAAAAGAGTTGGGGGTAATCTTTCCTCATTCTTGCTTCATATTCCCACGTGACTTCTTCGACATCTTTATTTCGCCATAATACTTGAATCAAATAAATGACTTTATTTCGCAAGACTTGATCCTTTCTATCTAGTATTCTGACTGGTACTAGCATAAAAGTCAAATCTTTCTGAATTTTTATTGCCTGATTCGAGATATTATGGGACTCATCGTGTAAGTACTTCCTCAGTAGAGACACTTGAAAAACATTATATAATTGCTTTAATTCCGGAGGCAAATCCAAACAATATGTTACAGGCCCAATTCTCTCAATCACCTCATAGGGCCTCATAAATCTCAGGCTCAACTTTCCCTTCTTTTTAAATCTCAACACTCCCTTCCATGGAGATATCTTCAAAAATACCTAATCACCGACTTGGAACTCGAGAGGTTGTCTTCTTTTATCAGCATATCCTTTCTGTCTGTTCTGAGCTGCTCTGAGGTTCTCCCTAACCAGTTTGATTCTTTCAGTAGTCAAGTCTATCATTTCTAGCCCATATATATTTCTCTCTCCAACTTCTTCCCAGCATACTGGAGTTCTACACCTTCTACCGTACCAAGCCTTGAAAGGTGTCTTCCCAATACTAGTTTGATACTGATTATTATAGGCAAACTTAATCAAAGGCAAATAAGCATCCCAGCTTACTGAGAAACTCAATACACTTGCTCTCAGCATATCTTCTAGTATTCTGATGATTCTCTCCGTCTGTCCATCAGTTTGTGGATGAAAAGTTGTACTAAACTGTAATTGCGTACCCATAGCTTTTTGGAAACCCCTCCAAAATCTAGAGTAAATCTAGAATCTCTATCTGATATGATACTCATGGGTACTCCATGTAATTTTACTATCTCTGCTGCATACAACTCAATCAACTTTTCTCGACTCCAAGTAGTTTTAATAGGAATAAAATATGAGGACTTAGAAAGTCTATCCACTATAACCTATACAGCAGCATGCCCTCTCTGGGTACGGGGAAAACCAGAGACAAAATCCATACTCACATTTTCCCATGGCCACTCAATTATTGGAAGAGGTTGTAATAAACCTGTTGGATGTCTATTCTCAGACTTTACCTGTTGACAAGTCAAACATCTAGCAATGTATTCTACTACATCCTTCTTCATCCCTGACCACCAAAGTACATCTTATTATTACCTGGGTGCATGGAATATACAGAATCATGAGCCTCCCTTAATATCTCCTTTCTAATTTCCACATCATTGGGAACACAAACTCTATGCCCTAATACTATCATACCATCTTCTTTAATTTTAAACTCAGTCAGCTTCCCACTCAACACTTCTTGACTAATTTTCTCTATCCCCTCATCTTTACCCTGCAGCTGTAATAAACGATCAATAATAGGAAATTGTATCACCATATTTGCCATTAATGCTCCTATATCATTGACACTCAATTGCATCCTCATTCTTCTTAATTCTATCATCAGACTAGTATTATGACTCCCAATAGAAGCTAATTTCCCTGTAGTATTTCTACTCAATGCGTCAACTACTACATTAGCTTTTCCTAGATGATAATGAATTGTATAGTCATAATCACAAATCAATTCCATCCACCTCATCTGCCTCAAATTCAACTTCTTCTGGGTTGGTAAATGCATCAAGCTTTTATGATCAGTAAAAATTTCACACTTGGCTCCATATAGATGGTGTCTCCAAATCTTCAAAGCAAAAACTATGGCAGCCAATTCTAAATCATAGGTCGGGTAATTCCTCTCATGGTTTTTCAGTTGCTTAGATGCATAAGCTATAACTCTCCCATATTGCATCAACACACATCCTAACCCCTGATGTGACGCATCACTATAGACCACAAATCCTTCATCACCAAAAGGAAGCACCAATACTGGGGCAGTAGTCAGTTTTTCTTTCAACAGTTGGAAACTTCTCTTACATTCCTTTGACCACCTAAACTTCATATCCTTCCTGGTTAATTTAGTCAAAGGTCCAGCAATCATAGAAAATTTTTGGATAAATCTTCTATAATAACCAGCCAACCCCAAAAAGCTTCTAATTTCAGTTACACTCATGGGTCTTTCCCAATTCAGCACAGCTTCTACTTTTTGTGGGTCAACTACTATCCCCTCTCCTGACACAACACGCCCCAAGAAAGATATCTTGTTCAACCAAAACTCACATTTAGAGAACTTCTCATATAATTTCTCTTTCCTCAGAATCCCAACATTATCTCCAAATGTCGCATATGCTCCTCTTCATTCTTGGAATATATCAAAATATCATCAATAAACACAATTACAAATCTGTCCAAGAATGGTTTAAACACCCGATTCATAAGGTCCATAAATGCTGCAGGAGCACTGGTCAACCCAAAATGCATCACTAAGAACTCATAATGGCCATATCGTGTCCTAAAAGCAGTTTTAGGCATGTCCCCCTCTTTTATCCTCAATTTATGATATCCTGATCTCAGGTTTATTTTAGAAAATATTCTAGCTCCCTGTAACTGCTCGAATAAATCATCTATCATGGGCAAAGGATATCTATTCTTGATGGTGATCTTATTCAACTGTCTATAATCAACATACAACCTCAATGTCCCATCCTTCTTCTTGACAAATAACACAAGGACTCCCCAGGGTGACGTACTAGGTCGGATAAACTATTTATCTAGCAACTCCTGAAGCTGAACTTTCAACTCTTTTAATTCAGCTGGGGCCATTCTATGGGGTGCTATGGATATGGGTGCTGATCCTGGAATCACCTCAATAGAAAATTCAATCTCCCTATTGGGAGGCAACCCAATCAAATTTTCAAGGAAAACATTAGGAAAAATTTTTACTACTAAGATATCTTCTAACTTTCTACTCTCATTGCTAGAATCTACTACATATGCCAAATACCCCTCACAACCCTTCCTCAACCATTTACTAGCAGTTAAAGCAGAAATAAGATAATTAGCAAGTATTTTTCGTTCTCCCTGAAAATTAAACTCCTCCTGCCCGGGTATTTTAAACACCACATTTTCCTAAAACAATCTACTCAAGCATAATACGCAGATAACCAATTCATCCCCAGAATTAAATCAAAATCTGCCTTATCCAAAGGCAAGAAATCAACTTCAAATTCTCTATCAGCCATATTAATTACACAACCTTGATAGATTGTCCTGATAATAATTCTATCTCCAGTAGGAACCTCAACAACAATAGCATGCATCAAAGGACTAGCACTAGCATCAATAGATTTCATATAACTACTAGATGCAAAAGAATGGGCTGCACACGGATCAATCAATAATCTAGCAGGTCTACCAAGGATAGATATCATACCTATAACAACCTCAGGAGTGGCTTGTGCATCTTGCTGAGTCAATGCATAGACTCTGCTATATCAGGACTGAAACTGGCTGCCACGTCCTCGCTCTGCTACTGATCCTCGACCTCTGCCCCGTACATTCCCTGATCCACCACCTCTTTCCACCGATCTTCCCCTAATACTTCCAACACCTCTGTCAGCAGATTTCCCCGCTGGACAATCTGCAGCCACATGTCTTCTCCTACCACATACAAAGCATATTTGCATAGAGTAATTTCGAGCCAGATGTCCCGTCTCATTACATCTGAAGCAAACCCTTGTCTCTTGATCAAACATTCGGTTACCCCTTCCCCCTGGTGGCACACTTACTCCTCTACCATAACTCCCACTTCCCATAGCCTACCTCTCAATTCTAGGGGACCCATCAGTATTACTCTAAGCTACCGAAGCAACAGATTCTACTTGCCTCTGACTCTGCCCTACAATTCCTTGTGACAAGGAACGCCCCCTCTGGGGTGGTCTTCCACCCTGTATACCCATATTACTACCTTCTCTAAGTCCCTCAAATCTAGACCTCTTCAGTCAATCCCTTCTACCTCTAAACTCTATCAAATCTTTCTTAATCTGCAATGCTTTATCCACCAGTACACCCCTATGCCCATATAAGAGAGTTTAGTCCGAATATCATAGTGTAATCCATCTAAAAATCTCTTACATCTAAACTTTAACCTTCTCTGTCAATTATCAGCCCTTTCTTCTGTTGCATTCATCCTTTCTATAGCACGATTTAGGGCTTCTCTCAACTCATCATTCCTACCCTCAGATACTCTCCCATCTCTACTGGTACTAGCTGCACTATCAGCATGTTCCCTTGCGGGAATTACATACTCAACTTCCTCTTCTACTTCAGTCCTCCTAAAAATTAGGGGTCTACCACGTCCCCTCTGATCTAGAGCTCTACCTCTAGCTCTCGCACGATCACATGTCATCCTTAGACTCTGATTTAAGAATATAATTTATTTAGATCTTCCACTTTTTAAGTTCTCATGCAGTCTACAAAATCTTAAAACCTAATGCTCTGATACCAAAATTGTAACAACCCATCCCAGGTTGGCCACTCCCGAGACGGTGTCATCACATTTTGAGAATCCCAGCACGACACATATATGCAACAAATACTAACATAAAATTTTTATTTTTATCCTCGACCCTCCATAGAGGAGATACGTAAATTTGATATTAATTTACACATAATATACAACGTAAGATGCATGAATATTTACAAATAAAATATTTATTTCATTTTCTCACTAGTTTGAGGATCTTGACACGTACGTGGCTTACAGAGAATGAATACATCTGACCCTTAATCCACCTGACTACTTGTCCTGTCTGCTACCTGAAATCATTGTATAATGAGGGATGAGCTTCACAAGCTCAGTGAATTAAATTTTACTAAAAGTATTCTAATTTCCTAAATAGCCCGTAAATATTTAAGAATTTATTTCTCCTAAAAATGGATAATAGTGAGATGTCTAACATTTAAATAATCACCATATTATCATATTTTAAGTCTTTTTCTATTTTTCTCACTGTAACTGTCTCTCCCTGGAAGACTCATCCGTCCATAATTAAATTCACAAGAATATATCAAACATCAGCAATTCAATAAATGCGAGAAATAATTAAAACAGATGCAATGTATGAATGCATATGATGGGAACGTCTTCCCACCTGTTGACAGGTTATTATTATCTTAGACCGGCTCCTTCCCGGTTCTTTACAGCTTATTCCGGTTGTCAAAGAATTTATTTCCAGCATATACCGACTGTCACAGTTGTTCCATTAGACCGGCCCCTTCCCGGTTCTTCGGTTATATTATTAAATGCATATGCACATGAACAACGATATGAAATATGCATCTGAATAGTAATATATAAACAACATAAATTCAAAACACTTAAATTAACTATCCTGATTATTCTCAAATTTATATAATAAAAATTCCACTAAATATCTCTCATCCCAAATCACCTCAAATCATCCATCAAAGTTTGACAAGATCCACTAAAATCATCTCCTCAAATTTTGTATCAAAACATCACCCAAAATCGTCAAAAATTTAATTATCACCATCATTATTAAATTAATCAATTATTCTAATAATATTCCTTCTCACATAATAATTTTTCTACATGTCTAATATTCATATCATATTTATGAACTAAATCTTTATCTAACACAAAAATATAAGCTAATAATTTATTTTAATATTATTACTAAATATTTGATGTTTATTTAGACTACTTAAAGTAAATTTAACTCACCACGTAGTACTTAGAGCTACCCGTGGATCACCTCCTTGCCTTTCTCATTCTTCTCCGAAACTTCCCCCGATTGTTGACTGTCAACACCTGACAAAATATTTGTATTCAATTTCTAATTATTTCTTCATTTTTTATAAACTACACCATTTGAAAATTCTCACTTTGAATTTGAGGAAATTTCATGAATGCTAAAAATTAAAAAATAAACACTATACCATTACCTTCTGCTTTTTTGATAGCTATTCCTGATTCTCTATGAAATTTTGTAGTAAACCTTTTCAAAATCTTACTCTTTCGACTTTTCTTTGGATCCCAAGTGTTTAAGGAAATAGAGAATTTTGATAGAAAACTAAACGAAATCTGTTTGCGTAAATTATCTGTACCCATTACACATATATATAGCAAACTTTGGTTGAAATTTAACAGTCAAAAGGTTGCTTAACATTCTAAAAATCATCCACGTTTTGGAAACGTGCAATTGCCTTCTTAATTTGCAATTGCCCCTCCCTCCAAAGCTTTCCACCTGTTGCCCACCAAGTTTGACCTTTTTTTTAAGAAATTTTTTTTTATTATTTTTTTCAAAGAAATAATATTTTTTTTCTTTTCTCTTTTGTCTGGACGTTATGGACAGATTTTTTTTTTAACTTTTTTTTTCCTTCCTTTTCTCTTTTACTGCTCTTAGGACATTCTGGACTTTTTTTTTCACTCTTATTTTATAAACACGGGTATTACACGCATTCACCACACAATTAATCCTAACCGATATGGATTGAGATGTGATATCAATTATGTCCAATTTTAATTCATTTTTCCAAAGAATCCAAATGTGTGTGTTTATGGGATTACCATGTGTAAAATTAGGAAACCTAATTTTTCTAGCAAATTTTTCTAGATCTTCTCCTTTATGTTTTGTTTCAAGTAATACTACAAGAGATGGTTTATGATATTTAATTAACTTTATTAATAATCCTAACTTGTTTGAATTTCCCACCCCACAAATATTCCAAATAGTTGTATTCATCATTTATTGATTGATTTTTTGGTCCTACGATACACCTTAGGCCTAACTTTAGACTTTTTAACCTTCTTTGAAAACGATTTCTTAATGTTATGAAAAGAAGGAAGTACTTGCCCTTTAAAATCTTTAGCAAATTGAGCAATTTGATTTGAGGACTTAATAAAATCCTCAATCAAATTGTGCTTAAAGTTTGCTTATTATGCATGTTAAACGAGTCATCCGAAGACAAATAACCCCGAGAACAAAGGAACTGGCTTATTTTCGGACAATGACTATCATCCAAGCAATTGAAATAAGATAAATCACTAGCATATGCACAAATAGAAGAAGGGTTTAGACTGACCTTTCCATTATAGTTGATGGATGAGAAATTCTCCAATAAGTTGACATCTATATCATTCTCCATAGCTTGCGCAGTATCAGTATTGATCGTGATACACTGCTCAACTTCCACACCAGGTCTACCATTGATATCTCCATTTCGAGTATCAAGAACTTTGTAGAGAACTAATTGCCAAAAGTCATCGTTACCGCCGGTGCCAATCCAAATCCGCTTTGGTCTTGGTAAAGTGAGACCTTATAATTGATTCAAACAAATACAAATGTGCCTAATCATTAAAAAAAAAAAAAAAAATTGCACATTAGTTACTTTTTTTTATTTTTACTGTTGATTTATAAGTCAACAAAACACATGATCCACATATTGATTTTAATTATCACAAAACATTTTGTTTGACTGGTGTCTTAAAACTCATTGTCCCATGGTATTTGCAATTTGAACCAAAAACTTAGATTTATGGTGGATATTTTTCCAGGTGGGTAAACATTTTGTTAAAGAAAACGGTTGGTATACCATGAAAGTAGACTAATTGACTGTAGAAAAAGATCTACCCTAAATTTATGGGTCATGGATTCAAAATCCAAACCATAGACATAAATCTTTTTTTATTTTTTTCAATGTGGTTTTTTATTTTATTCTTTGTTTTTTGCTGAAGAAAAGGTACGGGTGAATTGTCAACCCCACATCCATCAGGGTGTTTGACAAAAAAAGAAGTGTTCGACTGAGAAACCTCAAACTCTCTCACAAAACACACTGACCAAAGTCTGACCTCAAGACCACTAAACGCATCAATGGAGACTCAAACCAAAATAACACATTAAAGAAAGCATGTACGTAGGCTGGTTGCAATATGTGAATATCTTCAACGATCTCTACTTTATATATGAATCTCGATCCCCTTAAAATAAATGTACTAGTCTTTTCATCCAGTGTCACATGAACCATGCCCACTCTTAAACGATCAGAATGCATTCATTCATCAGCTTAACACACGTGAAATAAAACGCTCCCTCTTCCACGAGGTCCACATCCATGTGATGTACCAACTTCACCACGAATTAAAATCATGGAAGTTAGCATTCACGAGCGACCACTTCACTCAACTCCAACCATCAAAACCACTATTAGCAACCAAAGAGACATAAACACCAACACCAACTTAACCAAAAATACTTAAATTCCAAGTATTGAATCCAAACTATGTATATAATTACTGTTTACTTTCAATGTGAAATTATTCTTCCAAATTTCTTATTCTCGTGACTATTCCCAACATGATTGTATCATTTTTTGAAAATTCCATCAAAATTCCCCCATTACAATAGAGTTGGGAAATCACTGAAGACTCGTAATCATTTGGAACGAATACTTTAGAATTGGTGTGCACCGTTGGAGTTCTCTCTTATGAGATCTGAGTCTCAATAAAGCTGGGATAATAATGCCGTTTCCAGTGTCCAACAAAATTTAAAATTGGTATTATTATGAAGATTTTAAACCCATAAATTATTTTAGAGAAGGCAATTCTTAAACATTGGATGAAACCAATATTACAAACTAACCATTCTAATAAATGGACAGCAGAAGAGAAACATCATTATTTACAAGTTAGAGTAGCCCTATAGACCACGTATGAAACTAAACAACTATTATGCATTAAAAGCAGAAATACATATTGCCGGTGCAAAGAGTGCAAAATTTTCACTTTGCCAGAGCTGTTACTGGCCTTTCAAACTCAGTGGAATGATTCTCAATCTGCATATACGACAGTAAACAATTAGGCTGAAGTATTCCAAAAAAAAAAGTACATTAATGAATTTAGGAAAACAAGAAATGGATGAAACAAATTCTGAAATTCAAAAATGTAAGTGACAGGATAAAGAGTTTTTTTATAAGGAAAAAAAAGGAAAATCAATCAAAATTACAGCAACATGAAATGCTACACTTCAATCCCCATTCTTCTTTTATCAAGCTCTTTGTCCAACATCAGTAAGCAACATTTTATTGGTACCAAGGAATCATGAATTGGTCAACGCATAAAATATTTCCACTGATAAAAAAGCATGAGCGCATACATGCCTACAAATAAAATAAGAACGAAATTGTGTCTTTAAGAACATCTTTGTTATTTCAATGGGCATAATTGTCAGCCTTTTTACAATTGACCTTTTACATGGAATTAAAGACTTGAATTCTTCAGATGATTAGATTATTCACTAAAGTGTTACTAAAGAAAAACATAATTTCAATACCTAAAATTTTTAGGAGACATACTATGCAGCGAATATATTGATATTAAAAGAGAGATGCTTGAAAATAGTAATATAAAAAATAAATAAATACACAAATAAAAAGTTAAAGGGATGGTATTGTGCTTACATCTGTAGTGCAGATTCTGATTTCCATGGTATGGAGCTTCTTCCCTCTGCCAAGAAAATCCATTTATAACAATAATGAGGATAGTGTACTTATGTTGCAATGTATTAAAGACAACATATCGACTACTTGACATAGTGTGCATAGAGGTTTTTTAGGAATGATACTATTGATATAAAATCCATAACAAAGTATTGAGTCGGATTCACAAAATATGACATAAGAGTTTGTGGTAATCGTCTTAGTAGGAAACATACTTCCAAAACAGTAATCTACATTATGCAGAACACAAAGGTAACCATACCAAAAGTCTGATCAAACCCGTGTAAGGCCTGACATAAGGATACAGGATATACAAACCCAATAGGCATGTCTGGAAGAGATTTGAAACATACTAGTAATATTAACAAAGTTTTCCTAGTTAATTTAAGACATCTCACATCATGCTAAAATATGGAGATCATATGGATCAGACAACTAGATAGACAGTAATGCTTGATGTCTAGCTTGTTATTAGACTATAATTTTAGATTTCAATGCAACCAGTTGGGGAAAAATCTTTTCCCTTTTCTCTAATTTTTTCTTGCAAAGTAAGGGGAAATCAATTATCAATAGTAAATGCTAGACTTCAGTGGAAACAAGCATTCATATATATTCATCAGCAGTATATAAGATACTGTGAAAAGGCATAATTATTTTTCAGAATTGGTAAGTGCAGTGTCACTTTTCAGTTTCTTCCTTCCCCTTCTTATTCTTCTTTGGAACCTAGCACAATGAAATTTGCAAATTATGAATCAACACTGCAAATTGAGTACCAAGATCCCTATACCCCCTTGGGACCACGATTCGGATCCCCACATTCCGATTTGTGGTACAATCGCGCACCGAATCCCTAAAATTGACGATCCAAAATTTTCTTGACATTTTTAGCTAAATATTTACAAAAATTTATTTCTAGACTTAAGAAAAGGAGAGAATGATCTCAATTTATTTTAAACTTCAGTTTCTAAAATTATGTTTAGTGACTTTATAAGTTGTCAAAACTCATGTTTTCTTCTTAACTATTATTGCGCATAATACCTTTTTATTTAAATTGTACTCATATATACATCTAAAATCTTAATTGCATGCATGTGCTTATACATAATAAACAATTTAAGTCTACCCCAATGCGCTTCGGGTGAGCAGCGTACCACGTCCCCGTACCTATACCACGAATCAGAATGTACTTAGTTCCTGGTAACTATTTGAGCATACATATCTTTGAGAGATTCACTGTGTCATGATTTAAATATATCAAGTGGATAAAGAACAAATCAGGTAGGCAAGAAAGGAAGGGAGGCTGAAGGGGTGGGTGAGTAAGGATGAACCTCGAACTCTAATGTAAGATCTCTAATGTTAAAATATATCTCTACAGAATATAAACAAGCTTTCCAGTTTTTACTTAAAAAGGAAATGCAAGCGGTTACAAACCATGAACTTTCATCGTAATAAAACGCTACGTTGATATGCGGTAACTATTTTAGATTCTAAATATCAACATACAGATCACAAAGTTGTAAAGTTTTTACTTAAAAAGGAACTGCAAGCGGTTGCAAACCATGTACTTTTATCGTAATAAACGCTATGCAGATATGCAGTAACTATTTTAGATTCTAAATATCAATATACAGATCACAAAGTTGTAAAGTTTTATCTTCCATGAAAAATTTTAAGCAGTCCATTAAGTAACCATAATAAGAGTAACAACATATGTTCCTTTAATGCATAGTATACACAAAAACTAAAGAATACCAAGTGATGCCGTACAATAAGGAAGAAAACGTAAAAACAATGAAATTAAAGATAAACGATTCAAATCACATGGACACGAACTAACTCAACCAAATCACATGGCGCGAAATAACTCAATCACAGAGTTTGATTTCCATACACTCAATTTATTTTTATTAATTCCAAGCTGATTAGAAATGACAAAAGAACGCCTCTTATATAGAGATCTTAACTCTAGTTCGATAAAGAAACTGAACTATGAAAGGAAACTACAATATAAAAATTAACTACACCTAGATACCCATAATATTTCTTGATTACATAATTATCCCCCAATTCCTAGATTAAAATCCCCAATTCTAATCTTCCTTGTGTTCCCCATCATTCTCCACCACTTAGAAAAAACTCGTCCTCGAGTTGAAAAATATTCCAAAAGCAAGAGCTCGGCGTAGAGAAGTAAAACATAGTCGTGAAACTTAGAAAAATCGTAGTCACTACGAGGTGAAAAAAATTGTGCTAAGAATGCTTGTTGGTGAGGGGTGTGAAACCCGATAAGAAGGATAAACTCAATATCACGGACAAGCGCATTAACTCAAACCTCAATCGAACAATCAAGCTTATCATCCTGTTTGTCTAGAATCTTTTCAACCACTTCAATGTGCTTAGCAGACTCGTCATCTTGTTGAACTGGCTCGAATAAGATAACCTCACGTGGAACTGGTTCGATATGCTCAACGACATCAAGCTGGTTGTCGACAGGTTTGTCATCTTTGTTGACATCTTTGTCTTGAACCTGGTCAAGAGACTCATTGGGCATAACTAAGCCATCATCTGGCTGACATGGTTCAACTACGACAGTCTCACATGAAGTTAGGAAAACATGTTCGACCTCGACTTGAATCTCTTCTTTAGCATGAACTTCAGCCTTGCTTGGGACTGTCTCATATGGCCAATAGAATTGTGCCAGAGCTCGCTGCTTAACACGAAGACAACTACCAAGTACTTTATATTCTTCTTTCCAATGTTGACAAAAAGAGTGTGATCCGTACGTTGTTCATAGAGATCTTAACTCGCACATAAGCTTGTACTCATTGAGAATTTTAACTGTCAAATACTAAATTTGTTCCTCCATAGTAATAGTCATAATACTAAAATAGCTCAAACATATATTTTTTTTCTCTTTTTTTCAAATCATAAAAAAATACAATAATTGCAATAGATTAACGAAGAAAACTTGATTGTTATTTTTTTTAATAAGACAAGCTCGGCTCGGTGCTAGTGCTAGCTCGACTCATTTCAGCTTGGTCGGTGGCTCAGCTCGGCTCAGCTCTATCTTCTTCACTAGCCAGAAACGAACCGGGTTGCTGTGAGTGGTTTTGACCCGCTCAAATCCACGTCGGATCAGTGCTGGAGGGGCATGAGTCTGATCGGAACTGGTCACCAATCACTGGGGTTGGGTCTATTCGAGCGTTCGTTGCCCGGAGGTGGCTAAGGCGATGAATCGGACCGCGTAAGGTCTAGGGATTGTGGAGGCTTTGTGGGTGGAGACAGTGGAGGAATGGGCTGAGAGTCCCAGGGCTTGATCGCAGGAGGCTAGGATTTTGATGGCGGGTTCTGATCCGGCGATGGGTGGCCGAAAAAGGGTGGATCTGGGCTGAGATGTTGCGGTGGTTGAGGCGATTTCGGGCCGTTTTCCTGCGGGTACAAGGCGGGTGAATAGCAAATCGAAAAAGAGGGGAAAATTCCGAGCATAATGGTATCGAGGAAGTCTTCCAATGGTGGAGGCAGCGCGGAGTGGTGGCGCATGGCGGCCGAAGGCGACGGTGGCAGAGGACAACGACTGCTACTGTGGGCTGTGTGTTCAACGGACAATGGAAATCTTAGGATCCTTGAGCTCTGATACCACTTGATGTCGTACATTAGGAAAGAATACGTAAAAACAAAGAAATTAAAGATAAACGATCCAAATCACATGGGAACCGCAATCCAAATCACATAGACGCGAACTAACTCAACCAAATCAAATGGCGCGAAATAACTCAATCACAGAGTTTGATTTCACTACTCTCAATTTATTTTTATTAATTCCAAGCTGACTACAAATGACATAGTGACGCCTCTTATATAGAGATCTTAACCCTAGTCTGATAAGGAAACTGAATTATGAAAGGAAACTGCAATATAAAAATTAATACACCTAGATACCCATAATATTTCTTTATTACATAATTATCTCCATATACCTCAATTCCTAAATTAAAATCCCTAATTCTAATCTTCCTCGTGTTCCCCATCACCAAGCAGTATAGAGAAGCACTGTTAGTAGGAAGAAGAAAAGCAAAGAAAATGTTCAAAAGATTTCAGGATTGAGGAGCCTGTTCACCAATAGTATCATAAACAAAGAAAATTTCCCAACAATGATGCATAATATGTGATTTTATCCAAATTAAAACAAGATGCACCATGCAAGGGATCATAAGATACCAACAACACAGTATTCGCAGAAATTCATGTGGAAGTGCCATATTCACAGCTAGCTAATTTTTTCCAACTTCACATTTTCTATTTAGTCAAGTGAAAGATTAATTCTCATCTACATTAAATACAAGTTTCTAAACAATAACTTTCATACCTGTAAATTATCTGCATAATCTGTATATCCATAACCTGACAAAACACCAGAAACGGAAAAGGAAATATCACTCAGAATGAGGTACCATTTAAAAGACATGATCAATGCGACATATCAGCTTACTTGATGTATAACCAGCACCTTGTCGCTGATAATAAGGAAGAGAAGTCATTGCAGCACCTTGGGAAAATTCACTGAAACTGAAGAACAAAAAAAACTCTTATCTACTATTTGTAATAACAAAATGAAGCAAAAGAGTCGGTCTGTCATCATCATTGTAACCATATCTCCCATAAAGGTTGCATATTATCTGTTAGACAACTCGATTGTGATCAGTGGTAGTCTGCCAACTCAAATGAAATTTTAGGATCAGGCTGCATGCCCCAACCTTAGTAAAACTACAGCACAATAAAAGAAAAGGCAACAGAAACTTTTAAAGCCCTTTTTATTTCAATAGCTCCTTATATATTTCAAACAGATACTCTCTTTTTTATAACTAGAAGTATCAGTATAAGGAAACCAAAGGGTTGCAAACCCACTTACAAAATTACTTACAATACAAAAACTCTATGAACTCAATAAAACCTTCCTCATTTGCAAAAGAATGGCACTCAAACCAAAAGTTTAGATTATGAAGCCATCTATCTTTAATTGAAGCTAGTGGCTTCTCCCCATCAAACACCCTCTATTCCTTTCATTCCAAAGTAACCAAAAATTAGATAGTGAAATCAAGCTATAGCTTTCTTTAACTCCCTATGACCATGGAACCATGGATGCCTCTCCAAGCCCCTAAGCCCCAACTCTTTTTCAATATATTCACCTCGACCCAACTGATACCTAATAACGTAAAAGTGATCTCCCAAAGTTGTCTAGTTCAAGAACATTGCAGTTTTTATTAGTTTGAAGAACATTGCATTTTTTATTAGTTCGAAAAACATTGCATTAAGAGGTGATTAACAGACTCGACATCATCTTACAAAGATAGCAATGGTTGACTAAAACTTTGCCCCTCTTTTGCAATTTATTAATAGTCAAGATCCTTTCTCATGCTGCTTCCCATGCAAAAAAAATAAAAAAGCAACCTTTGTGCACAACTTTTCCAAATAGCTCTCCAAGGGCAGTTATTCATCCCTTCCAACACGGAGTTCTTGACAATAGCCTTTAGGACTTAACATTGAATTTCCTCCCCTTCTTAAGCTACCGAATTTCTTCATCTTCTCTACTTAAATTAGAATCATAAATCTTCTCTTGGAAAAAAGTTCAGATCTTTGAACTTATAAATCTTGGGCATTCCGAGTAAATGGCACCTCGAACACCATCTATCCAAAGGCCCAGAAACCACAGGAACAAATTAAAGCCTTCTTATCCAATGAGAAAAGTACGAAAATTGCTCTCGCAAAGGCATATCCCCACACCATGTATCATGCCAAAAGAAGATGTTAGCACGATTTCCGGCCTCGAAACTCAAGCAATGACAGAAATTCTTCCATCCTCTTCTGATACATCTCCACACACACCCACTCTATAAGGACCTCTTCCTTCCTTTGAAATCCAGCTATTATGTTCCATCCTGAACTTGACCATAGCTACCTTTTCCACAAATTATTTTTTCAAACCATGACATTGCACAACCATTTCCAAATGGCACTCTGTTGAAAGAAGAAAGTGCCCAAACCCCGTTTCTCAATGAGTTGTTTAACCACACCCCACTTCAATGAGTGACATTTATACTCTTCTCCCATATTCCTCCAAACAACCTTTTTCAAATGTCTTCCAATCTCTTTGCAACCGCATAATGAATATGTAAAAGAGACATAAGGAGATCAGGAAGCTAAAAAAGGTACTCTATATGAGAGTCAATCTCCTACCTTTGGAAAGTCAATGTTTCTTCGATCCAGCCAATTTTTTCTCGAACTGTGACATAAGTCCCTCCCTACAACTCATGAATTAAGAATTCTCGCAACAAAACAAGCTCTACTCGACATAAATTAGGAGTTATTTTAATTTAATAAAACTTTTTCACAGGAATCTTGGACAAAATTATCAACTAATCAGAATGGTTCTCCACAGTAAAAACCTAAATACTTTTCTCCTTACACAACCCAAAGGAATCATCGAAGAAAACCCACATTGTAACCGAAAATACTAGCCAAAACATTCTCATTCGCCTCTCTCCCAAAGGAATCAACTCACATTTACCTAAACAGACTTTAAGGCCGGACACCGCATCGCAGTAAAGCAAAATACATCTAAGATAAGAAATTGTTCTACCCCCACTCCATTAAAAATGCAACTGGAAAATTAATTTGTTAAACTTGCATGAGTGACACACAAACACTAGCTACTTGGATCATAAATAAGAATGCATTTAACTTGGATAAGAGTGCTACTTAGAGATGTGCCAGACAAAATAGAAACAAATATAGATTAAATGTACCTAGGGCTTCCAACTGGAAAATAACTTTCGAAACGGGCACGAGTATACTCTCTGGGATATGAAAGGTATGGATCATCTGCCTGCATTTATGGAAAAAAATTGTAGATGCTTGGAAAATGCACATGGTTCAAAGAGTTCCATCCAGAAGTCAATCTAGAGGACTTACCAATGCATAAAATGATCGCTTCATTCCAGGTAAGGAGTAAGAATAATCCATGTTGTCAGAGCCTATACAGGAGAAAATATAAATCAAATGTTAAATAGTGAAAATTTGCACGTTATGCACAACAAAGAGAGTGAGAGAGAGAAGCAGACTTAGAAGAAGCAAACAGGAAGCAAAACGGATTGCTTCATCAAATATTCCATTCGCAAAGTAATCAATTAAATTTAACATGCCTAATTCAAATTATCTGATGACTATTCACCAAATCCTATCCCACCATTCCACTCCAAATTGGAGCAATCACATTCATTTCTGATTATATATGTTAAGATAATAATCATCATCTCTCAGGTATCATTTTAATATTATATCAACATACTTATCAAAAAAAATATTATATCACCATAATTAATATCAAGGACCTGTAAAGCTTTTTAGCAGGAATGATACAGAAAATTGCTCTCTTCCCTCTTGTACTTATCTTCCTCCAATTTGAAACTGCTATGGAGTAGGAATATTGCAAATGAATTCAGAAGCAAACCAAGCTGAACAAATTGCACTAGGGTTGTCTTTCAGACCAGCTTCCTAGAAACTGATATAAGCATATGCACAGTTATTATATAATTTAAGATCCACTATTTGCAGATCGAACTCTGGGGCAGTTAGGCGACCTACCTTTAGTGAAGCATGCCATCAACAATATATTGATTTATTTCCACATCACCAACTCAAACAATATATTATCTTTATCAGCAGATCCACATGGAAATGCTTATGCATACATATCAGCATTATTTCAGTCTTTTTGTAACTTAATTTTTTAAATTTTATGAAATATTCAAATAATGTGTTAGGAGTAATAAGGGTATTTATGTATTTTTTCATTACTATGTTATATGTATATGACTACTGAACTTAGGGATAGTGGGCTATTCACTCTAATAAACATCAAATCGTATCAAAGCATCCTTGGGACCTTGGTGGTCATCCTGAGTAAACTCCAAAAAGAAAAAAAAAATAGAAACCCTAGTTTTAGAATAGCTAATGGTTTGCTCTAAATCAGCCCATCAAACACCTTTTATCGTCACCTCTTTCTTTCTCCGGCATGATTCCAGTGCGCCCCCATTTTCTCTGGTGTCATTTCCGCGTATTCGTTTGCTCAGTTTTGTTCATCTTCTCCAGTGCCGTGCGCACATCTTCTCCGGTGTCGCGTGCATAACCTCCATGCGCAGCTCTTCACCGACACGATCTGTCCGTGTCTCCGGCATAATCTGGTTCTCTTCTCTGGCACGGCATCTTCCTCCTTCCAGCGCTAGTCTTTGTCGTCTTCGGCACTGTTTGTGCTGTTGCGGGCGTGAATCCTTATTTTCTCCGGCAACCACTACTTCTTCCAGTGCGCTTTCTGCTCGTGACAAGCTTCCATCTCTTCCTGCAAGGTTTTTGGTTCTCCCCAGATCTGCAACTCAGTTTGAGTTCTCCCCAAACAAACGACAGTTTGAGTTCTAGCCCAAAAATCTAATCCAGACCTAACTCAATGTCTTCTCCTAGTTTTTTTTCCAGTCATTTCCGTTGATCTGCAATTGTCTTTTGATTGCTGAAGAAATAGTTTTTGGATGTTGTTGTCAGGTGACGGAAGGAGAAGATTTTGTTTGGTTTGCTGTTTGGTGATTATCTAAGCCGGCTCCATCATCCCCTCCTTTATGTTTCTTACCCAATCCGGATCCGATCCAAGTGTGGGTTTGTGTTGTTTAAAAAAAAAGTCCAATTCGACCCGTTTCATGGATCCAACCCATGTGAAGCAGCCTGTTCCAGTCAAATCAAAGTCAAAGTCAAAATCTTGTTGATCCGGTATCTCCGGATCTTGTCCATGGATCTTGTTGATCCAGTGTTGTTCGGTCGTGTTGACCTAAGTGTCATGGCTCTGGTTGACCCGATGTTGTTCTTATAGGTTTGTTGTATTTGGGATTGGATCTAGTTGTAATAAATTGGATGAGTGTATTTGTAACAAGTTGGTGCACGTATATGCTCCAACTTAAGGGGGAGTGTTAGGAGTGTTACGCGTAATAATGATTTTCTCATTATTATTTTCCATATATATCACTATTAACCTTAGGGTTAGTAGGTTATTCACTCTAATAAACATCAACATAATGTATTTATGACCTTGCAATGACACCACAATTTGATCATGATCAACCAAGCATTTAGCCAATATTAGTTAATTTCAACAGTGTACAATACTTTTTTTGGCTCTTCAATTCAAATGAAACTAATATTTTTGTTAGGAGTAGTGTTGTTAGGTCGTGTTGATCTTAGTGTCGTTGGTCTTGTTCACTCAATGTTGTTCTTATAGCTTTGTTGTATTTGGGACTGGATCTTGTTGTAATAAATTGGATGAGTGTATTTGTAACAAGTTGGTGCATGTATATGCTCCAACTTGAGGGGGAATGTTAGGAGTATTAGGGTTAGGAGTGTTAAGAGTATTAATGTATTTTCTCATTATTATGTTCTATACATATGACTACTAACCTTAGGGTTAGTGGGTTATTCACTCTAATAAACATCAACATAATGTATTTATGATCTTGCAATAAAACCACAGTTTGATCATGATCAACCAAGCATTTAGTCAGTATTAGATAATTTCAACAGTGTACAATACTTTTTTTGGCTCTTCAATTCAAATGAAACTAATATTTTTGTTCGGAGTATTAGAATAAGGAGTGTTAAGGGTATTTATGTATTTTTTCATTATTATATTCTCTATATATATGACTACTAATCTTATGGTTAGTAGGCAATTCGCTCTAATAAACTTCACCCAGGTGGTAATCTAAAAAAACCCTAATATATAGAGAAAACCCTAGTTTATACACTGCAGCCACCTCCAACCAAAACCCCTACGTACTTCCAACCGTCCATCTCCTCTCTAGCCTGATCATCTCTAGCAAGCTCCACATCGTCTCTTTTCCAGCGAGATTGTGGAGAGATCGTGACGCCCTCTTGTTCTTCTTCTCCTGCGCTTCTTGCGGTCAGGGCCTCTTCTTCTCCAGTGTGAAATTACTACCCTCAACCCAGTCGCTGCGACACTAGATCGTGTGAGTTTGTTCCTGTCTTCTCCGGCGTGAGCGTCTTCTTCCATCTCCAGAACGACCCCAATCCTTTTTCCGGCATAACTAGCAGACCTAGTAGCAAATCTTCCTCTACGATGAATCTGGTTTGATCTGTAGCAGATCTGGTAACAACCTAGTGAAGCCTCTGGTTTGATGCAACCAGTTTGAAGTCTCTCATGTTCGGATATGTTGACCTGGCCCACTTCAGTCAAAAGTGAAGACACAGTCAAAAGTCTTGTTGATCCAATGTCCTCGGATCTTGCCCATGGATCGTGTTGATCCAATGTAGCTACATCATGGTGACCTAATTTGGTGTCGTGGGTTTGGTTTGGATTTATTTGTATCTGATTGGATGGTCTATTTGTTATGATATGGGTTTATTTGTAACAAGTTCAAGCATATATATGCTCCAACTTGAGGGAGAGTGTTAGGAATATTAGGATTAGGAGTGTTAAGTGTATTTATGTATTTTTTTCATTAACATGTTCTCTATATATAGATGACTACTAACCTTATGGTTAGTAGGCAATTCACTCTAATAAACTTAGCAATTTTCAATGGCAAATAGTAAACACCTGGTGCAGGGTGATTGAATTGGTTAAACCTTTTTCCCATGGAAATAGTAGGGGCAGTTTGAGGCTCTACTCACTAATGATGTACACCATTACCAATTTGGGCATTTTCTAAAACACTTTTACATAGATGAAAAGAAAGGTTAATGAAGCATCAAAAACGCTATATTTGTGCTACACTGCCTAGATGAAAGAAAGGAGAGTGAAGCACCAAAAACCATATAGCTTTGTGCCACACTGCACTTTGATTTCTCTTCTTGGCATTGCCTCTCAGACAGAATAACTGAAATCTAATAGATCCACCGCCCATCAACCATGAACAAAAAAAGCTAAACCTAGTAAGCATTTTTCACTCCCCAAAAAACAAGTCTTTCAGTTTTAATGACATCCCAGTTCAGGCCAACTTCAATTTAATTTTTAATGTATCAAAAATATATTTTAAACATTAGAATGGCATTAGCACTCATTAATAGCACTTGAGACCTGTCTCAATCCCACCAAACCCCTCCATCACTTGAGCTAAATTTCGCTAGCTAAGAAATAAGAATCACATATCATGATTTGAGTCATGAAGGAAATATGTTAACCAAATACAGATTGAATCAAAATGAACAAGGAAATACCTATGTCTAATCTTGTTTGCGGCTGCATTTGTGAATCTTGTTGTCCATAGAGTCGCACAAGTTCAGCAGTTGCAGAGGACCTTCTATCACCAATTCTATCTTCATTATAGTGCCTGGTAGATAATCTCTTGTTTTGGGGTTCATTTGGCTGCACGGAACCTATAAAATAACCGAAAAGAGAAGTTTTATCTCACCAACCATATATAGATAACTTTCCAATATAATGACAGTTACTAAGCATGATCTAGTTTTATTCTAAGGTGCTTTCAATTCTATGCAATGAATTAGTAGTCCTAAACGAGGATTATCTCTCCAACATAAGTCTCTGACAGACTATACCCTTTCTCTAGCCATGAATGAAGATTTATGAGAAGGAGATTAACCTATAAGGGCACTTTAAAATCTGTCAAGAAATGGGAACCTTACAGAACCAGATAACACAGTTCCCTCCAAAACTGACTTCTGGTGCCCTGTGTTTACAACCATTTCTTCACCATAGCTTCTCATTTCATACAAAATGCAGGCAAAGCGGTCACTTCCTATACCAACACTGATTATAGTCTCTCATGTTTGCATGTAATTATATGCTTAATTACTTGATGCTGAGGTCAATACATGAGTGATGTGTAGAGCACAACATTTTCAAACTATGCAACATTGTGATTGACTGTTTCTAACTGTATATGCGGTCTATTACTTAAATGACTTCACAATATTCCCCTCTGTATCTTGGTTGTTGCAATTTCTTTAGTCAAGCACGTTCTCAACATAAGAGGCACCACCTAATCTTTCCATCATCCAGAAGATATCAGAGGTATGAAACATTAGTTTAAGGTCATAGCTGTTCACTAAACATGACAAAATCAAGATCCAACAACTATTTTATGTACAAAAAAGAAGTCTTTGAATGCCTCAAAGAGAAAGCAATGGTAGTGTAATGATGCAGACCACATTATACAAGCTACCATCAATAAGAACATGAGGAAACTTCTACAACCCTAGAAAAGTAAACAAACAATTAAACAAATTCAGTACAAGCCATTTTTTTTTATAAAGTAAAGTATATTCACTATGTGCACCAAGGGGGTGCAAAACCAAAAACAAAATCATTTACAAGACAAAAATTCAATAAACTCTAATAGCTCTTCCTCATTAAAAAAGAAGTGTCTGCTAAACCAAAAATCAAGAGAGTGACAAATTCAGTACAAACAATGTAAACAGTGGCGGAGGAAGGGAGGGGCAGCTGGGGGCCATTGCACCCCCAAACCTCCACCAAGGCACCAACCCCATTTAAAAATGTGACATATATGCAAAAGTACTAACATTTAAATGAGTTGGCTTCAAAAAACATAACTTGCCTAGTTAATCTTTACATAACATTTCAAAAATTACAACTTAATTTCAAAAACCTACTGAAAAAAGAATAAGAACTCTAGGCTGAATAATGATATTTCTAAATTTTACCTATGTTGCTTCAAAAAGAAGGGTGTTGACCGCAAAAATAGGGGGCCACACCAAAGACCTTTTATTTCTTTCTCGGTCACACTCCATTTAAAAATGTTTCTTGTTGTTCCTTTTAATTTGATGTTGTAACTTATTTTGTCCTTCAACACTGCAATTTTTCATTTTGTAATCTTCAACTGAAGTCCTATATCCTTAGTGCTTTTCTTTTTCTTAACCATATGGAAGGTGCACATATATTCTTGAACTTACAGAGTTGTTGAATTCACGCTTTAAACTAGTTTTCAGGAAATTAAGATTTTACAAAATTTCAAGGTGAGTATTGAACGTGTTAAACTTCCCTTCCTTGTCTTATAGTTTCACTTTTAGGCCAAAAGTGTAACATATGGAAAAGATGGGAACAAAACATGTTTAGTGAAGTGTTTTCAATTTTTATTACTTGCATGAAAAGGAAAAAAAATCACCCCCCTCTTGGGGCAAAGCAGTGAGCAAAAACAGAGTATTTTGCACTAGCAGAAAGAAGAACAAACGAAAAAGAAAAAAGTACGAACAGCAGCACTACTTCACCATCATCTTGCAACTATCATCACCTCCACCCATTATCATTGTCACTGCTGATGCCACCATCACCGCCACTAACTTCATTACCAACACTACCTTTAAGCGACTGCCTCCATCAACATGTAATTACCACCAGCACCACAACAACCACAATAGACCCACAGACAGTAACAAGCCATCATTACTATGATCACATTGGTAGCACTACAATGCCATTACAAACTACCAATACCACCATCATGCTATCAACATCACCACTGCAACCAACATGTCATTTCTATTGGGAATAAGATCTAAGAAGTCAAGTGGAGAAATTTCAAGATTGGGAAGAAAATCAAATGATACAAACATAGCACAATAAGGTTAAGACTAATTTTAATTGCCTAGTAGGACACAGTATAGTTACAAAAATACATTAGAAAATTTCTTTTTAAAAGTATAGAAATCTATGGAAGGAGAAAACAGAAAAAATATTGGAATTTTAAGATCATGGAATTCTATTATTAATTTACATGCAGCGAGCTGAAATAGCATAAGCCACGTTATGGAATTGTGTATTGTATTAAGAATTCGTATATTTATAATAGCATGTACTTTTACTATAGAAGCATTGTAGAATGAACTTATTTATTAACCAAATATTCAAAGATATTTACAAAAATGGGAAGAGAAAGAAAAACAAATAAAAAAACCATACTGATAAGAAAAGACTATATATGAGAAGTAATATCCACCAAAGGAGATGTGTGTGTACTTATGAATAGTCCAATATTTGGAAAATATGCAAATGCACAATTCTCCAAAGATCTACTGGAAAAAAGAAAAAGTTAACATTTTAAAAGCAGAAATTGCAATGATGAATTCATGATACACCTAATGCAACCAATCAAGCATAACACTAGTCAACAATTTTTCCTATAAGTAAATGCATATTCCAAAGACACCATTTCTGCTCTTCTATCTCTGAATTCCATTTTTCCTTTTTTCTTTCATTTCTTATAGAATGAATTATGATTTCCACAAGAAGAAGACATAAAGACTCACATTGAATTGTCCTGGGTTTCTGTTTGGAGATTTCCTTACTGAGAGAATTGGAGGATTTGATATTTGGCTTGCCCTTAGGTATAGGTTTCGCAAGAGATACCTTCACATTTACCTGAACAATCAAATTGTACATATCACTTTAAACAACACATCAGAGGAAATAGCTAAATAAATATTGTTTTCATATGAAAATGCAAAACCTTGGACGACCCATCACTCAAAGGTTCATGATTGAGCGACTCAATGCATGCAAGAGCAGCCTCACGGGTTGTGAAGTTAACAAATGCAAAATCTTTCCTCCTTGAAGAACGTAGATTTCGGGCAAGAACAACATTTTCAATCTCCCCAAACTTTCTGAAATGATTTTTTACTTTTTCCTCATCCCACGAGGAAGGTAAGTACTCTGCATACACTGATTTCACCTGCAGTAGTGACCAGTAAGTAAACATGAGTTATGCTCTGATTGAGTAAGATACTCCAGTAAAACAATTGGACAATGATAAAAGAAATCTTATCGAGCCAGCAAAATTTTTAGAGTGTTAGATGTTACTTAACTTCATACTAAAACAAACAAAAGAAAAACTCAATCAATCTAAACTGATGAATAACGAATTCTTTAAAACATGCAACTATAAGAAGTCTAGTAGACAGACCTTCAGCATCTCTTCTTCATCTGGTTCACTCAAGGGTTCAGCCCAAGCAACTTTAATAATTTGGAGCTTCCCTAAAAAATCCTTGTTTTGAAGTTTGTTGAAAGCATTTTGAGCATCTTTGTTAGTTTCAAGTTCTAAAAATGCAAACCCACGATTACGTTCGATGTTTCTAGGATCAGCCATAACTGTGACTTTATCTATTTTCTCGATTCCAATCTCTTGCAACAGTTTAAGAACCTGCCGAAAAATAACAATTCCTTTTCAGATGCATCATTCATATTTCAAAGATTTCCAGAAGAATTCAATAAAGATGGAATATCTTACATCTTCATTCTTCCACTTCTTGTCAATGTTACCAAGAAATAATGTGTCATTTCCCTCAACCGGTGATGTGCCACACTCCTTCCCACAAATCTTTGGTTGAAAATCAAAAACAAGAGAAAGGATGAGTTAGAAGGGAATAATGATATAAGCTAATGTGATAATTTCACAGGAAGTCAACAAAGAAATATTCTGGAGGTTACGAAACTGATATGCAACTTGTGCAATATCATACATCAACACAGAAACTAAACAGCAGAAAAGGAATAAACTATATTGCACTTCAAGTCAAATTCAACTTGAAAACAAAAAATGGATTTTTATTCGAAATATATTCTGTTCAACTCAGTAAAAATAATCATTCCATTAAAATTATTGCACCAAACATGAATACAAGGAATACCCAGACATGCAACCCTGCCACTTCAAATATGTCATGCATAAAATAAAGAACTTATTAAGTCATGTAGGACACAACACTTGAGCATGATGATTTCATTTGCTTGTAAACATAAATTTAGTTCCTATGGTGCCACAATTCTCAACCAAACAATGCACTGCTACCACAACGACCAATGGCCTAAGGCTACTCAGCGCACAACTTAATTAAAAGATTGACTTTACTAAGTACCATGACAACCCTAGTTTAGATCAAGCACTTTACAAGTAACATACAGCAATGATACACATAGCAAAGTAACTCTTGGCAGATACAAATTCCCCAATAGAAATATTTAATTGTATTACCCCATTATTACATATATGAAATTTACAAGTAAAATGTTTGATTACTCATGTATGGAGTCAAAACTTTTATGTGATCATTAACGCACTAGCTAATGTTCCTGCAAGTCCAAACATGTCAATTGCACAACAAAATCATTTAATACTTTTCAATGATCACATGATCACTCATGCACCTCTCTATTACTTGGGTGCCTCAAGTTGTTAACTGATTGCCACATTCACTACCGCTACCAATGCCACAGGCCATTTGGTAGTATATTCGCCAAAGAATTAACTTCACCATGTTAATATTCATGCAATTTACAAAAAAGCAACCAATGGAAAGAATAAACATGGTGAAGCTCCCTTAAAAGAAGTTATCGCTGTTAATAGGAACGTTCCATTATTTAACCCTACAATAAGTGACAAAAAGCACCTGGGAAAGTTAAGCTCTTAGCACATACAACTTCCATCATGACAGATGCTCAGTCATGCATGTCAAGCCAAATACGTAACGTGTACAACAGAATTGCTTGATGATTTATATAATGAACCAACACTTCTTCATTTGGGCATTTTTCCTAAAAGTCCAATATGTCGCATGCAAAACTAATTTGCTTAACGATACAGAGAAAAGGGGATATAAAGAAAGTAAATCTCTCAACAACCAATGCAGATAAAGAATAACACTTTTACATGATAACTTGAGCAATAATTGTTCTGTTACTGAGGTGCCTCAAGTTAACAACCAATTGCTGCAACGGTACAACCTTCTAACAACGACCTAGGGCAACTTACGAGTCTAGTTAGTTAAAGAACCAACCTCACTGCATTCCCGTGAAAATTATAAATAGGATTCATGCAAGTTACAACTGTGCAACAAAGAACAGAGAAAATCACAAGCTAAAATGGAAATCAATTTACCTCAACCTTGTGGAATATCTCCAAAGCCTTTTTACAATCAGCTGCAGAAGCATACCGCAGAAATGCAAAACCTTTATTCTTCCCTGACTTACTATCAGTGACCAATCTCACCTCCAAAACCTCACCCACTTGCTCAAAAACTTTCTGGATATCCTCCTCTTTGGCATCCTTGCCCAACCCACCAATAAAAATCTCAGTCTTCCTCCTCTTTCTCCGCTCCAACGCCTCCAATTCCCCACTCAAAACTATCCCTCCATTACCCTTCTCAACCTCCTCCTTCAAACCACCTTCACCACTATTTTCCTGCTCTCCCTTCACTCCCTCATCATCCCCACTACTCACCTTCAACACTTCAGGCCCATCAGTGAAATCCACATTCGTCTCATTTCCCGGAATTTCACTCCCAGAATAAAGTTTCTCACTTGCACCCCCACTCTTATGATCTCCCAGTTCAAACTCAGCCCTAGAACCGTCCTTCTCCCCTCCAAAGTCCTCAATTTGATTCACATTTTCAACTCCTTCCACTCCAACAGAAACACCCAATTCCTTTTTCTCATCTTCCACTGCAACTTGAGTCCCAAACCCTTCCTTCTCCCCTCCAATTACCTTAATTTGATTCACATTTTCAACACCTTCCACCGCAACAGAAACACACAACTCGTTCTTCTCATCTGCTGTTGCAACTTGAGTCCCAAACCCTTCCTCAATTTCAACTCCTCCCATAGCAACAGGAACAGTCAGCTCAGGCTTCTCAACTTCCATAGGAACTTCTTCAGCAGGAACAGAAACATAACCACTGATCATTCCGCCTTCGTTATACGAAATTTCCCGTTTCTCCAATTCCCGTTCACTCACGCTACGGGCCGTGTTTTTTGGTACCAATTTCTTCACCATCACTTTCTTCATCACCTTCTTCACTACTTTCACTACCTTTTTCTTCTTCTTCTTGTTCTCCTCCCCCAAAGCACTTCCCTCGTTTCCGCCTCTCTCCACGTTTTCTTCACTTTCAGGCGATAAAATCTTCGAATCCGTCCCATCTTGAGGGTCCGCCGGAACTGCATCTGGGCCAATCATGGTTTTCTTTTTATCACTATCACCGATTGGATCTTCACTCATTTCAGACGCAGCGTTTTGGTTTCCGATTTCTGGAACTGAAGGAGGTGGTGCAGTTGTTTCCGACGTTGTAATTGGGAGGTTCACATCTTCAACGTGGTTTCCTTTGGCCGGAATTTCCGGGGCGGCGGTTGTCGGGGGATCTCTTTCGGAGGAGGAGGGGTTAGGGAAGTCGCGTTTGGTGGTGCCTCTAAGGCCGCGTTTGGGCCTGGGACCTGGGGCTTGCTTCCTTGGAGGCATTTTTTAGTGTTATATTATAAGTTTCCTCTCTTTTTAAGGGTTGTTCTTTCGTAGATTATCTGACAAAACGAGAAGAGCTACGTAGCTCTTGCTTTTGCAGAGGAAGAGAGAAGACGACGTAAATGATTGTTTTGCAAACTCTAGGGTTGCTTTATGTCAAATTTCTTGTGTTGATTTTGTAAAGAAAGCAGTTACAAATTAATCATTGATGATGGTAATGATAAATGATTAAATTATTGAAAATAGCTTACGTTCATGTTTATTTATTAAATTAATCACGTTAATACTTTAAACATGATTTTAGTGCTTGATTAATAAATAAATCTTACTTACATGGTATCTAAAAATTTCATGTGGTGACTATATATATATATATATATATATATATATATATATATATATATATATATATATATATATTATTCGAGCTCACTATAAAATCATTTATGTTCGTTTGTTAAGTCAATTGCATTATTCTAAGCATGATTTCAATGTTTGATTAATAAATAAATCACTCACTTACATATAAAATATGTTTTTAAGTGTTCAATTCGATTTTATTCGTAAAAATATTCCTTTTAAGAACCCGTGTATATATTTCTTTGTTCATATTAATTTATTTTAAGTTTGTTAAATATAAATAATAAAATTAAAAGTTTTGGATAGTTTTTATAAAAAAATGACGATGCTAAATTTCTTATGCATAATGTATTGGATATTAAATGTTAAATCATATTACTCAAATCTTTCCAATTTACATTGGTTCTCCAAAAGAAAAAGACTTGATCAAGCCTAAAGATGATTATTGTATTGTTTGTCTCCTCCGTATGCTTTTTTTTTTTTGGGAAAAATAAAAGAGTTTTAATTTATTTTTTACTATTTTAATTTGATTTTGAAGTAGATAAAGTGATTATTTTTTATGTCTTTTAGCATGGATAGAAAAACCTAGTATTAGCTTTCCCTGATAATGATGCCGTTGGTGGGCTCTTTATATCACCAAGGGGGCGCCCAGTGGGGGTTGGCATGCTTATCTAGGCAAAATTCGATTTCTTTTAACCATTTTCTACGAAATTTAAACCATTTACAATTTCAATAAATAAATTTTTGAAAAGGCTAATGGTTTTGATAAGTGAGACCCTTTGTACAAAAATTTAAAATATAATATTCTAAAATATTTGCATAGAATATTATCAACTCATGATTTTTTGGTCAACAATTTTAAAAGTACTTCCAATACTTTTGAAAAGCCTAGTTTGCTTTAGTTTCTTAAAGAAAGATCTAATTGTATGGAATAATATACGAAGTGTTTTGAAAAAGTCAAATGAAGGGAAAGGAGGTTTTAAGTTGAATCTCCATATAGTATTCATTGATGATAGCCAGTGGTATAAGCAGAATGAGAGCAAGGGAAGACACTGCATATAGTGTTGTTTTGGGTGAGAAAAGAATGACAGCAAGCGACCTCACTGTCAACAGTGAGTAGCGCAAGACAGTGTCGCAGCCACCGATCAGTAACGTGCAACATCATGTGGCCGTTGACTAACAACATTGGCCTTCCATTCATTACAAAGCATTTTGGTTAGATCTGAAGAAATTTATATTTATCGAGGTCCGAAGCGATTTGATTGGTTTTTTCATCTTCAAGAATTTTTTATTTTTTCACAAACTTTAATTTTAAATTAAATCTTAATTTCACTATTTTTTATTTTTTTAAATTAAAAAAACATCATAAGAACACAGGCGGCCTCCATCAGATCTGGGAAGTGGAAGGAGAAGAGGAAAGGAGGAGGAAAAGAGGCGGCATGGAGGAGGCGAATGAGAGATTATGTAGAGGATGAGAAAAAAAAGAGAGGTTGCACAGAGGTGGCGTGGAGAAGAAGAGGTGGTGTATCTGGACAGGAGGAAGAAGAAGAATAAGGAGGAGGAGGAGGAGGAGGAGAAAGGGAAGAAGAACAACGAGAAAAAAAATATTCCTAAGGATAAGGATACCTTTTTCTTTTCAAGGATTTAATTAAAAACACCCAAATTGGGGAGGAGAAAGGAGATAGTTTAACTGTGGGTACTAATCTACTGGTAAAAAATAACTTCCTTTGCTAACTTTCCAATTTAGCTCTTGTAATCTGATGGCTAACAGCCATGCATGCATGTTACTCGTGGCTTTGATTTACGTATTTGTCAAAGAATAAAAACAATATTCATTACGGACTTGACACTCTTATGCACTTCAGATCAAAGGGTCCATACCGTCCATTTTTCAAAACAATCCTTGTTGATCTGCCAGTCCAAGCCTAGGGTGCTATGAGCCCCACTTAGATGCTTTTCCTTGTCTTGGAAAAAGTTAAAACATAATTAAGACTTATCGCACATGACGGAATGAATTCTCATAAGAGGAGCCTCAGCATATTATAGTTAGCAAAAAATATTACTAAAAATATCCAAACATATTGTTTACTTGTTCTACTCATCAAACGCTGAGTCCAATTTCACATTTTCATTTGAACATATGCACCCAAAGGGGACACAGATAATATTTGCCAAGCTCCTTTCAAAGATTAACACAGTAGTTGCACAAAAACCTGAATGTTGCTTACAAAGTTGCAAGCCACAGAGCATTTATAAAACTGAAAAACCAACCAAACGAATTCATAGAAGATTACCATACAGATCTTTAGCATGTATAATTTATTAGCAGTAATTGATATACATTTTCTAGCATGAAGCATCCGCTTCACATTACAGTTTGAAAGATGCACCATTTCATAGGAGTTCATATTGTTAGAATTTAAGAGAGTAAAGAGATGTGAGAATTGGAGAGAGTAAAGAGATTGTACAAATGCTTTCTTGAGTTCTTATTATTGAGAATACAATTAAGAGTATATATAGGTTATTAAAGGAAAAAGACATTCCTTAAAACAAGGAAGGAAACATGGCCTAAAGTAAGCCTTAAAACAAGGATGAATATATAGCAAGTGTGGGTGAAGTGGAATAGTTAGTGACCCTAATTAAAGAAAAGAATATGGACTTTGTCATCCATTGACAGCCCCCCCCCCCTCTCAAATTGATGCAGGTTGATCAATAAACATCAATTTGCTGCTTAAGAAGCAATGTTGATGGCGAGTGAGCGCTTTGGTGAAAATATCAGCAATTTGTAGGTCAATGGAAATATGTGGAAGAGTGATAACACAAGCTTCAAATGCTTCGCGGATAGAGTGACAGTCGACTTCAATATGCTTCGTGCGCTCATGATAGACAGGATTGGCTGTGATCTGAATAGCACTTGTATTATCAGCATGTAGAGATGTAGGATCAGTTGCAGAAAAATCTAGCTCAGCAAGCAAACCTCAAAGCCAAATAATTTCAGAACAAGCAAGAGACATCACCCGATACTCAGATTCTGTAGATGACTTAGAAACTCTGTCTTGCTTCTTACTCTTCCATGAGATCAATGCATCACCTAAGAACACACACCAACCAGTAATGGAGCGACGTGTACCAGCACAACCAGCCCAATCAGCGTCGCTATAAGCAGTAAGTCGATGAGAATTGCATGCAGGAAAGAATAAGCCACGGGCAAAAGTGCCCTGAACATAGCGTATGATCCTACGGACAGCAACCAAATGAAGGTGACGAGGGGTCTGAAGAAACTGGCTGACTTGTTGTACTGCAAAGAAATGTCTGGTCTAGTATTGGTGAGGTAGACAAGACTTCCCACCAACTTTCGGTATAAACCTAGGATCAGTAAGTAAATCACCCTCCTCTTTGCGAAGCTTGACATTCAATTCCATGGGATTATCAACAGAAATGGCCTCCTGTAGGCCAGCTGTAGCCACCAGGGTCACTAGCATACTTATGTTGATTGAGTGAAATACCCCGACGGACTACGATGCACCTCAAGACCGAGAAAATATGTAAGAGACCCAAGATCTTTCATATGACAGGACTCAGAGAGATGGGTCTTGAGCTGGCCAAGTAAAACAGAATCGGAACCAGTAATCACAATATCATCAACATAAACTAAAAGACCAACAATACCCATGTCTGATTTTCGAAGAAACAAGGAAGTGTCATACTTGCTCTGCTTGAATGAGAATTGTAATAAATTAGTTCAAAAATTTATCAAACCAAGCCCTTGGAGCTTGTTTGAGACCATAAAAGGAGCGACAAAGCTTACACACATGTGAGTTTGGAGAAGGAAACAATTCCGGGGGTGGCTTCATATAAATACACTCTTTAAGATCCCCATGAAGAAAAGCATTCTTCACATCCATCTGATGTAGTGGCCAATCATTGGAAGCAAGAAGAGCTAGAATCGTACGAACAGTGGTCATCAAGAGCAAAGGTTTCTTCATAATTAACACCATATTCGTGTTTATTTCCAAGTGCAACAAGCGAAGCTTTATAACGATTCAAACTTCCATCAGATCGAACCTTGACGAAGTAAACCCATTTGCAACCCATGGGGACTATAGTGGAAGGACAAGCTGCAATGTTCCAGGTGTGATTGGCCTCTAAAGCAGCAATTTCTTCCTGCATAGCTTGTCGCCAATAATCATGCTTGACAGCATGTGAGTAGCATGTGGGAATATCAAAATTGGACAATGCATCAGTAAGAGCATAAGCAAACCTCCCATACCTATCCGGAAGTAAAGATATTCGAGAAGAGCGACGTACCAAGTGTTCTGAAGGTGCTGCAACTGACTGGAGCATGGTAGGATCAGATATCGGTTGAGCCATCGAAAGAGACTGTAGGCGGGAGCGTCTCGTATATACAATACCTGGTTTAAAGCGAGAGCTGACTTGATGAAGATCTGAAAATTGTTGCTCAAATGAGAGGAGGACCACCGTAGAAGAAGAGGACTCAGAGGACACAGGAAAGAAATGTTGATTTTCATAGAAAATAACATTCCTAAAAATACGTGTACGATGTAAGGTAGGATCATAGCAAACAAATCCCTTTTGACACACATTATATCCCAAGAATACACATCTAACAGATTGAGCAGATAATTTATGTCGCTCATGGGGAGGTAAATGAACAAAACATACACAACCAAAGATATGGAGATTATCATAACTAGGTTGTTTAGTAAACAAGCGAAAATAGGGAGACTCCATGTGTAAGATTTGGGAAGGTAAACGATTAATTAAGTGAGTAGCAGTTTTCAAAGCCTCGACCCAGAACATAGATGGAACAGATGATTCTAACAAGAGAGTACGTACCACATCAAGAAGATGACGATTTTTGCGTTCGGCTACTCCATTCTGTTGGGGAGTAGCAGGACATGAACGTTGATGAATAATACCTTTAGAAGCCAAGAATTCCTGAAACTCAGTAGACAAATATTCACCACCAGAATCTGTGCGTAATGTCTTAATAGTCGCAGAAGATTGATTGTCAACATACGCTAAAAAATTAGTGAAAGTACGAAAAACCTCATATTTAGAGCGAAGAAAACAAACCCCAAGTGAATCTGCTATAATCATCAATGAAAGTCACATAATATTTAAATTTTTCATGTGAACTAACGGGGGAAGGTCCCCAAACATCACTATGGATAAGATCAAAGCAGTGAGAAGCTCTACTAGCATGTAAAGGAAAGTGAAGAATTTTGCTTTTACCAAGTTTGCAAGAATCACACTTAAGAGATAAAGAAGAACGTTCTTCATTATTAAGAAAACCAGGGTGCAATACATGAGATAAGATCTGAGTATTGGGATTGCCTAAACGACGATGCCACACCATACTCAGATTTGGAACATTATTGCAAGTAAGAGACTTAATAGACGAAACTGGAGAAATTGCTGGGACAGATAAAAATAGTGGAAACAAGCACCCCACTTTAGGTTCCTTCGCGATCAGCTCTCCCGTTACCTGGTCCTGTACAACACAACCATCACCAGAAAAGTTAATAACACAATTGTTATCAACTAATTGACCAACAGAAATAAGATTCGTGGAAAGTTGAGGAGCAAGAAACACATTAGTGAATTTAGAAGAGGCATCTCCGACAGCAGCGATTGGTAAAGAACTGTCATTGGCAGTCTGAATGGCAGATGGACCAACATAGGGTCGAACATGACACAAAGCAGTGGGAATATTCGTCATATGATTAGAGGCCCCCGAGTCTACGTACTAGAGTTTGGTAGAATTTTTACCTTGAAACCCCATTGCAGATAATGCTGAAATTAGCATCTGTTGCACCATTTCGGGTGTGCAGTAATTCGCTGCAAGAGGTTTCGGAACTAGGGAGGCACTGGAAGAAGAGCCAGGAGCTGCGGAAGGTACAATAACAGAAGTCTGAAATGCTTGAGCCTGACGATTCTGTGGGTGGAGATGACATTCTTTGATGATGTGACCCTTCTTCTTATAATAAGAGCAGTATTTCTTGGGACAATTGGCAGCAATATGCCCATATTCCTTACAACAAAAACACTGCAAGTTTTTAGAATGCATAGGCGGTCCGCGTCCTTGGGCAGCATAAGCAACAGTTCCTAGACTACCATAAGATTGCTCCAGAGTGGCTTGAGTACTAAGACATTGTTCTTCACGAAGTAACTCACCAAAACAAACATCAAGAGAAGGAACAGGAGATCTATTCAGCAGAGATGAGTGAATAGATTCATATTTCGGGCGTAGTTTCATATAAAATTGATCATGCCATCTAGTCTCGTGGAGTTGCTGAATAGTCGAAAGAGTGGCAACAGGAACAGCCGCTGTAACAAGATCAGTATAGTCAGTCCAAAGAATCAGAAAGGTCGAGTAATAGTCTTGGATGGAAAGACTGCCATGTTAAAAGGTGGCAATTGCATGCTCTAACTGAAAGCGATAAGCATCATTATGTTGATGATAAACCTTCTTCAGATAAGTCCACATGGATTGAGCAAAGCAATGAGTACGCAAGTTGGTGACAATATGTGGCTCCACCGAACCAAGAAGCCAAGACATGATCCGAGCATCAAGCACAGTCCAAGAAGGAGAAGACCCGACATCCTTCGATTGGTCTGTATTGGATGTTTGTGCGACATCTGTGCCATCGATATGGCCCCAAAGTTCTTTTCCCTTGAGGAAAATTTCAAACTAAAAGGCTCATGTAGAGTAATTTTTGCCCGTAAATTTGACACACACAGGTGCAGAGTCCATTGCAAATAAGTATAAAAAAATAGCCCGACCAAAAAAATGCCGAAACCACCCAAAGCAGAAAAAAAAAAAAACTGCCAAAGAGATCTGAGAACAAAAAAAACACCCAGAAATCTGAGACTCAAAGCCACAAAACACCTCTCTGAAAATAGAGGATGTCGTGAATGCCGAAACTGCTCAAACCCAAAAAATAGGAGGTGCCGACAACACCAACCCAGAAAGAAAAGACCGAAAAACAACAAAAAAAAACTTTCACGTCGGGTTCACCGAGAACAACACTGAACACGCCGAAACACGAAACCGAGAAAAATTACAAGTGAGAGAAGAACCTAAGCAACCGGCTCTGATACCATGTTAGAATTTAAGAGAGTAAATAGATGTGAGAATTGAAGAGAGTAAAGAGATTGTACAAATGCTTACTTGAGTTCTTATTATTGAGAATACAATTAAGAGTATATATAGGTTGCTAAAGGAAAAGACATTCCTTAAAACAAGAAAGGAAACATGGCCTAAAGTAAGCCTTAAAACAAGGAAGGAAACATGGCCTAAAGTAAGCCTTAAAACAAGGAATGAAACATGGCCTAAAGTAAGCCTTAAAACAATGATGAATATATGGCAAGTGTGGGTGAAGTGGAATAGTTAGTGACCCTAATTAAAGAAAAAAATATGGACTTTTCCATCCATTGACACATATATGCGACCATAAAAAAGGTAAATAACATAGAGATCTTTCAGCTTTCACAAAAAAAAAACACCTTAAACTGTAATCCATCATTCCTCAAAGGACTTTCCACTATCGCTTCACCATAAGATGACACAAATGAAAGAACTGCAATTAGACTATGTAAATTAGTCATACCAACAAAACTTGTAAGTTGCTTGCAAAAAGTGAACACCCATCTAAGGTGAAGTTTCAATTGGAGCCTCCCGCTTGATCTATATCCAAAAACTCATTAACGCAGAACTGATGTAAGTTGTCATACATTTTCTTCCACTGCTGAACCATTTGCATAGATCTTTTGCAATCAAGCTTTAATCTCTCCACCTCCATTTCAACTGCAGCAAACCCTTGTTGCTGAAGAATAGGCCAGTAAAAGTAAAGAAAGTGTCAGACATGCTTCAAGTGGTTCGAAGATGACATTATTCACTTGAAATAGCATAATGATTACAAATCAGTTTTGAAATAGAACAACAAAGATTGAATAAATGAGCAATAAGAAACCTGAAGTTCTTTAATTTGATCATTAATTATCTGATAACTGAGGTATGCAGTATCCAGGGGAATATTGCAAACAGCCGGAAGAGTAACGATAGCCTTATTGTCCACATCTTCATCTGTTGAATTTGCATATTTTTCTAGTGGGGTGGTAATGAGACCTGATGAGAGTCGTAAAATGCATCTTAATAATACTTATTTGTTAGCATTTTAGGGTTGATCTAGGGTTGAAATACACATTTATACCTTAACAATTCTAAAGTGTCATTCTTGGATCATTGATTTATTTTGATGCATTTTTCAGGTATGTTGGGTTTAAAAGATATGGAAAAGCTATCGTCACTTAAAGCACGAAGCTTCGATGCATACCGAAGTGAAGGCATGATTGCGGAAGGACAAAACGAAGAGAACCAAGGCTGTGCGCCACGGCCTGGACTAGCTGAGCCGCGGCCTCCAGAACCATGACCATTTGATAAAGAAGCCCACCACCTTGCACCGCAGCCTGGACCAGTGTGCACCACGGCCTGGACCAACTGAGCCACGGCCTCCAAAAACTTGACAAAGCTGTGCGCCGCAGCCTGGAAAGGTTGAGTAGCGGCGAGCGCGATGCTCTATTTCCGTGTCACGACCTAATTAAGGCTTTAATGATAGTTTTGACCTGAAAATACCCTTGAACCTTTTGTATTATAAATAGATCCCTTAGGGTTTGATAAGAGGGGGCCGGAAAAACTCAAGAAAGCTGCCACATTTTTCTCCATTACAATGTTCAAGCATGAGCCCATGGCTAACTAATCTCCAAGCAAGGCAAAGGGATGAATCCCTAGGTGTAGTTGTTCTTATTTCCATTCTTGGTTCAGTTGTAAGGATTTATTGTTAAACATTGTTATGATTTATTAAACAAGAAGAATTTAGGTTCATGTGACAGTTGTAATTTATGTTCTTCTTCTCTAAGAATTTCTATTAATCCGGTGATTGCATCCTTCTCCTCTATAAGTCTAGTCAAGCTCTTCTTATGTCAAGTTGTTTGGATGTGATTGATTCCGGTGGATTTATCTTTGAGGTTTGTCCATTACTGCGATATTGTTATTGAAATATATTGTCGTTTCTTGATAAATCTATAAGATAGGTCATGTGTGCTTGAATCGAAATCAATGAGTGATTTATAGCAATTACATTAGAGTGCTAATGTGCTGTGATTGAATATTTACCGATTGCTTGTTTGGGATATGAAACTAGCAATCGAGATAAAAACAATTGAATCGAGATTAGAATAAGGCAACGAACTAAGGAAGGATTCCTGGAACCTTGTTATTTCCCTATTATATTCTTCATTATATATACACAACTCTTTCACATTATTTCATTATCAAAACTCAGATTATCTCACTTAAATTTTATCGTTTGTTAAGGTTTACATTTTTTCTTGTAGATCGCTTTTCCTCGTGGGATCGACACCTCAGCTATACACAAAAACCGTGTATTAGTTTGAGTGTAATCAAGACCCATGCCTTCTTGAGGAAGGTTTCACTTTTGAGGCACAGGGTGGTAGACTAACAACAAGAATATTGTTAACAAGACCTGTGCAGTGCAAAGGACCAGCAACACAAATGAGATAATTGCAAAATTGAGGTAACATCAATAACAAAACTAATTGCAAAAATAAGAAAGTGCTTTGTTGAGTGTTACTGAGCAATAAAGATAAAAGTAAACAATTTTACAATGTTAGTTGCTTCAAAATCATGCGACTATTTACACAAACTCTTGCAACTTTAAATTTAAATATAGAGAAAAATAAGAAGACAACATATGTGTTGTTATTTGTCTAAGTTTCAAACATATCCAAACATGATCTATAATTGGTTAAAGTCCAAAAAAATTGTGGAATATCAAATTTCAGCAAGTTAAAAGGTTGCACACAAGTGTGTGCTTAAGTTTTGAGCGCGGGAAGGTCAAGCACACTGCTGTGCAAGTTTCAGCACACAAGCAAGAGGTGTGCGCACAGTATCAGGAGGCTGCAGCATCAGGTCACGCCGCAGCACACAGCACTAGCACCGCAGTACACAGCAAGCCATGCTTCCAGCCCTACCCCAGTGCCGTAGCACACAGCATCAGTGCCGCAGCACACAGCACATGGCTGCACACATGATCCAGCATGCATAAGACCTCTCCAATTATGTGTGCACCACACCAAAACGCATAACATCACTTGGAGAGTGATGAAGAGCTGAGATTAAAGGAAGAACATGATCAAAGGGAGGATAATGACTCACAATAATGTCCAAGAATTAAAAGGCTATAAAAGGGGTTCTCAAGGCCTCATTTCACAAGATAATACAAGATACAAAAACACACATACAATAGAGATTTGTGACATTGTGAGATCATTGTAAACACTTAGAGAGAATTGTGTAGAGTGACAAACACAAGAGGGACTCTTTGTTAGGCTGGTTGTAAAGAAGAGAGGATAGTATAGAATTGATAGAAAACTTTGTAATAGGACTATCACTTTCTAGTTCTCTTCTTGTTTCTTCAAGAACTTGGATTCTTGAAGGGGATTGTTGTAACTTTGTAAGAACCATTTAGATAGTGCAGAGAGTTCGGAGGAACTCACGGGGATGTAGGCACATTGCCGAACCTCGACAATAAATTACTTGTCTTCTTTCTTTCTTTGATTTTCTGTTCTTGTGTTCGATTGCTGAAATTCTTTCTACAAGTCATTCAAGACTTGAGTGTTTGGAAGATCACCACCTGGGCATCTTGTCAAGGTGATTTCCAACAGTGGTATCAGAGCACAGCAGCTGGTTATCGGAACAAGAAGTAGAAGGTATGGAGCCAAGACTCCAAGAATCAAAGATCAACTTCTTGGGTGATTCAAGAACGGAGTTAAGATCTATATCTGATTGTGTTCTTGAGGTAAATCAAGAACAGTGTTAAGATCAATATCTGATCGTGTTCTTGAAGGTGATTCAAGAATGGTGTAAAGATCAAGATCTGGTCATGTTCTTGAGAGTGATTCAAGAACGATTAAGATCCATCTTCGATCTGTGTTCTTGAGGTTGAAGAAAGCAGTTGTGGTTAGTGCACAAATCTAGGATCTTGTCCACAAAGATGGCTTCAAATTTTTGTGTGGAGAAGTTTGATGGAAATGGGGACTTTGCCCTATGGAAACGGAAGATCAAGGTGGTTCTCATGCAGCAGAAAGTGGACTTGACTATTGGAGAAGATGATGCTTTTCCAGCTAGTGCCACGGAGGACCAACGGACCGAGATGAAGAAGATGGCCTACAACACCATTTTCTTGCACATGTCGGATAATGTCACAAGAGAGTGCAGAGACTCGGAAGATCCAGCTGCAATATGGAAGAAACTAGATAAGTTGTTTCTTGCCAAGACTCTCCCTAATAAGAGGTATCTTCATAAACTAATCTTTGCTTTTAAATTTGATCCTAAGAAAGAGTTGCAAGACGATCTTGATGCCAAGATAAGGAGTGCATCAAGTGGTAAAGGGCTGTTCTTTAAAAGAAGGCCAACAACTTAGTATGGCAGCAACTATGGCTACTACCGGGACAGAGGTAGAGGAGAGAGCCATAGGAGAGTGCACAACAGCATGCATGGCTACTATCGGGACAGAGGTAGAGGAGAAAGCCATGGGAGATCTCACTCCAAGACAAGATATGGAGGAGGAAAGAGATGCTTCTACTACAACAAGGAGGGCCATTTCAAGAAAGTTTGCAAGAAGAGGATATGGGATGAGAGGAGAAGTCATACCAACAATGGAGAGGCTACAGTTGCCAAAGGAGAACAACAAGATGATGTTCTTGTTGCATGCTCAAATGTGAGCAGGAGGCAAGGCAGCAGAAAGTGGATTCTTGACTCCGGGTGCATCTATCATATGTGCCCTCACAAAGAATGGTTCAAGAATTTCAAGAAGATCAATGAGGGAAGAATCTTCTTGGGGAATGATAATTCTTGCCAAGTGAGAAGGATTGGAGATATCCAATTGAGGATGTTTGATAGAGTCACAAGGCTGCTGGAAAATGTGAGGTATGTTCCAGATTTGAAGAGGAACTTGATCTCATTGGGGCAGCTGGATTCCATGGGCTATACATGTAAGATAGAGGGAGGAAAGATCAAGGTGGCCAAGGGATCTTTGGTAGTGATCAAGGCAGCAAGAAACGATGGACTCTATGAGATGATCGGAGAAACATAAACCAATGATCAAGTAGCAAGCTTGATGGCTGAGCTGGACAAGGCAGCCCTTTGGTACACTCGCTTGGGACACATGAGCAAAAAAGGCCTGCAAGTGCTTAGCAAGGAAGGTCTACTTGGTGGTGACAAAGTAGAAAAAATGGATTCCTGTAAGAGCTATGTTCTTGGGCAGCAACATCGGGTCAGCTTCAACATCGGAGTGCACAAGTCTAAGGGCATTCTTGACTATATTCATGCGGACCTTTGGGGACCAGCAAGGACACCAACACAGGGAGGTAACATTTACTTTCTGTCTTTAATTGATGATTATTCAAGAAAAGTATAGGTTTATTTGGTTAAGAATAAATTAGATGCCTTGAATAAATTAGTGGTGTGAAAAAGGCTGGTTGAGACTCAAATGGGTAGAGTAGTTAAAGGGATAAGAACCGATAATGGCTTAGAAAATTTTAACCAAGAACTTGATCAATTCTGTAGGTTAAATGGCATTCTAATACATAGGACGGTTGTGGAAACTCCTCAGCAAAATGGAGTTGCTGAGTTGATGAATAAGACCCTTATGGAAAAGGTTAGGTGCATGTTAGATGGATCCGGGTTACCAAAATATTTTTGGGGAGAAGCTGTAGCTACAGCTGCATATTTGATTAATAGATCACCCTCTAGGATTATATACCATAAGACTCCCGAAGAGTTGTGGAGTGGAAAACCCCCTGAATTAAACAACCTTAAGACCTTTGGGTGTGCAGCATATGCACATCAAAAGGAGGATAAACTTGGCCCTAGGTCTAGAAAATGTGTATTTCTAGGATATGGTGATGGGGTTAAGGGGTACAGGTTATGGTCCTTAGAAAAAGAAGGATTGAAACTCATAATAAGTAGAGATGTTAATTTTAATGAACTGTTATTTCCCTACTTGGAGAATACTAACCCTGCAGGGGCTAGTGAGCAAACCAGTTTGGTTCTTATGGAGCATAGCATCAAGGAGAATTCGGTTCAGGTAGAGCAAGGATGGCAAGAGGGTTCGGACCAAGTAGAGTCCATTGAAGAATGCCAAGCTCAGGACGCTCATAAGGAGGCTAAACTAGAAGAGGTTGATGCAGCGAGTCGGAAGGACTTTCAGCTCACAAGAGACCTGGAAAGAAGGCTGATCGGACCACCTTCAAGATGTAGGTTTGTGGATGCTGTGGATGCAGCAACTCCTTGGAAAGAATGAGGGATGTGTGAACAAGAAACTTACATGCATGCCATGACATGTAAGGATTCGCCAAAGTGGAAGCTAGCTATGGAGGAAGAAATGGATTCTTTGAGGAAGAACAACTTCTGGGAATTGGTAAAAATTCCAGGAAATCAGAAAGTTGTGGAATGTAAGTACACTTACAAGATCAAAGAAGGGTGCCCTCCAAGAGATGAAGTCTGAAACAAGTCTAGGCTGGTGGCGAATGGGTTCACAAGAAGAGAAGACATAGGTTTCACAGAAACTTTCTCACCTGGACACAAGGTGGAGAAGATGGTGAGTATCCTCATTTATGTCATTAATGGGCTGTTGGTTTGGAACAGCAGGAAGAGGATGAAAAGGTTTACATCTCAACTCAGTGAGGAGTTCAAGAGGAAGGATCTCATCTTTGCACAAAAGATCCTTAGGATGAGAAGAATCATCCGAGAAAATGAGAGAAGCCGGTTGAGGGTTTCTTGGGCAATGGGTGTTCTCAGCAAAATTGTGAGTAATCCCGGAAAAGAGCATTTGCTTGGGATGAAATGGTTGTTGAGGAACAAGGAGGCTCAGTGGTAGCCAATGGTAGCACTCATAACAACCGGGGCAGAATGCATAGCAGCTATGGAAGCCATAAAGGAGGTTGTGGGGTGCAAAGGGTTGTTGGATGAGTGGGAGGTCCTAAAAGAGCAGGTTGTGGTATCTTTGGATAACCAAAGTGCGGGGCACTTTTGGAGGAATCCTATTTTCCATGAGGGGAAACAGCATATGGATGTTTGGTATCATTACATTCTGTAAAATGGTAGAAAAGGATGCATTCATGTTGACAAGAAGACCACGGAGAAAAGTCCTGTAGATTTAGGCACCAAGGTTCTACCTCTAAGAAGGTCCAATCATTGCCTTGGACTTCTTAGGAATGGATTTGGTTAATTGGTAACTCCATATGAGTTTGGATCCCGAAGCTTTCTGCACAATGGTTCAGGTTTTTGAACTCTTAGACAAAGGCAGAGATTGTTGTTATTTGTCTAAGTTTCAAACATATCCAAACATGGTCTGTAGTTGGTTAAAGTCTAAACCAATTATGGAATATCAAATTTCAGCAAGTTAAAAGGTTGCACACAAGTGTGTGCTTAAGTTTTGAGCTCGGGAAGGTCAGGCACACTGTTGTGCAAGTTTCAGCACACAAGCAAGAGGTGTGCGCACAGCAACAGGAGGCTGTAGCATCAGGTCACACCGCAGCACACAGCACCAGCGTCGCAGCACACAGCAAGCCATGCTTCCAGCCCTGCCCCAGCGCCACAGCACACAGCATCAGTGCCACAGCACACAGCACATGGCTAAAGACCTCTCCAATCATGTGTGCACCACACCAAAATGCACAGCATCACTTGGAGAGTGATGAAGGGCTGAGATTAAAGGAAGAACATGATCAAAGGGAGGATAATGACTCACAAGAATGTCCAAGAATTAAGAGGCTATAAAAGGGGTTCTCAAGGTCTCATTTCACAAGATAATACAAGATACAAAAACACACATACAAGAGAGATTTGTGACATTGTGAGATCATTGTAAACACTTAGAGAGAATTGTGTAGAGTGACAAACACAAGAGGGACTCTTTGTTAGGCTGGTTGTAAAGAAGAGAGGATAATATAGAATTGATAGAAAACTTTGTAATAGGACTATCACTTTCTAGTTCTCTTCTTGTTTCTTCAAGAACTTGGATTCTTGAAGGGGATTGCTGTAACTTTGTAAGAACCATTGAGATAGTGCAGAGAGTTCGGAGGAACTCACGGGGATGTAGGCACATTGTCGAACCTCGACAACAAATTACTTGTCTTCTTTCTTTCTTTGATTTTCTGTTCTTATGTTCGATTGCTGAAATTCTTTCTACAAGTCATTCAAGACTTGGGTGTTTGGAAGATCACCACCTGGGCATCTTGTCAAGGTGATTTCCAACAATATGGAAACATTGGTTGAATACAAAATGGTGTTTACACAAACAAAGCCCATACTTTTTTTCATGACATCTATTATGAGAAAGAACCATAAGCAGTATGTCAGATGTATCCCTATTACTTTAGAAAGTAAATAAAAAATCCTAAGTAAAGCAACAAGCAAATCTCAGGTTGTTGAACAAAACCTTTTGCATGTCTAAACATGCAAACAATATATGTTATGGGTTTTGGGGTCCCAAAGTCGAACTAAACCTCCTCTGATTCAAAAAGCAAAAAGTTTCCTTCTGCATTATAGGCTAAGCAAGTAACAGCTTTGCTGATGAAAAAAAAGATTATAGATATGTCAGTTAATAGATAAAAGAATAGGTTGATAGAACAAAAAAATCCTTGAAATTTAATGAAAGATGTGTGATATTATCTTCTGTTATTGAATTATCTTGTCCAGATAATACAGTGACTGAACTACATTTCTTCAGATTGTGCAATTTATTGAAAAGATTACACCTTAAAGCAACATAATTGAGAAACCACTTGCATAATCAATGAATTTCAAGATAGAAAATCAAAACCACGTTGATATTATCCAGAAAAGATCCCCTATAGATGAAACAGGTAATTATTTATTAAGGACAGATATCATGGAGAACATACAAGAAATGCCTTCAAGATTACCAATTATAGAGAGAGATTTTCCTTTTTTCCCCCACAGTACTTTTGTTGCAAAGTAGTCTAATTGTTAAAAAGTGGTTTCTCAAAGGATATCATGGAGAGCCACTTTTTAAATTGTGGTTCTACAATGTAGACACAGCTCAGAGAGCCTGTTAACATGTGACCACAGAAGCAAGCACTTAGTTGCAGCAAAGCATTTCGAATTGAAGCAATGGATTAGACATCTGTTGATGGGACAAAACTCGTTGTGCTAGGGGACTCCATTCTAAGCATGTATTTTGTAAATTATTCTTTAACCATGAATGAATATTTAGATGTTTTCTCATGTAGATGTGGTTTTTTATCCGGAAGTGTTAGATTTATCCATCAATGCTTGCCTGTGGTTGTGACACTAACAAGAATGAATCAAATAAGTCTATTAAATATTAAAAAAAAATCAACTAACAATTTAAGCATATTAATTGCGCAAAATCAAACTTCTAGCCAGCACTCCTAAGTTCTACAACAAGAAGTGATTTGAAGCTAGCAGGATCCAGAGGTCAGAAAATAGAACAAATTAAAGCACCACAGATAAGAGGATTTATAAACTTCATTATCAATCTAGACTCTAGAGGATGACTGGAATGGAATCTGATAAGATTGATTCTGTAAAAGGTAAGCTGCATCTTAAATATATTGGAGCTCAACAAGAGCCCTTAACACTTAAAATGTGTGCCCAAACCTGATTCAAAGTCCATAGTTACTAGGATCTCTATACCCCCTTGGAACCGCGACCCAAATCCTACGTTTCGATTCGTGGTACAATCATGCATTAGACCCCTAAAATTGGCGATCCAAATTTTTCTTAAGAATTTTACCTAAAAAATTGGAACAAAATATTTCTAGACAAGAAAGGAATATAAGAATGCTCATACTTTTTTTTTATAAGAAAGAATCCTCATACTTTATTTTTAAATTTATATTTTCTAATATTATGTTTACTAACTTTACTATTTTGTCAAAACTCATTTTATCTTCTTATTATTTTGCGCCCAACTCTATTTAAACTTAGCAAAATAGGAAGAGAATATTTATTATTAGATCAAGTAGAAAGATAGACAAGAAGCAAGAACAAAACAAGCTGAGAACAAGCTGAGAAACATAGATAGTCAAAGAGATAATCAATTTTCAATTCATAATCCAGTCTGCCTTACAATCTTAATATTAATGCTCTTATATAGGCACCAAACATTATTTAAATAAGAAAGTAAATCAAATCCTAATAACTATTTATATGCATAAATATAATTTTCCTAAAATACATATCCAAGAATAATATCCCAAAATAATAATATATTCTCTTTCCTATTCTGTATCATTCTCTCCCACTTACAAAAAAACTAGACCACGAGTTTCGAAGTGGTGAAGTATCAAAACTTGTGATTCTTGAAATTGTATGGCAAAGACTTGTAATTTTTGAGATGTAGCAGTCTCGATCGAGTAGAAGAAGGATATCAAGAGGAGTTGTTGAGGAGCCCTCAATCCAGTACAGGAGGACAAAATCAATGAAAGAAAGGTCACACATATAAATCTTGCCCTCATTTTGCCTCTGGCCTTGTTTGTCTTGAAGTGACTCAATAGGTACATTCTCACAGTGAATGGTAGAGCTTTCTTCAATGATTTCTTCATTTGTTTCAAAGTCTGTGTCGATTGAAGAAACAACTTCAGACTTGTCTTGAATAAAATCCTGATTGGTAGAAGTTTTGGTGAAAATTGCTTCCACTTGTTGTTTCACTTATTCAATGAGTTGTTGCATCTTGCAAATTGAGTCTCAAAGGTGGACTACTCGATCTCCAATTAACAGCAATTAGCATAAATACACCAACCATCTAACACTGTTTTAGCCCAATAGGTATCTTGAAGCCAATGATATTGCACAAGAGCAAAAGTTTAATAGAGAACAATTTTCTCTACAAAACCATATGGATAAAAAATCTGACGTAATATATCTTTGGTAATTGGATAATAAATATGATGAATGGTCACACAAAGAATCTGGGTTAGTTCATCTGAACCCATTACTCATAACAATTAATTGCAAATTTCTACCTTTTTTTAATACAAAAAGCAGCAACTACATAAGTAGAAATTAAATAATTAAATAAGCCTTGCGTTTTTTTTGCTAGGTGGTTATGCTCAGCTCGAAGATGGCTCAGCTTTGCTTGGCTCCAACAAACGGCTCAACTTGGTTTCACGGCTTGACTCTGCCTGGCTGCTCACGGCTCGGCTTGGAGCTGTTAGCAGATTGGGTCAGGTGTGTGTCTGAGTTGGGTGTGCGGGTCGGATCCGTGGTAGATCAGAGTCGGGCTTTTGGGGTCGACCGAAAATGGTGTACTGGTCACATTGGTGGTTGCGGCTAGACCAAGAGGCAAGAGGAAGCAGCGAATTTGCCCATGAAATATCAAACGGACCGTGGATGATAGGCGATGGGGCAGTTCAGGCATCTAGTTGGAAAAGGTTTACCAATAATCCTTAGCTTTCAGGGGCGGCAATAATAATACCAAGCCTTTAATTGATACTTTTTGAAACCTAATTGAAGGGGGAAAAAACAACTACATTTAAATAACCCAAAAAAATAATTTTTATTGAAGATGAATAATATGATAATAACGGCTAAATGTTATCATTGGTCTCTAAAATTTGGGAAAATTCTTATTTGCATTGTGTGCGAAATGCATTTTTGTATCAGGGTGAAAATTAGATTGGTAATTTTTGGGAACTTCATTGATAACGTTAATTGAGTATGTACAAGTGTTACTAGAGAATTTCTCCAAAATTACCAATTAAGTTTTCATCCCAGTGCAAAAATGAGTTTTGCATCCAGTACAAACAAGAATTCCTCCTATAAAGTGGTTCTTTGAGCAAAAGTGATCCCTTAAATTTTTTATTTGATCAAATAAATCCTCATAGTTTGATCTCTTGGTTAAATTAATTGGTCTTCAGAGCTTCGATTTGGTCAAATATGTCTATAGAGTTTCAATTTTATCCAATTAAGTACTCATGTTAAGTCTCTATTCAAAATGTATATTTTTCATGTAAAGTTTAAGCGTGAGAATTTGCAATGTAGGTGTTTTAGCGAGTGACTAACAATTCAATCTTGGTGACCATTTACGGGGTTAAGATGGAGTTAACGAGGGATTAAATTGAACTAAATTGAAACTCTAAAACTTATTTGACCAAATTGAAACTCTAGAGACAAAACTTTGGAGATTTATATAACAAAATTGAAACTATAAAGACCAATTTGACCAAAGGATCAACTATAGAGACTAATGGTTTGATTTAACCAAATAATAATAATAACAATAATAGTTAGAATATTTATTAAAAAATATAAATAAAAATTACTACTAAAAAGAGAAGAAAAAAAAAGAAGAAAGGATAGAAACTTGGAATTACTGTTTTTAATGAATCTCTTCTTTCTTTTTCTTAGTTATGAGAAAGATAGAATGTGTTGATGCCAAAAACTGTTGGTGCTGATGTGGCCTGGAAGCTGACGTGGCCTGGTTGGGGATGTGGCCTGGTTGGGGACGTGGCCTGAGTGAGGACTTGGCCGGAGTGAGGACTTGGCCTGGGTGAGGACTCGGCCTGGATCCTGCACAAGTGACAGAAGTGAACTGAAAGCCCTCAGAAGGAGGGGAGGGGGAGATCTCCGAAGGCGCTTCGATGCTTAAGTTAGCAAATATTTAAGGGAGAAGCCGAGGTTCCGAAAAAGGAACCGGGGGCTCTATAAAATCAAGTGTCAAAGTATATGTGTGCGAATACCTGGTGAGGTCTATACCTTAGCCCATTTATAGGCGTTTGCCAGTAGGGTGGTCATGATAGCGGGCTCAAGCGAGAGTGAGGCTGTAGGGTAGCTGCAGGGTGGCTGTCAGTCAGCAGGGTGGCTGATAGTATTGTAGGGTGGCTGGTGACTGTAGGGCGGCCGTAGGGGAGGTCCAGACATAGATTTTTTGGACCGTCCTTTACGGGCCTGGAGACTTCGTTGGGCCGGGGAATGTATGGATCACTTGCCCGGCCTGGGGAGGTTATTGGATCTGTTGAGCCTTTTGGAGCACACAGCTGGGTTTGGGGCTTGTTTGGGCCGGAGCCAGCTGCGCTTGTATGGGCCGGAGTGGGCCGCTCATTGAGCTTGAGTATTGTGGGCCTGGAGTATTGTGGGCTATATCACAGGCCCCCCACTTCCTTAAGTACATTTATGTGCTTGAGGAAGTTATTTGTTGGGATGGGCTTTTAATTGAATTCAGAACGTGCGCGGGAGCCGAGCCATCACTGCCTGAGAGAGTGAAAGGACATCTTGGAGCAGTTACATGTTTGGGTGGTTGTCCTTGGTAATCGGAGCATTACTCTCGGGAGACGAAAGGTCGCCTGGAGAAGCAAAACATCTCTTCTTTTTTTGTTTTCTGCATTTATTCCTCTTCATTGAGAGTGTTTTCCCTTGTTATAAATAGAGGTCTCTGACGCCTTTTATCTCAAGCATAAACGACTTCAGTTTCTGAAGAGCTTGAGAGGGAGACACCACTTTCTGACAGGAGAGTCGAGGGTAATGATTACAGAGAGGGAGGAGGGTTATCAACCTTTTGAGGGTTTTATGGAAGCCCAAGAGGGGAACGAGGTTGTCCTGGAGAATCATAGCTCAATGAACAGAGACTTTCCCCTGATTTCAAATGGGGGTCAGGACCTCTTTCAAATTCCGAGTAGAGGCAAGAACCTTTTCCAGATTTCGAGTGGATCTGGGAGGGTTCCTTGCGCCAAAAGCTCTTTGGTTCCCTAGAACTGAGGAAGAAGAGGGGCACGGCCAGCCCTGGAGGGGTACCACTGATTTAGTCAGGGGGGTTATGTCTCTGGATGGAGGGCTCCTCGACACCCTGAGCTTATTGGAACCGAAAAAGAAGAGGGGGGGTCGGCTTGCTCCTGGTCCTTGGAAGTTAAGAGTAAGGTGCAGCCGTTCCTCTGGTGGCAACAAGATAAGGGGGGTGGCGGCAGCCCCTTCTTTTCCTAGGGTTGCTATCCTTTTTTTTGTACTTCGAGGCCATTAGGGTCCTCTTTTACTTGTACTTCGAGGTCGTTAACTGTAACCTTTTGAATTAATAAAATATATTTTATTTCAATCTTTGTCTTCGCACAATATTCTTGCTTTTTATACTTGTGTGAATGAATGTATGTTGGTTTTAACGAAATCCGAAAGAAATTTCTAAGTTTCATTTAAGAGGTGGCCTAAGAGGGCATTTTCGGAACGCCCGAACCTTGGAGTGCAAGGCCATGCATTTATAGCATAAGTTCAAACAAGAAAGCCTAGAGAAAACTTAGCCGAGTGGATGCGCAGCTCATCCACTCTGACTTTTTGGAGAATACGACCGAGTGTTGACAAGGCTCGGACTTTGGAGAAATCTGAGGAGAATTCATGGCCGAGTGTAGGCATCGCAGCTCATATACTCAGACTTTTTGGAGAATACAGCCGAGCGTTGACAAGGCTCGGACTTTGGAGAATCCCTGGAGAAAACTTGACCGAGTGTATGCAACACAGCTCATACGCTAGGACTTTTTGGAGAATATGGCCGAGCGTTGACAAGGCTCGGACTTTGGAGAAAGCTTGGAGAAAACTTGGCCGAGCGTATGCAACGCAGCTCATACACTCGGACATTTTTGGGGATTCGACCGAGTGTTGACAAGACTCAGATTTCCTGGAGAAAATGCGCCGAGTGTATATAACGTAACTCATACGCTCTGACTTTTTGGAGATTCGACCGAGCGTTGACAAGGCTCAGATTTCCTGGAGAAAATGCGCCTAGCGTATGCAACGCAGCTCATACGCTCAGACTTTTTGGAGATTCAACCAAGCGTTGACAAGGCTCGGATTTCCTAGAGAAAATGCACCGAGCATATGCAATGCAGCTCATACTCTCGGACTTTTTTGGAGATTAGACCGAGCGGTGACAAGGCTCGGATTTCCTGGAGAAAATGCACCGAGCGTATGCAACGCAACTCATACGCTCAGACTTTTTGGATATTCGACCGAGCGTTGTCAAGACTCGGATTTCCTGGAGAAAATGCACCGAGTGTATGCAATGCAGCTCATACGCTCGGACTTTTTGGAGATTCGACTGAGCTTTGACAAGGCTCAGATCTCCTGGAGAAAATGTGTCGAGCGTATGCAACGCAGCTCATACGCTTGGACTTTTTTGGAGATTTGACCTAGCGTTGACAAGGCTAGGATTTCCTGGAGAAAATGCTCTGAGCGTGTGCAACGCAGCCATACGCTCGGACTTTTTAGAGATTCGACCGAGCGTTGACAAGACTCAGATTTCCTGGAGAAAATGCGTCGAGCGTATGCAACGCAGCTCATACGCTCGAACTTTTTTGGAGATTCGACCGAGCGTTGACAAGGCTCAGATTTCTTGGAGAAAATACACCGAGCATATGCAACGCAGTTCATACCCTCAGACTTTTTAGAGATTCGACCGAGCGTTGACAAGGCTCGGATTTCCTGGAGAAAATGCACCGAGCGTTTGCAACGCAGCTCATACACTACGATTTTTTGGAGATTTGAACGAGTGTTGACAAGGCTCGGATTTTCAGGAGAAAATGTACCGAACGTATGCAACACAGCTCATACGCTCGAACTTTTTGGAGATTCGACCGAACGTTGACAAGGCTCGGATTTTTTAGAGAAAATGCACCGAGCATATGCAATGTAGCTCATACGCTCGAACTTTTTGGAGATTCGACCGAGTGTTAACAAGGCTCAGATTTCCTGGAGAATCCCTAGAGAAAACTTGACCGAGCGTATGCAACACAACTCATACGCTCGGACTTTTTGGAGAAGATGGCTGAGCATTAACAAGGCTCGGACATTGGAGAAAGCCTGAAGAAAACTTGGCTGAGTGTATGCAACGCAGCTTATACACTCGGACTTTTTTGGGGATTCGACCGAGTGTTGACAAGGCTCAGATTTTCTGGAGAAAATACGTCGAGTGTATGCAACGCAGCTCATTCACTCGGAATTTTTTGGGGATTCGACTGAGTGTTAACAAGGCTCGGATTTCTTGGAGAAAATAGGTCGAACGTATGCAACGCAGCTCATACGCTCGGAATTTTTGGAGATTCAACCAAGCATTGACAAGGCTCAGATTTCCTGGAGAAAATGGGTCGAGTGTATGCAACGCAACTCATACGCTCGGACTTTTTTAGGGATTCGACCGAGTGTTGACAAGGCTCGGATTTCCTGGAGAAAATGCGTCGAGTGTATGCAACGCAGCTCATACGCTCGGACTTTTTTGGAGATTCGACTGAGCGTTGACAAGGCTCAGATTTCCTGGAGAAAATGCGTCAAGCGTATGAAACGCAGCTCATACACTCGAACTTTTTTGGAGATACCGGGAGAGTTTCTCCCCCCTGACCTCGAACTCTCCTTTTACCTGACTTACCACTAACTGAGAGTCGCTGAATACTTCCAGCACTTCCACCGCTAGTGCCTAGGCCAACCTTAGACTGGCTAAGAGGGATTCGTATTCTACTTCGTTTTTAGAGGAGGCCTTGAACCCGAACCTCAACGCATATTCAATGGTGAAGCCTTCCGAACTGCAGAGGATGAGTCCCGCCCCACTCCCTTGTGAATTTGAGGACCCATCCACATGGAGATTCTATCCCAGAGGGGGGCCACTGGTCTTAGATGCTGTAGGCTCGTCCGGATCTATAGGCAGGGTCGTTTCTATGATGAAGTCGGCTAGAGCCTGGCCCTTGATAGATTGCCTGGGGCGGTAGCGGATATCAAATTCTCCCAGCTCGATTGCCCATTTTACAATTCTCCCTGAAGCACTTGGATTATGAAAGACCTGCCTCAAGGGTTGGTCCGTGAGGAGGACAATAGTGTGTGCCTAGAAGTAAGGCCGGAGCTTTTGTACGGCTACTATCAAGTCGTAGGCCATTTTTTCAATGGGAGGGTACCTCGTCTCAACGTCGTGGAAAATTCGACTGACGTAGTAGATGGGCTTCTGGATACCTATTTTTTCCTGTACCAGAACAGAGGCCACAGTGCTTGGGCCAGCGGATAGGTAAAGGAAGAGCTCTTCATGCTGGAGCGGTTTGGTTAAAAGGGTTGGCAAACTCAGATACTTCTTTAAGTCTTCAAACGCCTCCTAGCAACTCTCAGACCAGGTGAAGTCCTTCGCCTTTTTGATAGCCTTAAAGAAAGAAAAACACATTTCCGCCGACTTACACATAAAATGGCTCAGGGCCGCGACTCGTCCGGTGAGTCGCTGGATTTCTTTCACAGACTTGGGAGGGGCCATGTTGAGGATAGCCTCTATTTTTTCCATATTAACTTCTATCCCTCTCTAAGTGACCATGAATCCTAATAACTTGCCCCCGGTTACCCCAAAAGCACACTTGGATGGATTCAACCTCATATTATGCTTACGCAAGACTTCGAAGGCCTCTTCTAGGTCGGAGCAATGGTTCTGTGCCTCGGAGCTTTTGACCAATATATCATCCACATAGACTTCTATATTCCACCCAATCTGCCTTTTGAAGATTTTGTTTACCAACCTCTGATAGGTTGCCCCAGCATTCTTCAGCCCAAAGGGCATCACTTTGTAGCAGTACAGCCCTCGCTCGGTGATGAATGTGGTCTTTTCTTGGTCAGACTTGTGCATGAAAATTTGATTGTAACCAGAGTAGGCGTCCATGAAAGAGAGGAGTTCGTGCCCGGAAGTGGTGTCTACCATCTGATCGATCCGGGGAAGAGAGAAGCTATCTTTTGGGCAAGCTTTGTTGAGATTGGTGAAGTCAATGCAAATACACCATTTACCGCTGGCTTTTTTTACCATTACGACATTGGATACCCAATCTAGGTACCTTGCTTCCCTGATAAAGCTGGCTTTCAGCAGTTTTTCCACCTCAGTGCTGATAGCTACTTGGCGCTCGGGGGTGAAGAACCTTTTCTTCTGAATAACTGGCTTGCACTTGGGATCTACATTTAGGCAGTGCTCGATGGTTTCAGGGTTAACTCCTGGCATATCTAGGGCTGACCAAGCGAATAGATCTCGGTTCTTTCGGAGGAGGCGAATGAGTTCTTCCCTGGACTGATTTGGGAGGTTCATTCCTATTTGTATGGTTCGGGCGGGGTCTTTTCCCAGGGGCACAGTGGTTAATTCCTCTATGGGTCAGCCTCTAGGTGTCTTCATCTTGTCCTGCAGATCCTCTACTTCAAGCGGTAGGGCCTTTATCTTTTTTCCTTCTCTGATAGCACTCAAATAACAAGACCGGGAGACTTTCTGGTCCCTTCTGATCACCCCTACACCTTCGTTGGTGGGGAACTTGACCTTCAGGTGATAGATGGAGACGACGGTCTTTAGTTTGTTGAGGGTGGGCCGACCGATTATCATGTTGTAGGAAGAGGGTTGCTTGACCACTAGGAATGTAGTCTGTATAGTGGACGTTCTCAGGGCCGTCCCTGCGATCACGAGAAGGACTATGCTTCCTTAGGTGAAAACTTGGGATCCCCTGAAGCCATAGGGGGGACAGGGGTAGGCTCTAGATGCCTCTCCTTTAACTCCATGCGTTGATAGGCATCATGAAACAATATGTCCACGGAACTCCCATTATCGATCAGGACCCGCCGTATCTCACAGTTGGCCACTAGGAGTGAGGCTACCACAGCGTCATCATGAGGAGTCTGCACGCCCTCAAGGTCATCTTCTATGAAGGAGATCACCGGCTCTGTTTTTTTTTTCTTTTGAGGGCCACTGACGGAGGCTACGGCCCTGGCATATACTTTGCCGCTCTACCTCGAATTCCCCCTACGGCTGGCCCTCCGTAAATAGTTTTGATGATTCGGGTGGTTGCGGCCACCTCTGGCTTCTTCTGGCGAGGCCTTTCTTGTTTCGCCCTGGGGTCTCTCCGAGGGTTTGGCTTCTCTTGCAATTGCTGATAAAGGCGTCTGTCATCTCTTATTGGTGGTGCGGGGGTTTCCCTTCTTCGAGGCCCAGTAAACTTCTTCAGGCGTCCTTGGTTAATGAGATTCTCAATCTGTTCCTTCAAGTCGTGACATTCCTTAATATCGTGGCCACGGTTTTGGTGGAATTGGCACCATTTCTTTTGATTCCCCTCAAGGGGCTTCTTGGGTAGCCATTGTAGGACAGACTTGTCCTGAAGTTGCATGAGGATGTCGATCCTAGTAGTATTGAGGGGAGTGAAGCTGTCGACCCGAGGATGAGGTCTATACTTGTCCTCCTGGTGAGGCTTCTGGGCTGCTCCTCTCTGGGGGGCAAGGTCTTTCCTCTTCTTCTCGGTTTCTCCCTCTCTTTCTCTATTGAAGGCTTGATCATCCTCCGTCAACATGTACTTTTCTGCCCGGGCTAGGATCTCGTTCATGTGTCGGGGTAGGTGCCGAGTTAGCTTGAAACTAAATATGCCAGACCTCAATCCGTTTTTGAAGGCCATCACCTGGATGTTCGGATCAAGATTTGGAATCTCTCATACCGCTGTGTTGAACCGGGAGATGTAAGCCCGAAGCCTTTCTCCCCTATGCTGGATAATGTTAAAGAGGATTTTTGAGGTTTTCTTGGGCCCCTTGCTGTTGAGAAAGTTAGAGGCGAAAGCATAACTGAGTTATTTGAAGTTACTAATGGTTCTTGGCTTTAAGCGTGAGTACCAAGTACTCGCCGCCTTTTCGAGAGTCAGAGGGAAGGTGCGGCACATGATCGGGTCTGAGTGCCGGTGTAGCACCATTGTCATCTTATAGTGGTGGAGGTGGTCTATCGGATCTGTGGTTCCGTCATACATTCTGACTTGGGGCATCTTGAAGTTTGGCGAGAGAGGGGTCTCGATGACACCCTCCGTGAAAAGAGGGTCCTGGACGCAGAGATCGTCCATAAGGCTGGGATTCTTATGTCTCAAGGCCAAGTCTATATTTTCTTCCATTTCCTCAAACCACTTGTCCAGGCTGAGGTTGCCTTTTGAGGAAAAACTTTCCTTGGACTGATTGTAACGCAGGGAGGGCTCCGCAGGAGATGGGCTGTAAGTGGGGTCGTTTCTACCGGTCGACTCTACTTGTCCCGAAGCTTGGCCGAGAAAACTGGAAGCCTGCTGACCTCCCTTCCGAACCTGGGCCGCTAAATTGGTTATCATCCTGGACAGCTCTTGAAACTTGGCTTGAGTTACTGGGGCTTGAAGGTGAGCGGCTATTTCCTCATCATCAGGCGAGTCGGTCTCTGGAAGGTGAGGGCGCTACTCTCTGGCAGGGGTGGCATGTTCGGGTACTATTGGAAATCTGGATCTGGAATGGCAACTACGAGTGCTGCTTTGTTCAGGGGCCGAGCACGTCGTTGGGGTTCCTTTGTTGATTCTTTTGCTGGTCCTCGGTGACATCGTGACAGATGAGTTCTTTTACTTTTTCGCTCCTGTTGTAGCGAGAGATTGTGGTTTCCCACAGACAACGTCAATCTGTTGATGCCAAAAACTGTTAGTGCTGACGTGGCCTGGTTGGGGACGTGGCCTGAGTGAGAACTTGGCCTGGGTGAGGACTCGGCCTGGATCCTGCACAAGTGACAGGAGTGAACTGAAGGCTCTCGGAAGGAAAGGAGGGGGAGACATCTGAAGGCGCTCCGATGCTTAAGTTAGCAAATATTTAAGGGAGGAGCTGAGGGTCTGAAAGAGGAATCGAGGGCTCTAGAAACTCAAGTGTCAAAGTAGATGTGTGCAAATGCCTGGTGAGGTCCATACCTTGGCCCATTTATAGACGTCTACCAGTAGAGTGGTCATGATAGCGGGTTCGGGCGAGAGTGCGGCTGTAGGGTAGATGCAGGGTGGTTGTTAGTCTGCAGGGTGACTGATAGCTTTGTAGGGTGGCTAGTGATTGTAGGGCGGCCGTAGGGGAGGTCCAGGTGTAGGTTTGCTGGGCTGTCCTTTACGGGCTTGGAGACTTCGTTGGGCCAGGGAATGTATGGATCGCTTGCCCGGCCTGGGGAGGTCACTGGATCTGTTGAGCCTTTTGGAGCACACAGCTGGGTTTGGGGCTTGTTTGGGCCGGAGCCAGCTGGGCTTGTATGGGTCGGAGTGGGCTGCTCGTTGGGCTTGAGTATTTGGAGTATTTTAGGCCATATCAGAATGCAATACCAGGGAGATGGATATCAATAGTGTCACAATTTTCCTCTCTTTTCCACTTGCAGAAGGGCTCGTATTCTTCAGAGGGCTAGCTGGTTCCTCTAGCCCTGGTTTCCACAGATACTATTTCTATTTTCTTAACATTTTTCCTTTTCATGAAATTTTCCATTGTATTCTTGATTGAAGGAAGAAATCTCTCAATATCTATTTTATATTCTTTTTACACATGTCATAATGAGGATATTGGTATATTAGGTTTCTTTAGGGTTTCATTTTCAAAGAGAATTATTCTGAGTTGTTTTTGTCTCAAGTATTACCCTTTCCTTTGCTTGGAAAGACAACATGCTTATTCTCTTTGGTAAGTTTTCATCATTTTTATAAGACATTTTAATTATCCCCGAAGGATTTGGTGAGAGATGTTAAAATCCCGATTCTAAGAGCAGGACTTGAAATCCCTCACCCATATTAAAAAAATCTAAATTATAGTGTTGTTAAATATTAAATAGATATACAATATCTAGGGCTGAGTATGGAATCTGGTTGACCCGCGAACCTGACCCAAACCGATATAATAGGTTGGGTCGGGTTGTATTTTTTTAGATATTAGGTTGGGTTGGGTTGAAAATATTTTGAACTCGGTGGGTTGGATTGGGTCATGGGTTCAAAATTTTCAACCCGATCCAAATCAGTAACCCAGTCAAATATATAATTATATATTTTTTATTTATTGAATATAAAATAGTGTATAAATATTTATAGTATAATTGTAAAATATATAATCATAAAATGTTTATTCTAATTACTACTAATGTGTAAAATTATACATAGGAAATACTCAAATGTCCAAAGAAGTCTCATATTTTCCAATTACCCAGATTTTAGTTTCAAATATTTACACTAGAAACAAATACTGACTTCGAGTTATGAAATAGTTTTCATAATTATTCTTAAGCATAACTTCAATGAGAATAAATTGATGCACAATTAACTTATGCTAACAAAATTTTGATTTCTTGTACCCTGGTAACTATAAAATAAACATAGAAATTAGCACTAACCTACAAGATTCCAGTCAGGATCAATGTATGGAGATAAATTTATATTCTAAAAAGATGTGCAATAATGTTGATGGAAGAAATGCTGAATATATGAAAAAGCTTAGTAATACCAACTTGCTGGAAGCCTTTCATGCAAACATTATTGAACCATTCAATTTGCCTCTCTGTGACCTTTTAAGAGCTCTCATGTCGCTTGCAAGTGCATTAAAGTATAGTCCAAAAATTAGATTGATTAGTGAGAAAGCACTAACACGGCCAACAAATGTTGAGTTACTAAAATATATTATTAGCAACTTTCCAGAAATCCAGATTTCCTTCGTAATTGAACAATTTTCTAAAGTAAGTTAAATTCATATCAACTAAAGCAGTTCTAGCACAATATTCATATGAAGATTGTGTTTTTCAATATAACAATGAATCCATATTCTAACATCAAAGGCTCCATGTTGTGGGCATATAGATAAGCAATTGACCATAGTCACTTTATCAGACTCTATATTACTCGCTTGCATTTCATTAAACAATGTCAAAGCATCCTTACCAAGTTTGGTTTCAACGTAGCCTCCAATTATAGTATTCCATGACACAACATCCTTCTCTTGCATGTCATCAAAAAACTTCTTAGTAGTATCCAAAAAACCAAATTTAGCATAGTCTACAACCATTGTAGTCCATGAGACAATTTTTCTCTTTTTCATGTTATCAAATATTCTTTGTACTGTCAGACACACATATTTTACTTGTAATATGAATAGATTTAGTTTTGGATTTAATAAAATATATTTTTTTTGTTATGTAATATGTATGGTTTAATTATTTAGTAAAAAAATATATCAACCCGGTGACTCAAACCGATCCAAACCGATTAGAATGAGTTGAGTTAGGTTGAAGTTGGATGAGTTTATGAGTTGAGTTGGGTTGAGATTTTTTCAACCCGATATAAATGAGTTGAATTAAAATTTTAGAACAACCTAACTCAAACTGACCCATGATCAATATCTATTGAAAAAATATGCGTTGAACTTGATAAAGCTCTTTGAAATCGTACCCAAAAACATACTTATATCATTGATCCTCTGATATGTAATATGTAGACATAATTGCATCGGTTTTAACTACGTAATAACGTTACAGTTACATTTATTTTATTTTATTAGATTTTATTATATCTAATTTAATGTAGATTTATCTTGAGCATAATATGAGGTATCTGCTAGTACATATAGTATTTGTCAGTATAGGCTCAATGGTCCAATGGGAATGATACGTTGCAACACTTAACACACAAGTTAGTATTGTGTTAAAATTGACTTGGCTGTTAAGCATCGGATCTTCTAAAATTAATCGATCCGTTTCAAGAGGATTCATCCACGACTCTAGATCTCGTTCATTCTAATTAACGAGGATCAAAATTACTTATGATACCTCATTCAAAATTTTAAAATGGGTTTTATTAAGCATTTTAATTTTGTTTATTTCCTCAAGTTAAGAAAACACTCTCGAAAAAGAGCGGTGACATCATAGATTCGATTTTGTGAAAATTACTACGGAACGAGAAAAATTTATTAGTAATCACGAAAAAATTGAGTAGTAATTGTTTTAAAAATTCATATACTGAAATTAGTACTCAATTTCTCCGTAATTACTAATAAATTTTTTTAATTCCGTAATAACTCTTACAAAACCGAATACATAGTATCATTAATCTTGAAAAACACCTCATGCACGGAAGGAGGCGTGTGAGGAGGGATATTGCAGAGAGACAGTCGTCTTTGAGGTGATCGACCGGTTTAGGGGACCAAATTGATTATTCCTAAATAGTCATAGTATTATTTGTGTAATTTAGTCTTTTGTGTTTTTACTAAAGGAAATTTAACCTTTTTGTGCAATTTAGCTCATTGTATCTTTTCATTTTTAATTCACGAGTTGATTAATTTTGTATTCCTTCGAATTGTAAATTACATTATATCCATTGTCATTAAGATTATTAATTTTTCTATAATGTGTTTGATAAGTATGATGAAAAGTAAAAAAAAAAAAATTATTTTAGTTTTCACTCTTTTTTTCAATTTAGAAAGATTGTGGTTTGTACACGTAAGAAAAAAAATATCAAGGTGCATTTAGTTGCGAAAAAATTTCATCTCTATATTCTTTAACATTTTTTTCAATAATTTAGATATTCTTAATATAATTTGAAAAATAATATTTCACTTTCCAACATAATATTATAAACATTGAGAAACAAAAAAAATAATTCTTTAACTTTTTCAATAATATATTAAAAAGATAAAAATTGTTTTTCAAATAATATTAAGAATGTTCAAATTATTAAAAAAAATGTTGAAAAACCGATCATAACATATATATATATATATATAAATGAGATTAATTAATAAATATCAATCTGAACACGCTTGGTTTTCTTATTTCCTTTTTTGTTTTACTCTCAAAGTAATATTCTTATACTATGGGCTGTCACAAAAGTTTCTTACTTTATAAACATTACTAAATGGAGGAGAAGTTCTTGCCTAGTATATGTCCATGAAAGATACATGGTACAATAGTTAATCTCATCGTTAAATGAGATGAGAAAAGAGAAGAAAAAATAATATTTTCTTTTAATTCAATGGTGAGATGGACCATTATGCCATGTATCTTTCATGGATCTAGATCACACAATAATTTTTTCATGAGAAGAAAGAGAGAATAAATATTTTCTTTTCATCCAATAGTAAAATGAATTTTTGTAACATATATCTTTCATTAGAGAGATTTTTAACTGTATCGGATGCAAAACAAAATTTTTGCATTGGGTGGAAACTTGTTTGATGGTTTTTGGGAACTTCACTAGTAATCTGTACATATTCAATTAACATTACCAGTGACATTCTTAAAAATTATCAATCAAGTTTTCACCTGATGTAAATAAAAAATTTTATTTTCATGAATCCGGACTAAACAATAATTTTTCATAATTGATGAGCTACATATTCAAAGGACAACCGAAGTTGCTGATATAAATACATTAACCACAATATCATTTAAGTTAATTCAATATGTATATTTCTTTAATTTCAACATTTTTACACTTTTAAATATGATAAATTAAATCAATAAGCTAATTTTGAGTGAATTTATTAGTCCTACGTACATGCATGGTAAACCAATACTCCAAGAACTACTGTCTGAACAAAAATTGCCATCATAATTGCCATAGCAGCACCTCTCCGTTCATCCAGCCATGAAAGTTTCGAAATACCCTTTGGCATTATTACATAAAGAAATCCATTGTAGAACTCAGCTTTAATATCATCTTCTTTACAATGCTCTGGAGTTTTAACCTCTTTGATGAAGCGCCTCGTTGTAGTATCATCTATTCGGCATTCTCCGGTAATCTGTACGGTCTTGGAGTTGTTGATAAGCTGAACCGTCACATCTTTCATCTCGAAATCTACACATTAGGGGAATTAAAAAAAATGATATATAATGATGATAACTAGCTAGTTCCGTGAAATAACAAATATTATCATTATTTTTTTTATATTGATGAGAAAAAAAATTGAATTCAAATTTTTCGATATGAAAAACACAAAGATTAATTATCACATAGCCAAAAGGCTCGAATAACAATACCGTGATTCATCTCATGCATTCAAGAAAACGTAATGTAGGAATTATTGGGTCAGGTCGAACATCCATTAATGGATAATTTGACCCGTCCAATATTTAATATTTACATGAATCTTCTTTAATTAAAAGACATCGTATCATTTATACAGGAAATGAACTGTTATACAACAATTTTTCTCTTTGAAAAATGTCAGATATAAGGTTGCATAGTTATGGAGAGAAACAATAACTCTAGAGAGAAACACCATATATTATTTTTACGAGTAAATTTTATTTTTAGTCATTTTAGTTTGCTTCGTGTCTTAATTGGGCACTTGAAGTTTAAAACGTTCCTATTAGGTCCTTTAAATTTGGTACCCATTTCGATTAGGTCCTTCACCTAAATGATCTTCTTTCATTAACTAGTGATTCAAATGTATATGCTATGTGCATAAAAGTTCTCAAGTCAAGAGTTATTGAAATTTATTATTGATGTAATGGATGATCAGTTAAATGAAGTTGATGAAGATGTGGGGATAACAAATAATGTAACTGGACTATTTGAATTTAATGAAACTATTTTTGACTATGCTGTTAAACCTGACGTGAATGAACATGTTCTGAATGAATATAGTATAAACGAGATTATTGTGTCATTTGGGTGAATGATTTGATTGAAATAAGTACCAAATTTAAAAGACCCAATAAGGACATTTTAAACTTTAAGGACCCAACAAAAACACGAGACAAACTAAAAAAATTAAAAATAGAATTTATTCTATTTCGATAAAAGAAGAATAATATTCTTGGATTGTGAAAATATAGTGTGTTTTTCGTCTGTGATTGTGCATGTAACTACGGGAGAGATTAAGAAGGATTGGCGCTAGAAGAAACACAAACTTGTGTAGAATTTTGGGTTAAAAAGAGGTAACTTAAATTTTCATTATGTTTACTTTGATTACATGTATAAAATTGAAATAGGAAATCTCCGTACGAAACTTGAAGGTAGATTTGGTATATACTGTAATGAAGCATGTAACATAATTAAAATTACATTGATTTCAAATCATGATATTCACTAGAACATACTAATCATGTTTTTTTTTTTAAAAAAAAAAAAACTTATCTTATGAAGTTTCTACTCAAATTTTGAAAGCTTAAAATCACGAAGAAAGAAAATTTGATTAAAAGAGGGATAAAGAAAATACCATGGAGACGGACCTCGAGAGTGTCACATTCTTTCTCTTTTTCCCATTTGCAAAAGGGTTCAAAATCAAGATAAGTGTGTTGGACGGTTTCTTCATCCACGTTTTTCATGAAAAGTGTTTTCAAGGAAAAGTTACTCATTGTAATGCAATTCTTTTGTTGGATATACGAAGGTGTCTGGGCATTTTATAGGGTCCAACAGATACCAAGAGAAATGATTTTCTTTTGGGTTTCCCCTTGGAAGAGATATTCCTTAATTGTTAGTTTTACGGAGGTTAAATTAAGTTGCTTTTGTCCATGAATATTCCTCTTTATGATTTCCTCTTCCATGCAGAAAGCAATATTCTATTCTGATTTAAGTCCTTAGCTGTGTTTCATTATTTGATACGAAATCATATTATATGCAGTAATGATTTTAATTCTATTTGAGAAAATTGCAGAAGCTTGGAATCATTGCATTTAGATTTTAGATCATAAACTACGAATTTGGCCTGCAATGATTCGACCAAATGAATTTGTCTATTCAGATTATATCTGTGTTAGATAATGTTAAATAAAAAAAAAAGTGAAGAAAAAAAAATAGATTCATATAAATAATGGGATTGGGTTCGGAGAGAGAGCAGAATTCAGTATATGTAATCTAATCACTATAAGTCAGTTCTTATTGAGGTTTCAATTAATTGTAATATTATCAATTTCATTAATTTAATATATTATTTTTTGTTTTGAGATAGTTGAATGAATAAAAATTTTAGTTTCAATAAACTCTAGAAAGCATTTGGAAGTCATTCAACAATTTTTGTTATTTGTGATTACTTACGAGCTTATTTTTTGTTTTTATTTTTTTTTATTTTAATAATAATAATAATAAATAAATCAATATTAAAAAATTCTTACGTTTTTTCTAATGGTATATCACGTTTGTCTTTGTATAAATACAAAAATTATGATGAATTTTTTTATATTGTTAAGTTTTAAACACAAAATCATTAATAAATGATCTTGAAAGAGTTGCATTTCAAAGTTTGAGGACTCTTAGACATCAAATTTATAGTTTAAAACCAAAGTGTTAAGCGTCAATAATCTAACGATCGCTACTGCAATTCTTCTTTTAATTTTTTGTTCCTTTAAACAAATATTAATTAAAAGAAGCTGGGTGTTCATTACATTGTGCTACATTGTTGGAAAAACAATTTTTTTTAAAAAAATTAAGAAGAGGAAGATTTTCAAAATCCATCCACCAATAAGATTATCAGTAGTCTTACACTCTTATACATATGCAGGGAAAGCTGTAGAATTTATGCTGAATAGACTTGTTAAATATTGATGTTTATCTATAACTTAACAAAAATTTTAAAGACAATTTCACGGAAAAATAAAATTGAGAATTTTTTTTTGAAATAGACTACAATGACAAATTTCGGAATATTTCTTCTAGAAGATTTATTTTTTCTTTTTATGTAAATATTTAATTACAAACTGCTTTGTTTGAGAGTTGTTTAAATATAGTTTAAATCATAAACAACTCTCTAAACAAGTTGCATTTAAACAACTATTCAAACAAGGCCAAAAATTATTTTTCTATATAAATACAAAACTCTTACAATTATGCTGATAGGTTTAAAACGTTGTCGATTAGCTTCCTTTTTATATAGTTATCTATGACTAATTAAAATTAATTAATGAATAATTCAAGTTCTTTTACATGAAAAAAGTTGGAAAGGAAATTGTGGATTCTTATTAACGTTGTGTGAATGTCTCCACATGTGGATCAAACACAAATATTGATTCATGTCAGATCATCGAGTAAAAACCTGTCTATCCCATTGCAACAGAAAGACTCGAAACCAAGCGCTACTGAGATATGGTTAACAGAAGACATGAATAGGTTCAATAAACTAATTATAAATTTGTCAATGCTTAATTTTGCTCATTAACACTTTTTTTTTTAAAAGAAAATTATTGTGTCAACAGAGCCTGTCCTGTTGCAGGCAAACATTCATACTGGGTAAAACCAAAATGCTGAAAATAGATGATTTTCATTTATCATTTTCACTTTGTAGTAATTCAAGTATTCAACACATTCTTTGGAATCAACGATTAGTTTCACAGGACTAAAAAAACAAGCTATAAAATGAACATTAAAAGATTTGCAAGTTTTCAACATAATGGTGATATTTGCAAGTCATGTATGCTCCATAAGTCACTGCTAACACCACAGCAACAGCCAAGGAAACTTTCATAGCTGTCTTTTTCCCCATCTTAATGCTTGAAATAAGCCCATCTTTATAGCTTGTTGGCTTATAAGTACTCTTGCTCAATGTAGAACCCTCATCTCTGTTGACCTCTTGTTTTGGGTTTTCACTTTCTTGATCTTGTTGACCTTTGACTCCTTGTAAAGGTTGATTCTCTGTGGGATCAGCCGTGGGTTTTATCTTTGGCATTGTGATGTAAAGAATTCCACTAGAGAACTTTGCCCGAATTTCGTTCCTATTGCAATCCTTTGAGACTTTTGTTTCTTTGTGAAAACGGCTCCATCTCATTTCATCTACAGGTCGTTCTCCACTAATGGTCAAGACCCCAACGCTATTGATTTGAACCGTTAATTGTTCTTTTTTGAAACCTTCAAAATATAAAATGATGAATTACAATCTGTTAGCAGTTTGTTTATAAGGAAGATTAGCTAGTAACAAAGTTAACCCAACCCTAAATTTGTGACGAAAATCAGTGGCGGATCCAAGACTTTTGGCCAGTAAAAGGAGCTATTGTGCTAGAAAATTACCAACAGTTTTTCTTTTTTAATTAGTTATAATTCATAAGAGAAATTAAAGTAACGAAATGTAATAGTACATATATACCTAGGAGATGGACTTCAAGAATGTCATGTTCTTCCCCTTTCTTCCATTTGCAAAAGGGCTCAATTTCGTCGTAAGATCTCTTGTTGCTAGATCCTGCCATGGCTGCCATTGGAAACTTGCTGCTTCTCTGTTTTTTAGAGTTAGTTTAAAATGAAAATTGCTTTTTAAGGACAAATATTGTGGAATTCTTGATTCAATGAGGATCTGTTAATTTCTTCCCACTTTTAAAGGTACTAAAATATGATATAACAAGGTGGTGTAAGAGGTTTCTTTTGGTTTTCTTTTTTGAGATATTCCTTATTGTACTTCCAAGGATTTGAACCTCTGAATAATCCTTCTTCACATGTACATTTCCTTCTCCATTGGTGAAGATGCTATTCCTTCTTTGGTTCACAACTTTTCTTTGCCTTTAGGCATGTGTCTTTTCGTATTATAAGATCTATTCTATGTGATTCATATTCCTAGTTTGTAGAGCAAGAATGTTTTGATATTCCTAGTTTGTACAGCAAGAATGTTTTGATATCGATCATTTTCATTTTATTTCAAATATTTACTTTTCATGTGTTATACATAAATTATATGAAGTTTATTCATTTGTAGAATTTTTTTTTATTTTTTAAGAAAATTTTACTTTGGAAAGGTATTTTTTGAAAGAAAAAAATTCAAAATTTTTTAAGGAAAATTTTATATTTGAAAGGTAATTTTTAAAGGAAATAAAAGATTTTTTTTACAATCGAACACACTAGCTTGTTTTAATGTTGTGTGGAAGAGGATTCAAGAAATTTTTTGAAGAGCTGGTTAATGAGGAAGAAGACTTGTGTTAATTCTTACTTGAATTGTCTTCTTTTTACTATCTCCATTACACAAGGTATTTTCTATACATCTTCAAGGCCACATAAACTTTTAGATATAAGACTTCTTAAAACATGGGTCAAGACTATTAATTACAAGGAAACTCAAATAATAACTAACCCAAGTAGTTATTAACCCAATACTTTAATAATTGGCTAAAATCACAATATTTTACTAATGGGCCAAATCAAATTTATTTAATTATTTCCATCAATCCATGTCCACATTTAAAAAAGATAAAAGAGCAATAAACTTTTTAGTAGAATTTTTTTCCCTAAAGGGGAAATTGTTGTATTCTCTCTCTTCTTTATGGTTTAGATGTAGAGCATTTGATTATAGCGTCGTTTGGAGACCTCTCAGAGAATGATTAAAGCAAAAAAAAAATTTACATTGTCGTTTTTAGATTAATAATTTTCATCTTTAGTTTTGCAGGTTTGAAAGAGTTTCAAGTTTCAACTTGATCCCCAAAAAATCATAGGGACTATATGTAGTAATCTCCAGTGGAATAGATTGCAACTTGTTCTCCATAGGACCATAGCTCACCTAAGTTAGCTCCTTTGACATTTAGATCTGATGAATGTGGAAATAACACCATCAATGTTATGTTCAAGTGTAGTAGCAGGCTTGGAATTGGCAAGCAGGTTCATGCCCTTAACAAAATGTGAGGAAGAAGGTGTTTCAATCATCAATTCAAAAGCCTGGGCAAGGGAGAAGTGAGCATGTTCCATATGACAAGACAAAAAGAGCATCAAAGAAAATGTGCCAAAACAGTGTATTTACTATTTAGGCTGGAAAGGAATGGTCCATATTTCAATCCATGGAGCCAAAGTAGATCTAGGTGGGACACTTTGGCATTTGTTGACATGCAAGTTATTTTGTTATTGTAATAGCTGGAAAAAGGATAAATTTTTATCAATATAAAGTGAAAAATCATTTCTGTAGCGGGGTGAAAACTTGACTAATAATGTTCATATATCATAAATGAAATTTTTTATCCCAATGCAAATAAGAATTTCTTCAAAAAAGAAACGAGTTATCAGTTTGTATATCATAAATGAGATTCCGACAAAATGATTATTACCCTATTAATTGCATTTTAATATAAAATCATTGGATTTAATAGTTCATGAGCATCTAGTCAAGCTTAAAAAAAACTTCTTTAGTCTATTAGCTTATTTGTTAGAGTCTATGTTATCATCGCACAAAATATTAATAAATCAAATTTCACTCCCGCCGAAAATAAAAAGAAAAAAAGATGAGAAATAGCTAAAATTAAAATCCATATTTTGTTCCATCAAAAACTTTGAATCCACTATTACTTTCATACTACACCACCCTGCTAGTCAAGTATTACATGTACATTAAGATTAAGCTAAAATTAAAATCTAATTATAATTACTTTTTAATTTACTCAAAAAGTTTGTGACTAATTATCCAAAAGAGAAACCATTTTGTGGCAACAAGTCAGGAAGAAGTTTTTGAGGCTAAAGCAAGAAGGAAGTCTCTATGATCCCCAGATGGTATACTCTCACATATTGCATCTCTCATTTCCATCCCATATTTCTTCTTGAAAACCCTTTGAATCTCATCCATGTCTACTTCAGCTCTGCTCACCATTATGCGTTCCAAGGTTCCCTTATCAGCTGCTGTCCCTTTAATATTTGCATACAATGCCTGAAAAATCAGTCATATGGAAAAATATAAATCTCGGTGCGAAATAATATTATTTCTTTCTTTGGTCATGAATGTTTTGTTAGGGTTTAGTGAAACAACTGTCAACCGTTTTTTTTTTCTTCTTGAAGAAGTTAAATTCACTTTCTTAAAAGTTGTTTCAGCCAGAAAACCTTTTTTTTTTATCTGTTTAAAGTAACTTTTGTTTTTTAAAAACAAAATCCATTTTAGAAACCTTTTCAAATCGCTCAAATATAAGGTAGTACGGAGTTTAGCACCCCACATGATTTATTATAGCACAAAACAAAACAAATTAAACTAGCTTGCTTAATCCTTTGTATATAAGATAAGAGTGCGGCTATTTTAACACCCAAAATTTGACACTCAACCTTAATGTACACTTTGTATAAATCATGACACCTCACTCGTTACAGTGCTTTCCAATACTCGCTAAAGTGATTTTGAAAGCTAATATGATCAATTATCAACGGAGTTTTTACACGTGCCGATCAGTTACTAATCCATTGTTTATGGTTCAAATTTCGATGTTAAAATATCATTGCTGATAAGATAATTGTAAATGGAGATTCATACCTTAGCATAGTAGTTAGATGGGTTGCACATGCATTTTATAACCATTTTCAAGGCATCTTCGAATTCCCGGGAGTTTCCCTTCTTGAGTGACTGCCCAAGAACAGAAATTGAATAGAAGAAATTTATATCTTAGATATCATCAATTTCCACTCCAATTTAATCAGAAAGATTAATGAAATTGTGATCATACACCTTTGTGTAGTCATGTCCATAGATGTGTTTATAGCAAGAAAATGTCAACTTCAGCTGTGAAATACTCCTTTTACTAAAAATCTCTAGCACAAAAGCTTCTTCAATGGCTCCTGTTCTTCCTTCCCCTGTTTCATATAGCCTCCTAGCATCACATTTGGCTATATGTTGGCTAACATCTTCATGGTGTGACTTGTGTGATGCAGCCAGCGCTACTAGAAACTGTTACATTAGACCATACATCTCTACCTATGGTGAGTATTCTTACCATGAAACAGACAATTTCAAGTAATTCACAGTTTATTAATCCCAAAATACGTTTGATAGTATAGAATTAAAACTCGATAAACGGAATTGAATAGAATTATTGACTCTTTTTAATTGTAAAATTTAAGAAGGAAACATTTGTTTCCATGCAATTCTATTTCCAAGACATCAATTCCATGTAATAAAATAATTTCTTAAATCAGAATCATTACTACTTGAATGAAATTAGTAATTTTTAATTCATACTTAATCCAATTACCTAGTTTTGAATTATGGTATATGGTTATCAAAATGATTTTTAAAATAAGTTTTGGTAAAATTAAAAACAATTTAATGTTTGATAAAATAATAGTGAAATTAATTTTCTAACATAAATTCAGTTTCTTAAAAACAAAAATAATTATTTTAATGAATGTTTTAACTAGTTTCTATTAATTATAGAAAAAAATATATTTCATAAACTCTTCTCCATTATACGTTTGATGATATAAAACCGAGGTTTTGAAAATGAAATTGAGTAGAATTGTGGCTTTTCTCAATATGAAACCTCTGTTTTCATAAAATTACAAATCCAAAATCTCAATTCTATATTACCAAATAGAATAAAATGGTTTTGAAACCGGAATTCATTGCTAGTTGAATGAAATTAGTAAAGGGTGCATTTTTTTTCTTTAAAAAAAGAAAATTACCTTTCGGTAAGGATGGGGAGGCTCAATATTGATGATATCTTGGTCAAGCTTCCTTTTGTATCTTGCTTGATATGCTTGTTTGATGAGGACAATATGACTCGATTTTCTACCCACAAAAATTTCAAGAAGAGCCTTGAAATTATAAGTATCACCTTGTTCAAGTGCTTCCCTAGCCACAGCAGAATCACGATCATGAGAATCAAGCATCCACATAGACAAGGCTTCAAATACCTTAGGTGAAAGCACTCCAGCTGCAGCCTCATTTCTCTGGGTACTCTTCTGGAGAAGATTTATCAAGTCTTCTCCATACAAAACCTTGTAAGTCTCTCTAATTTGCTTTCTTTCAAGCTGGGTTCGGCTAGCCAGAGCTCGAATCAATGGGTTCAATTTCCCCCAAGATTCATGAATTTCTCTGCATTCATTCTCAAAATCACGTGTTGAGGAAGTTAAAACTGTGGTGGCCATATAGAAGGTGTGGTCTGCAAGTTGTAGAATTAAGCTTTATTCCTTTGACTTGATATATATAGATGAAGCCATGACTTGGGAGGCAACTTGGAGGCAAAGAAAGGGATTTTAATTAATTACTTTTACTTTTTGGTGTGTGGTGGAGGCAGTGGGTTCATATTGAAAAATGGGTGTGTGAGAAGAAAACACAAGAAAGTGAAAAAGAAACTTTCTCCACATTTTGAGTAGAAAGTGATGTGTAACAGATTGTACTGTTATGCAGGCGCCATGTGAGTTTTGTTTGGTAGCAAAGACTAGATGGATTTCCTAGTAGACTATGAGTGTGAAAGTGATCTCTTTTCAGCAAACTTTTCCAATAAGCATCTCCACAATCTCTTCATCTTTTCTTTTTCCATTTTGCCTTAACTTTTCTATTAATCCCAAGCTTTAAATGAACCTAAAACAAGAAGAAAAAATGATAATCATGTAACAATTTTATTTGATTTTTTCCTAAGGCGATGATTGAATAATATTTTAAGCGAAGATTAAAATAATTTTTTTAAAAAAGATTTCAAAAAAAAAAATTGTTTTAATTTTTATTTAAACCATGTCGTTACTAACCTCAGTCGAAAATTTATTCAAAATTATTGGATTGAGTATTTATGTGCCTTAACGTAGACCACCGTTAGGAATATGGTAAAGATAAAAAAAAAAAAAAAAAATTTGTGGAAGCCCCCTTGATGGAAAAAAAACACTTTTCTTTTAATTTTTTTAATATTTAATGAGTGGATTAAATCTCAATTGTTTTACAACAATATATGATTTAACCAAATAAATTATTGACATCCACAAAGATTTAAAGTTTTTGAAAGCTTTCATAGGTGGATAGCATTGATCAGTTTCATTTTTTCTCCTCCAAAATGAAATATTTCTAAATTAATCTCAAATTGACACCTTATTGGCAGGCATAATGGAAGAATTGAACTCCTTACATCTTTAATGTCAATCAAATATCATTGTCATTTGTGGAAAATAATCTTTAATGAGGGGAAAATTTCTGTCTAGCCCCTCAAAGTTTTGAGTTGAGAAATTTTCCAATTTAGAGGTGTGAAAACAATCTGTTGATCAAAACCAAACATTTAATTTTGGTTTAGTTTGAGAAACTCAAACCATAAAAAAAAAAAAAAATTGTAAATAGCACACATTAAGCTTAATTACAATTTCCCCCCTAAAGTTTGGGGTCTCTGCACTTTATACCTTAAACTTTGAGATCATCGATTTGATTTTATTATCACAAAATTGACGTAGTCAGCTCTCCACGTTCCAATCATATAATTGATTATATTATTTAAAAAAATAGTAAAATAAAAAGAATTATAAACATGTTTAAAGTATATTAAAAATGAAAATCATAAAGAAAAAAAATATGCAACAAAAAGCAATAACATGGACGCTAATGATTTAGGTAGCGATAATGTCGCATGACTTAGGTATTGGCCCCACAATTTAGAGTGTGTTTAGTAAGGAAATTTTTTTTTTTAGAGAAAATAAAAGTATAAGAGAACAGAAAGCTAAAAAGATGAATGTTTTCTTTGATATGTTTAGTAAAGATGATGGAAACATATGAAAGAAAACGAAAAGGAAAGAAAATAGTTTTTTCCTTCCTTTTGTTTAGAAGTGGAAAAGTGAGAAGAAAGGAAATGTAATAGTATTAGTTTTACCATTATATCTTTCGTTATGTAAGTTAATGGATATTAGTGTGAGATTAGATGGAAATTAATTGGTAAATTAATAATATCATCTTTTTTCCCTCATATTTTCTACTTTCTAATCCTCCAAATTTGAGAGGATTATGATTAATTTGTGCATGGAAAGGGAAAATATCAATTATCTTAATTTTTCTTTTATCTCACTTTTTTCTTTTACTAAGTAAGAGAAAAGTTCATTCCATACATTTTTCTTTCTTTCTACTTTTCTTTTGTCTCACTTTTGTCTCCTACTAAACACACCATTAGATAATGGCTATTATCAAATTGTTCTCTTAACCCAAAGGCATGGAAAGAATAAAAAGACAAAAAAGGAGGAGGAAAGGAGGAATAAGAAAATTATGGTTTAGGCGTTATAGTATATGATATGTGAACTTTTGAATTGTTTAACTAGCATATTTGATTATATACAGTGATACACACATGAACTGAAATATAATTATAATTATGAACAATGTTGGAAATCACCTTGACAAGATGCCCAGGTGGTGATCTTCCAAACACCAAAGTCTTGAATGACTTGTAGAAATAATTTCAGCAATCGAACACAAGAACAGAAAATCAAAGAAAGAAAGAAGACAAGTAATTTATTGTCGAGCTTCGGCAATGTGCCTACGTCCCCGTGAGTTCCTCCGAACTCTCTGCACTATCTCAATGGTTCTTAAAAAGTTACAGCAATCCCCTTCAAGAATCCAAGTTCTTGAAGAACCAAGAAGAGAACGAGAAAGTGATAGACCTATTACAATGCTTTCTATCAATTCTCTACTAACCTCTCTTCTTTACAACCAGCCTCCCTACAAGATTCCCTCTTGTGTTTATGTCTCTCACACAATTCTCTCTTGTGTTTACAATGATCTCACAATGTCACAACCTGTATGGTTCTCTCACACACCTTTTCCACCACTTGAAATGAGGCTAGGAAACCCTTTTTATAGCCTCTTAATTCTTGGACAATCTTGTAAATCATTCTTAACCCTTTGATCATGTTCTTCCTTTAATCTCAGCCCTTCATCACTCTCCGAGTGATGCTGTGCGTTTTGGTGTGGTGCTGTGTGCTGCGGCGTGACCTGATGCTGCAGCCTCCTGATGCTGTGCGCACACCTCCTGCCTGTGGGCAGAAACTTCCACAGCAGTGTGCCTGACCTTCCCATGCTCAAAATTGAAGCACACACATGTTTGCAACCTTATAACTTGCTGAACTTTAATATCCCACAATTGGTTTGGACATTAACCAAACTTAGACCATGTTTGGACATGTTTGAAACTTAGGCAAATAACAACAATCTCTACCTTTGTCTAAGTGTTCAAAAAACCTGAACCATTGTGCAGAAAGCTTCGGGATCCAAACTCATATTGAGTTACCAATTAACCAACTCCAATCCTAAGTAATTTAAGGCAATGATTGAACTTACTTAGAGGTAGAAACTTGGTGCCTAAATCTGCAGGACTTTTCTCCGTGGTCTTCTTGTCAACATGAATGCTTCCTTCTGTACCATTTTCCAGAATGTAATGATACCGAACATCCATATGCTCCGTCCCCTCATAGAACACCAGATACCTCCACAAGTGCCCCGAACTTTGGCTATCCAAAGATACCACCACCTGCTCTTTTAGGACCTCCCACTCGTCCAACAACCCTTTGCACCTCATAGCCTCCTTTATGGCTTCCGTAGCTGCTATGCATTCTGCCCTGGTTGTTATGAGTGCTACAACTGGCTGCCACTGAGCCTCCATGTGCCTCAGCAACTACTTCATCCCAAGACAATGCTCTTTTCCGGGATTACTCACACATTTGCTGAAAACATCCATTGCCCAAGAAACACTTGACCTGTTTCTCTTCCTTTCCCGGATGATTCTCCTCATCCCAAGGATCTTTTGTGCAAGGCTGAGATCCTTCCTCTCGAACTCCTCACTGAGTTGAGATGTAAACCTTTCCATCCTCTTCCTGCTGTTCCAAACTAACAGCCCATCAATGACATAGGTGAGGATACTCACCATCTTCTCCACCTTGTGTCCAGGTGAGAAAGTTTCTGTGAAACCTATGTCTCCTCTTCTTGTGAACCCATTCGCCACCAGCCTAGCCTTGTTCCGGACTTCATCTCTTGGAGGGCACCCTTCTTTGATCTTGTAAGTGCACTTACATTCCACAACTTTCTGCTTTCCTGGAATTTTCACCAATTCCCAAAAGTTGTTCTCCTTCAAAGAATTCATTTCTTCCTCCATAGCTAGCTGCCACTTTGACGAATCCTTACACTCCATGGCCACTGTGTAAGTTTCTTGTTCACTCATCTCTCATTCTGTCCAAGGAGCTTCTGCATCCGCAAACCCACATCTTGAAGGTGGTCCGACCAGCCTTCTTTCCCGGTCTCTTATGAGCTGAAAGTCCTTCTGACTTGCTGCAGCATCCTCTTCTTGTTCAGCCTCTTCTTGAGTTTCTTGAGCTTGGCAATCATCCAAGGGCTCTACCTGGTCCGAACCCTCTTGCCTCCTTTGCTCTACCTGAACAAAATCTCCCTTGATGCTATGCTCAACAATTTCTGAATTGGTTTGCTCACTAGCCCCTACAGGGTTAGTATTCTCCAAGTAGGGAAATAATAATTCATTAAAGATAACATCCCTACTTACAATCAGTTTCATGCCCTTCTTTTCTAAGGACCACAACCTATATCCCTTAACCCCATCACCATATCCTAGAAATACACATTTTCTAAACCTAGGGCCAAGTTTATCCTCCTTTTAATGTGCATATGCTGCACACCCAAAAGTCCTAAGGTTGTTTAATTCAGGGGGTTTCCACTCCACAACTCTTCGGGAGTCTTATGGTATACAATCCTAGAGGGTGATCTATTAATCAAATATGCAGCTATAGACACCGCTTCCCCCCAAAAACATTTAGGTAATCCGGATTTATTTAACATGCACCTAACCTTTTCCATAAGGGTCTTATTCATCAACTCAGTAACTCCATTTTGCTGAGGAGTTTCCATAACCGTCCTATATCTTAGAATGCCATTTAACCTACAGAATTGATCAAGTTCTTGGTTAAAAATTTCTAAGCCATTATCGGTTCTTATCCCCTTAACTACTCTACCCATTTGAGTCTCAACCAGCCTTTTCCACACCACTAATTTATTCAAGGCATCTAATTTATTCTTAACCAAATAAACCCATACTTTTCTTGAATAATCATCAATTAAAGACAGAAAGTAAATGTTACCTCCCTGTGTTGGTGTCCTTGCTGGTCCCCAAAGGTCCACATGAATGTAGTCAAGAATGCCCTTAGACTTGTGCACTCCGGTGTTGAAGCTGACCCGATGTTGCTGCCCAAAAACACAGCTCTTACAGAAATCCAGTTCTTCTACTTTGTCACCACCAAGTAGACCTTCCTTGCTAAGCACTTGCAGGCCCTTTTTGCTCATGTGTCCCAAGCGAGTGTGCCAAAGGGTTGCCTTGTCCAGCTCAGCCATCAAGCTTACTGCTTAATCATTGGTTTCTGTTTCTCCGATCATCTCATAGAATCCATCGTTTCTTGCTGCCTTGATCACTACCAAAGATCCCTTGGCCACCTTGATCTTTCCTCCCTCTATCTTGCATGTATAGCCCATGGAATCCAGCTGCCCCAATGAGATCAAGTTCCTCTTCAAATCTGGAACATACCTCACATTTTCCAGCAGCCTTGTGACTCCATCAAACATCCTCAATTGGATGTCTCCAATCCTTCTCACTTGGCAAGAATTATCATTCCCTAAGAAGACCCTTCCATCATTGATCTTCTTGAAATTCTTGAACCATTCTTTGTGAGGGCTCATATGATGAGTGCACCCGATATCCAAGATCCATTTCTCGCTGCCTTCTTGCCCCTTGCTCACACTTGAGCACACAACAAGAACATCATCATCTTGTTGTTCTGTTTTGGCAACCGAAGCCTCTCCATTCTTGGTATGGCTTCCTCCTCTATCCCTTGTCATCTTCTTGCAATATTTCTTGACATGACCCTCCTTATGGCAGTAGTAGCAGCTCTTCCCTCCAAATCTCAGTTTGGAATGCATTCTCCCATGGCTTTCTCCTCTACCTCTATCCCGGTAGTAGCCATGCATGCTGTTGTGCACTCTTCTATGGCTCTCTCCTCTACCTCTGTACCGGTAGTAGCCATACATGCTGCTGTGCACTCTCCCATGGTTCTCTCCTCTACCTCTGTCCCGGTAGTAGCCATGGTTGCTGCCATACCAAGTTGCTGGCCTTCTTTTAAAGAACAGCCCTTTACCACTTGATGCACTCCTTTTCTTGGCATCAAGATCGTCTTGCAACTCTTTCTTAGGATCAAATTTAAAAGTAAAGATTTGTTTATGAAGATACCTCTTATTAGGGAGAGTCTTGGCAAGAAACAACTCATTTAGTTTCTTCCATATTGCAGCTGGATCTTCCGAGTCTCCGCACTCTCTTGTGACATTATCCGACATGTGCAAGAAAATGGTGTTGTAGGCCATATTCTTCATCTCGGTCCACTGGTCCTCCGTGGCACTAGCTGGAAAAGCATCATCTTCTCCAATAGCCAAGTCCACTTTCTGCTGCATGAGAATTGCCTTGATCTTCCGCTTCCATAGGGTAAAGTCCCCCTTTCCATCAAACTTCTCCACACAGAAATTTGAAGCCATCTTTTACGGACAAGATCCCAGATTTGTGCACTAACCACAACTACTTTCTTTAACCTCAAGAACACAGATCGAAGATGGATCTTTAACACCATTCTTGAATCAACCTTTAAGAACACGACCGGATCTTGATCTTTAACCGTTCTTGATTCACCCAAGAAGTTTGATCTTTGATTCTTGGAGTCTTGGCTCCGTACCTTCTACTTCTTGTTCCGATAACCAGCTGCTATGCTCTGATACCACTGTCTAAAGCTCTGATACCACTGTTGGAAATCACCTTGACAAGATGCCCAGGTGGTGATCTTCCAAACACCCAAGTCTTGAATGACTTGTAGAAATAATTTCAGCAATCGAACACAAGAACAGAAAATCAAAGAAAAAAATAAGACAAGTAATTTGTTGTCGAGGTTCAGCAATATGCCTACGTCCCCGTGAGTTCCTCCGAACTCTCTGCACTATCTCAATGGTTTTTACAAAGTTACAGCAATCCCCTTCAAGAATCCAAGTTCTTGAAGAACCAAGAAGAGAACGAGAAAGTGATAGACCTATTACAATGCTTTCTATCAATTCTCTACTAACCTCTCTTCTTTACAACCAGCCTCACTACAAGAGTCCCTCTTGTGTTTATGTCTCTCACACAATTCTCTTTTGTGTTTACAATGATCTCACAATATCACAACCTGTGTGGTTCTCTCACACACCTTTTCCACCACTTGAAATGAGGCTAGGAAACCCTTTTTATAGCCTCTTAATTCTTGGACAATCTTGTGAATCATTCTTGACCCTTTGATCATGTTCTTCCTTTAATCTCAGCCCTTCATCACTCTCCAAGTGATGCTGTGCGTTTTGGTGTGGTGCTGTGTGCTGCATCGTGAGCTGATGCTGCAGCCTCTTGATGCTGTGCGCACACCTCCTGCCTGTGGGCAGAAACTTCCACAGCAGTGTGCCTGACCTTCCCATGCTCAAAATTGAAGCTCACACATGTGTGCAACCTTATAACTCGCTGAACTTTGATATCCCACAATTGGTTTGGACATTAACCAACCTTAGACCATGTTTGGACATGTTTGAAACTTAGGCAAATAACAACAAACAATTAAATAAAAGTAAAACAAAATGGCAATTCAACCAATAAATCGTGTTTTTTGTTTTCAAGTATATAAAAAAGGAAACAATTGTTGTTTATCAAACATGTTATTGAATCAATTGCAAGACAAAGTGACATGATTCCGTTAATTTCTTTCACGGTGTCATGCTTCTAGAACTCAATTGTTTTGCTTTTGACAAGTGAGGGGCTTGATTGTTTAAATTGAAACTATAAATATCCAATTGTGATTAGGTTCAAACATTATGGACTAAAATAGACATTTATCCTTGTTTTTAAAATTTCGAAAACAAAGCAGAATAAAAAAAACAAAATATAAAAAATGGACAACATTATCAAATTGAATCTGTAATACTCGTGTTATTAAAGTAAGGGTAAAAAAGCAATTTGATAGATATTATATGGAACTAAAATAATATATACATGAAAGATTTACTATTTATTTAAAATAATATTAAAAAATTATAAATATTCATTCATAATATGTTGTATATATTGTTTCAGTTGAGATTTTAATAATGTAACTCCCCTATTGAGCATTGAGGATTTATATATGTATATATTTTTAGTCGATGTATGTTTTTATATTGTTGAATATATGTGTCGTGTTAGGATTTTAAAACGTGACGATATCGTCTTAAAGATGCCTAACCTGAGATGGATCGTTACATAATCTTAGCTTTTTTATCAATATAATAGGGTGAATTTATAAAATTAAGTTGACTAGGATCCAAATCTCTTCATTTGATGATCACCTTCGAATTTTAAATATAGAAAATTTGGTTTAAATTTAAATCGTCTCTCCGTCAATGTAAAGAAAAAAAAAAGAAAAAAGGCTGATTACCTTGATTTAGGTGTCCAAAGTTAGAAAGTGAGACACGTGGGCATTCCGTTAAGAATTCTAAAGGAGAGCAGACATGCTCTTAATATTGCCTTAATTTTGGATTTATTATCACGAAACACTTTTGCATTTTGTTAATGTTTCAATGTTTTTCTTATATTTTAAATTCAATCAATTTACATCATATATTATAATGTATTAAAAGGATATTTAATAGGCTATTTTGATCAAAATTTCAGTCAAATTATAACGGGTACGCACATTTAATCCACACGTGCGTCTATTTGAATGCGGAAAAACAATTCTGGCAATATTTTCTCAGAATTTTCTTGACAAATTTTAAATCGGAGAGTTAGAGATTAAAGAAAATAAGAGAGAGTAGATTTGGTGAAAAAAATAAGAAAGGAGAAAACTGTCTCTTCACGCTCAAATGAGACAAGTGTGTGGACTGCATATATGTACTGGTTCTAATTTGACCATAATTTTGATAAAAAAAAATGCGTATTGAATTCTCGCTTATAATACAAGGTGTAACTTAATCAAATTTAAAACGTAGGGTGACATTAAAATACGAGACAAAATATAAAAATATTTCATGATAATAACTCTTAATTTTGTAATATTAGACATTGTTTTTAAAAACGGAATCTGGGCGTGCCCAGGGGCGAAACGGGGCTAAAAAGCCCTGAGGCGTAAAAGTTGGGGCGAAAATGTCGCTGGACGTGCATTTTTCCAGTCGGGGCGTTCGCCCAGACCCGGGGCGTACGCCTTTTACGCCCCGGGCGTTTGGGCGAACGCTGAATGGAACAAAAAATGAGACCTTCTATATATATATATATATATATATATATATTTGTTAGTAACATATCAATAAACTAGTACCAATGGTCTAATGGTAGAATCGTATGTTGCCATGTATCAGATCCAGATTCGAGTCCCCACTGCTGCATGCGTGAAGTCAAGTTTTGCCCTTTTTTTTCCCCTCATTTTCCACTATTTTTTTCCCTATTTTTTTTTTCACCAAGCAAATTCATTAAATATGCTCTGCATTTTATTAATATCATTTTATAACATTATTAGGATTGCATTATATATGGTATCTAATTTTTTGTTTTTAATAAATTTATATATGTGAATTTATTATATCAATGTAAGTGTGTAAACACTAATCAGTAAACATTTGACACTTAACATTGTGTTATTTTTATATTTGTTGGAATTTGGAACGTGTTTGTGTCTTGTGATCAATAGATTGGTCAATTTGAAAATTAGAATTTAGTTTTTGGAGTGTGATTTATGATTTATTGATGAAAGATGAGATGTTTGTGAATTTGTTATATTATTTTAAGTGTGTAAATAACAACCACCTAACATTGTGTTTCTGAAATATTTTGATAAATATTCATTCATAAGTCTAAAGTTAGTAAAGTTTATTTATAATTAATTAATTTTTATTATTTTAATTTTTTAGTATTTTTATAATTTAATTAATATTATTTTATTCAAAATGCCCCAATGTTTCAAAAGGCTTACGCCCCAACGCCTCGAGGCTTACGCATCGCCTAACGTCCTCGCCTCTGAAAACACTGATATTAGAGTTAAATCAGGGATTTTAAATTTTAGGGAATAAAGTGAATAGAACTCTCAAATTTTGGGGAAAATTTGAAATTAAGTCTTGACAATATCTAAAATTAAGTCTCAACAATACATAAAGGGTAAGGATTATGAATCTTTCTTCTTTATTTCCCCAGTTTTTCCAAGATTTTATGGAATGTGGATAATTGGGAAGAGAATGCAAGGAGAATGAAAACAGTAGGGGTGAGCATGGAACCCGGTTGACTCGTGGACCCGACCCAAACCGATACAATGGGTTGGGTTGGGTTGGGTTGAAATTTTTTTGAACCCGATGGGTTGGGTTGGGTCATGGGTTCAAAATTTTCAAACCGACCCAAACCGATAACCCAGTCAAATATATAATTATATATATATATATTATATTTATTAAATATAAAATTGTGTTTAAATAATTATAGTATAATGAATGAGTAAAATTATATGTAGCACAGTCCAAATCCAAACAGCCAAACAGAGCATAGCTTGTTGTAATTAGATAATAGAATGATGGGTATTTTAGGAAAAAGAAATTACAATTCACTAAACCTAGCCTCTCTGATTGAGAATTTCAGTCTCCTCATTATCTCTTTCTTCGTTTCTTTGTGGGGCTATCGTTTTCTCTTGAAAGAAACCCAGGTGACGAATGTGAAGTTTGGTGAGAGAAAGCCAAAAGGTATGCAGTACTATGCAGTCTTCCTTTTCCTTAGAAAGAGTTGGTCTGGTTTTTGCACTTTTCCTTTTCCTTTTACACTTTTCCTTTTCGAAAACAAACAGTACCAAGTTTGGAACCAATGTTTTAATTGCCCTCAGGTTTTTGTATTTTCAAATATAATGTTAACTTTCATTTTCTAGAGTTTATGTATGTTCTCTTTAATATGGTTAAGCATTCTTTAGCTTTAAAAAATGGAGAATTTTGATTATAGCAAAGATATATAGCTGAAACTAAATTAAGACAAAATTAATTATGCATCTCCATGTAACTAATTAGTAGTAATAAGTAAATATCAACTATAAGAAATCCTTGGGGAAAAAACTATAAGAAATCTTTAATCACTTGACTTTTTGGATTAGAAAGCACATTTAGTTAATAAAATATTTTATTATGAAAAAAATATATTTTAATCACTTGCCTTTTTTTATGCTTGTTTCCATAACAATATCTAAGATGTTAACAAAAGTATTGAATATTAATTTATATAAAGCTGATGCACACAAATTTTACTTGAAATATGTATGGATTTGGTTTTGGATTTAGTATAATATTTTATTGTTATGTAATATGTATGATTTAATTTTTTAGTAGAAAAAATATATCAATCCGGTGACCCAAACCGACCCAAACCGATTAGAATTGATTGGGTTGAGTTGAGGTTGGATGGGTTCATGGGTTGGATTGGGATGAGATTTTTTTAATCTGGTATGAATAGGTTAGATTGAATTTTTAGACTAAACTAACTCAAACCAACTCATGCTCACCCCTAAAAAACAGAAAAAGTAAAAAATTAAACCATAAAGAAAAAGAAAAGTAACAGGCGCACATTATAGCATTTTACAAGTCCACCTAAGGTCCTAGTCGGCGCTCAAAGATCAAGAATCACAAATTGAGCAAGCAAAGAATCATATCATATGGGCTGTAACTGTTGAACTTACCGTTTCACCCTTTCAATTATTGATAATTTCAATCCTTACCAAGTTTACATTAATACCCTTATCCATCTTTTGCAAGTAACCGCATTTTCAAGCTCTTTTTCCATAAATAGACAATAATAAACTTTATTATTTAAGTCATCCTTTTCAATAATTTTCTTTTATCTTACGATTGGCTTAGAACTGAAGTAATCATTCTTAAATTAAGAAAATTTTAAATTATTTTTTATTTTAATTGCCAAATGATAAAAAGTAATTTAAGTATTGCTCTTTAAGTATTATTGTAGTCACTATATGATTTGGGTAGATTTCTTTTTGAAAGTTGAAGAATTTTTCATAACAATTGAACTTTGATATTTGATTTGTTAATAAAATCAAACCTTAAAGTTGAACTATGATTTAAATTGACTAGTATGAGATATTGTCACATGTGTAAAAAAATAAAATAAAATATTATTACATGTATGATACCGTAGATAAAACAATGAGTGTTGATAAAAATGAATTTATGCATTTATAAAAATCAATGACTTAATCTGATACGTTTCAAATCATGATGGTGTTACGCATTTTGATTATACTAATTCGATGCGTTTAAACTAAGCTTTGTACATACATGTAGCTACACGTTTTGATAAGTTATCCGGTGTGGTAAGGTCTCAAAGCACAATGTTGTGCATTTCAAGAATATGTAGCCTAGGAGTGAAGCGTTATGTTTCGGGTCATCTTCTCCAACCTGATAGAAATTTGCACAAAGTGGAGGAAATACAATTGAAGTCATGGAGTAATTTATTTGATTTTTAGAGTTAGCATAAGTACTGAAAAAACTGAATTTGTAATGGTCCTCTACCAAACCAAACATTTCATTATCTTAATTATTCATGTAATTTACTTTCAAGCAATTTACCACTTTCTTTACATTTTTAAATTATCTTACTGCTTTAGAGTATAATTAAACTAGAAAATCACAAAACATTTAATATTACATTCTACAACATATTGTACATTGTGGAAGGGGTCTGAACATAACTACAGTCGTTTAAAGTATTTGATTCATAATCTCTTGATCATCACTAATAACTTGCTTCATCGCATCAAATTATAATGACAAGATACTATGACAGTGAGGTTATTGTCAACCTCATCATTACACTTGACAATTACGTCACAAATTCACAGTGTTTCAAGTTATTCAACAGTCTTATCATTGCAATCAAACATAATGATTGAAGTACCTAAACTTAATTTTTTATAAAAAAAATTACTCAAAGAATATAACAATATTTGTAGAATAAACTAATTCATTCGTTGTGATCTCATTTTATGATCCATTGTCAATATTGATATACACTTCATAAAAAAAAAAAATTTAGTAAATGATGACATGTGAAAGGAGTTTTGCAATTTTTCTAGTTCCCAAGATTAAAGATATAGTAGAAAAGTATAACTATGAAGGCAATGTTTGGGAATCCCCGATTAAATATATTTTCAAACTTAACTTTTAAATCTAACAAAAGATTCTAATAAAATTAAAACACCGAACATAAGATTGATTAGAAGGAAAAAAATCCTAACAAAACTTAACAATTTAATTGACTTGCTTTAATTAACCAAGTTCTGCCTATTAGTATCTGATCTGGAGGAGAATGGAAGGAACCTAATTTATCGCAAAGTCTAAATTAAGAAAACTCTTGCAAACAGAAGTACAACGTTAGGAACTTGGGTTCTGATTGCGGATCTGATAAGGGCAAAATGGGCAATGTACCGAAGGAGAGGAAAGAGACAAATAATACCCCATAAGGAAAACTTTTGAGGCATTTATGAAATTGCACATCACATTATTCCGTCCTTGGCTCTTCCTGCTCACATTCTTCTCTCAGGTCTTAGTCTTGCTTGTCTCTCTTTTAACTGTACTCTCTCTCTCTCTCTCTCTCTCTCTGAATACTTACAAGTTACAGCACATAGAAGTACATTTCTAGAGAACATTTTTGTAATGCAGGTAAGTTTTGTTTCGTCGTTTAATGCTTTCTTAATATGTTCCTGACTGAAAATCAAGATGTTGATGATTTTTTTTCTGGGTTTTGATTGTTTTTTAGACGAGAACTGTTCAAGTAAAGCATGTCTCAGATCTAGCGAGTGAGAGAGAGATTCACGAGTTCTTCTCTTTCTCTGGCGATATTGAGCACATTGAGATCCAAAGGTAAGTTTTTCTATATGCCCACATATGCATACATTTTATTTATTTATTAGGGAATACAATTCTTGGACCTTTTTTGCTTCTTTTTTAGGGTTTATCTAACATTGTGTTTGATTGCTTAGAAAATCCACGAAAAGGAAAAGAAAGTGAAATTTTGGATCATGGGTTTTGAGTGGGTTATTTAAAAAAAAAAAATTATTGTTAGAATGAAAAGGGCACAACTTGCCTGAGACTATTATTTATTTTTGATCTGTTTTGAGTTTTGAGACTAACTCAAGTATTGGTGATTTAAGTTGCATTTAAGTAAGTTTTGGTTATGTTATTTTAGTTGCATTTAAGCAACTCCCCAAACAATATGCCTTGGAGATTTTTAATTACTGTATTTGATTTTCTTTCCAGAAATAAAATGCAAATTTGGGGCTTTTGTGCTTTTATATGGGTTTGATTTTCAAAATGGATGGAGAAATTTAAGTTACTTAACTAAGCCAAATTGATTTACGAGTTTACTTGAATTTTTTATTGAAAGCACCAAAACAAGTTCTGTTATTTTATTATTTCTTGGTTCTTGTGAGCAACCAACTGTTGAGCGAGGGTTAACACAAATTGTTTTGTTCTTGTTTTTGGTGCAGTGAATCTGGGCAATCAAAAACTGCATTCGTTATATTCAAAGATCCAAAAGCACTTGAAATCGCATTGTTGTTATCGGTGTGTATCCAATGTGGTTTGAGTTTCTTTTTAACTTTTTTTTTTATTATTTTCCTTTTTCAGTTTCTTGCCTTGTAAATCCCGACTGCTTAACATTGACAACTCAGTTAATCTTCTTTATGCAAGAATGCTTTCTTGAACTCATTCCTTTAACATGATCCTTACTTAGACATCCCAGAAGCAGGTTGTCTGCTTATCAAAAATCAATTATTAGTATTTGTTAAATTGAAATGGGTAAATTGCAAGATAATACTTATTGTAATTGACTTTTGCTTGATGCTTTCTCTCGAGAGTAAGAGGTACTGATAGCTGGTGTGTTCTCATTGCCTGGAAAAGTGTAGCACATTTTGAAATCAAATGAAGTGTATTTAATTTCTCAATGTAGTACAAAGACTACTAAGTATTGGCTTGTAAATGTAGGAAGTGGTCATCATATTTTGGGGCAGTTACTGGTGTAATCAACCCTAAGGAATACCCTTTGAAAGCAGAAGCATTAGTCTAGTTAATGGGCTCAATTTATTTTGGGGCAGTTACTGGTGTAGCCAACCCAATCTAAATTGGTACACAACATGTAAAGTTGAAATGAATTTGCATCGAGATCAAGTGTTTTCTGCGAAATGAATACCTCTCTTACCTATGTTATAAGTAAAGCTTGATCCTTCTAGTGTTTTGGGTGTTTCTTGGGTGGTTGCCGGTTCTGTGAAAGATGAAGTGTGGGCTTGGAGTGGTTTAAGTGCTTCTAAGGAGCTAAAGAAGGCTTCCTCTTTGATTTCTCTCTTTATTTTTTGGCTTGTGTGGAATGAGAGAAATAGAAGGGCTTTCCAAGGCAAAGAGAGACCTTTAGAAGATATTAGAGATAGATGGTTCAACTCCCTTGGTTTTTGGTTTAAAGGTTTTTTTTTTTGTAAATATAGATAATATTTTAGATTTTGTGGAGTTACTATCGTGTAGACATTCTTTGTATATGAGTTTCACCCCATTGGTGCTTTATTTATACAATTTTACTTGTATAAAAAAAGTAAAACTCGATGCTATATCTTGTGGAGAAACTATCACATGATTTTGGCTGCATGGAATATCTTTAGCCATGCCTGTGACTTCCTTTTTCTAACATTTGTAATATTCTTGATATATTTCTAGTTTACATGTTTGTTACCCCATTGTAAATCTTTGAATCACAGAAATAATAAACAAAAGTTACAAAACAAGCCAAATTAAGCCTTCTCCCACCTGTGGGTTTGGCTACACAGATATTTTTATGCCATTCCACTCTAGTGAGGGTCATTTTCTATGTGAGATCATTAATGGAGGATATTTCCTAGGAGTTTTCAATCACATCTTCTTTTAACTTCCTCCGCTACTTCTGATATGTTCACTTTCTATCAAGTTACATATCCTTACATATGAACTTATGGGTATACTTATCAAAAGGGCAAGGCACACTTAGGTGCAAAGGATACTTGGAGCCTAGGTGCAAGGCTCAGGCACGTGCCTGAAGGAGGCGAGGCGTACATACTGAAAAGTGTGTATAAAATGCTTAAAATTGATATAAAACAAACAATATTAAGAAATATCATGGATTTTCAATTTGCAAACAACTTATCACTCTTAATTTAATGCAAACACACAAAAAATTCAATACAAGACTACCAATGCCACACTGAAAATACCAACCACCAAGCATAGTTCAATCTTCAAAACAAACAAACAAGCACACAAGACACTATTTGCTATGTTTAAAGTTAAAACAATGAGAGGGAATGATGGGAAATGTTTTGTACAAGAGGATGAGTTCCTTGATTTCATAGATATAGATAGTTCTTTGTAAATGGTTGTCGTGAATTCTTTATATAAACTTTTACTTGTTAAAAAAAAAGGAGAGGGACTGATGGGAATGGAAGAAAAAGAAAGAGGTGACAGTGAAAGAGGTGGAGAAGATAAAACGAATGCACAAGAACACAAGACACTATTTGGTTTGTTAATAGTTAAAACCTTTGTTACTTGCACTCGGGTATGAGTGTCAGACACATGTATGTGTATGAGTGTCAGACTCGTCTATTTTTAATATTTTTCGTAAATTTTCCTTTAATTTGGAGTGTCTGAGTGCCATACCCTTGTTTGAGTGTCGAGGATCCGACACGGGTATGGTATGGTAAAGTGAAGAGTTCATATAACATAGGTTAAAACAGAGAATGGGAGAAAAAGAAAGGAGGGAACAGAGAAAGAAAACAGAAAGAGAGGGACTGATGGGAATAAGAGAAAAAACGGAAGACGGGAGATAAGAAGGAGAAGAAGAAGAAAGAGAGAGTTGAGCAGTTAGGGTGCTGCTACTTCTAATTCCAGATTTGCTTTCTTTAGTTTCTCGGTTTTTTTACTTGATTGACCTTTGGGTAATCATATCAATGAATAAAATTGCTCCCATGGGTTAAAACACACAATTTAATCATACACCCAATTAATAAATCAAAGACTCAAAACAGATCAGGCACAAATAAACAAAAAAGGCCCATAACGTTTACCAGGCACCCCTTTTATACGCCTTGCGCCTCGGCGTCTCGGCCCTCGCCTCACAAAGGTTGCCCCGCTTGGGGCTACCTCTAGCGCTAGCCTTAGAGCCTTGATGCACCTTGCGCCTAGGCGTGCCTCAGGCGCGCTTTTGACCCAAACTATGCTTGTGGGTCTTCCTCTCACATGTCCAAAACACCTTAAATCCATCTCCATCATTTTGTCTAGTATTGGTGCAACAACCACTTTCTCTCTATTGATTCATTCATAATCAAGTATTTTCTTGTATGACCACTCATCCAACGCAGCATACTAATCTTAGCCACTCTCATATTCTGAACCTGTTGACGCTTTACCGCCCAATACTTTGTGCCATAAAACATAGCTGGCCTTATAGTGGTCCTATAAATCTTCTCTTTTGGCTAGTGAGGTATTTTGCAATTTCACATAGAACCTGAATGTGCTTCTATGTGTAACATTTTCACTGATCCCTCCAACTTTCTAAATGATTGAACTAAGCTAGCGAAAATGATCGCCTTTTGGTCATAGTTGTTAAAAGCGCACCTATATAGGATTTAAGTCCGACCCCTTTGTGTACCTTAGGCGAGGTGGTCTATGTGAGGCGTGTGTTTTGGCTAGGCGCAAGGCTCGCTAAAAAGTGCGCTTGTTAAATGTTCTGGAAGAAGAAGAAACAACAGGTCTGTGTGGACATTTCGGCCTCGATGCGAAGAACTTCGATGAAATCTTGACACGAGGATAGTGGGGATGGGTGGATCGGGGAATTCCGGTTCTGGTGGTGTGCTTCAATGGTTGTGGGGTGGCTTGCCCGCGGCGGTGGTGGCGGAACTTGGCAGCCTCGATGCAGAGAACTCCAATGAAATCTCGGCATGAGGATGGTGGAGATGGGTAGATTGGGAAATTATGGTTCTGGTGGTGTGCTTCGATGGCGGTGGGGTGGCTTGCTAGTGGCGGAACCTTGAGGCGATGATGCCCGGTAACTGCGATTCTGATGGTGGTGGAGCCATGGCTTGAAAATGGGCGAAATGTGAAAGATAGAGAATTTTTAGTTGCTATTTGGTTTTTCTCCACTTTTGAGTTTCTTTTCTTGGCTTTTTTTATTTCCCGTGCAGCAATTATGTCCTTCTGTTTGGTGCTCTTTTTTATTTTTTTATTTCTTGTGCTGTAACTATGTGCTGTCATGCACCTTATAGTATTATACAATAATAGTGTTTATTATATAAATAAAAAATTATATATACAATTGAATTTAATTTAATATATACGATTTTAATTTATCGAAAAAGTATATAAGATTTTAATGTTTAAGTTAATATATGTTTAATAATTTAGTGTGTTGGCATTCAAGTAATGGTGATAAGTTGATTACAAATTGAAAATCTATGATATTTCTTAATATACTTTGTGTTATATGAATTATAACCATTTTATACACTTTTTTTCCGTAAATGTATGCCTCACCTTCGTCAGGCGTGCGCGGCCTGTGCCTTGCATCTAGGCTCCAGAAACCCTTTGCGTCTTAGTGCACCTTGCGCTTTTAACAACTATGCTTTTGGTATTTCTTGGCCCTCAATTCTCACTACCACTTCAATACTATTCCTGATTTTACTAAATTTGCATTCCATATGCTTATTCTTAGACCTGCTTAATCTCCCTCTGATTACTAGAAGAATGTTTCATCAAAAAGTTAGGGACTCATCTTCTTGGAACAATCTCCCTGCATTGTTTCACTGAGGGAATTGAAAAAGTTTGTATTTCTATCACAGGGAGCAACAATAGTAGACCAGATTGTGAGTATAATTCCAGCTGAAAACTATGTTCCAAAACGCGATATGCAAGTAAGTTATCAAACAAGTATCTGCAGTCTCTTTTCGAGTGCTTTAACCAACTTCTTATGTTCTTAAGTGCAATTCATGCAGGATGTAAGGGTGGTGGAAAATGCTATGTCTGTAGCTTCTGCTGAAAATAGTCTACTAAACGTTGAGGTAGTTAGAATCATCAATTCATACTTAAATAATGTTAAGAATGTTTTAGATTCCATTTCATATAATGATCTCCAAGTACTGTTTGGTAGACATAGAGGCTGCTAGGCATGACTAGATGCCTCTAATGATATAGTAAGTAAGTTTTATTAGATAACGTCAGCCATTTTCTGGTCATATGCACCTCAAATTTGTCCTTTTTGAGTTCAAGGTGTCAGGGTAACCTGCCTTTCTTAACAGGCTAGCCCAGCTGGTAATGGAAGAATGTATGTCAGCAGAGCACAAGATGTGGTTGTAAGTGTCCTGGCTAAAGGTTCAGCATTTGGACAAGATGCGATGAATAAGGTTAAAGCATTTGATGAGAAACATCAGTTGACAGCCAGTGCATCTTCCAAGGTTATGTCCTTTGACCGGAGAGTCGGGCTTACGGAAAAATTAACAGTTGGGATTTCAGTGGTTAATGAGAAAGTGAAGTCTGTTGACCAAAAGCTTCATGTGTCGGACAGAACAATGGCAGCAATATTTGCAGCAGAGAGGAAAATAAATGACACAGGATCAGCTGTTAAATCAAGCAGGTTTGAGGTTTTCACCCTGAAACAAGATCCTTTGTTTGTCTGGTTTGCAGTGGGAATTTCAAATTGTATTATGTGTACTTAACTATGTTGAGACATAAGTGAGCCATTTGTGGATTTTCCATGTTTATGATGTAGGTCTAGAATAGGTTGATTTAGGCTTGGGAATTCTTCTCATCAGGAGCTTTATGCAGTGCATATGGAAAATGATTTTCTTCAGGAGCTATTTACTTTTTGATTAATGAAAGTATTTGCTGTTCCTAATTTTTGTGATAAACTACTGGTGATTCTTCACTATTTCAGTTCTGGTAGTTTAATTATTATTCTGATGAGTTTTTATGCTTATAAAAAAACACTTCTGACGTGTCGTAGCTTGCTAAGAAGTTCCAATGTTCAGAATAGTTAGTATGATTCAGAACAGCTATGTTGATTCAGTGTCTATGGCTTCTGCAAGATCTGAGAAACATTCTGGTTAAAAGGATTTCTTTGCTTGGTGGCCTATCTCTAAGAATAGTTTTTTAATCAGTGCCTATCTCTAAGAATAGTTTTCTTATCAGTGCCAATCTCTAAGAATATTATTTGGGGAAAGGATGGCTATGGCTATGCTTCTAAATTGCTTTTGCAGGAAGCTATATAAAATATCCTTTGAAATCAAAATATCCACAATGTACTTTCAGCTCCTATTTGGACCTAGTGAGGTCCATTACCTTGGTTGAACTAATCTCTTCTAAGTCGTATAATTTAACAAGTAATTTTTTAATCAGACTCGATGAGTTGCGGTCTGGAATTTGAGGCTAAGTTTCTGCCCTTCTAGTTTTTCCTTCAATTATTGTCTATTACGGAAATTGATCTTAATTCTTGAATATCTTGAGTATATGTTCTCTTTGTGCAGCCTTCTTCATCTCACTAATTTTAGCGGGCTGTTTATTTATTTGATGATTGTTTGTGTTGTATATGGAAGATATCCTCTTGAGCTTTGTCGTAGGTAATTTGTATCAAGTTCATTTCTGTTATAGAAAGGGAGGAGAATGTTGATTGATGAACTCTGTTTTGGTTTCTGAATAGGTATGTGACTACTGGAGCAGCATGGCTTAACGGTGCTTTCAGTAAGGTTGCAAAAGCTGGACAGGTTGCTGGTACAAAAACCAGAGAAAAGTTCCATATAGCCGTATCAAACTTGACTGCCAAGGTGAGCTTCCTTCACTGGTAGTGATAGCATTATCATTATTAGGTTTGACTTTTTTATGTTCCCTTTATTATTTTGGTAATTGGTCGACGGCAGTATGGATTGAAAACCTCAAATGAGGGTATGCTACCCTTTCTTTTGATAAGTTAAGAAATTTTATATAAAAGAGCACCAAGGGGTTGCCACTCAATTACAAAGAATTATCTGCAAGAAAGTGATTCTATGAACTCTATAAGATGAAATTCATTTACCCTTTCTTTTGATAAGTTAGAAATTTTATATAAAAGGGCATCAAGGGGTTGCCACTCAATTACGAAGAATTATCTGCAAGATAGTGATTCTATGAACTCTATAAGATGAAATTCATTTACAAAAAAGCTCCCCTTCTACCCAAAATTTAAGAACATTAAGCCACCTATCCTTGGTGGAGCTAAACGAGCATTCCACTCACCCAAAGGCTCTCTTGTTTCTTTCCATCCACACCAACCACAAAATTAAGAGTGGGATCAGAGCGATGACTTTCCTCCTTATTTTAGACGCATGAATCCCTCTTCAAGCCCAAATCTCCTCATGAATAGAACCAGCACATGCCCAAGAAAGTCTCAGAACCCGAAGAGCCATGACCCGAACTTGCCTTGTCCAAGAACACCCTGGCAAGAGATGAGATATCCTACCTACCCTTGAAAGGCCGTGAAGATGTGTTTGTTGAATTCGTAATATTTATGCTTGATTAGCTTCTGTTACGTAATTGTACTTTTCACGATGTTAAATGTAGGAACCTCCTATTGCTGTGTAAGTCAGAATGTTTGGTGTGCAGTATCAACAACCATCTCACTCTAATCATCGGAATGAAGAATTAGGTCTAGAACTTGGAACTGCATGCTTGATACAGGATTGAACAAATTTGTGTAATGTTGCCTCTATTCATATCGGTCGCTGGTTTGATGTGTGCAATTAGTTATGCCATTCAATATTTTTCCATATTTTTATTTTCTTTTTTTACAGACATTTTATATTCTTTGATTCATAGATATTGTGCCTGTGGGTTCCTTGTAATTTTGCAGTACGTGACATTGGTTTTGAGTCAGAAAGAAATTAAAAGTGTAACAGAAATCGCAGAATTTTATCCCTTCTACCTTTTTAAGGACTTCCAAATTGATTAAAAATGACCTTTTTGAGGACTACCTTTTCTTTTGATCTGTGTATTGAGTGCTTGTGAGGTTAGGACAAGATACAAATGAGACTCATATTCAAGCATTTATAGGTAGTCTTACTGACCCAATTAGACATGACTGGTCTTTAAGATCATTACTGAGCTTAATTTCCAAAGTTGGCCAGACCTGATTTCTCTTATCCTGCTAAAAAAATCATGAAAGGGAAGCAATGCATGTCAATGGCACGAGAAACAAAACATTGAATTGAGCGAGACCCCATTTCCAGATGAAGGAAGAAAAGAAATAAAAATAAAAAAGAACTGTGAGTATGGGAAGCAAGTATTTTATAATTATTGGAAGTCCATGAAAGTTACTTGAGTAGGTGTAAGAAATAAGCTTCTTTTCAGTTTGGCTTAGCTTATGTTTAAATGAAATTATTTTTAATAAGAGGTTTTTGGTTTAATTTTTGTTTATACGAAAAAAAACCATTTAATAAACTTTTAAAAGGTACTTAATTATAGGAAGTTAAATCTTTACGAAAAGAGGTGAATTTTTTTATTATTTATATTTTTAATTACTTCAATTTAATACATTAATTTTTAAAATTAATCAAATCAATCAAGTACTTAATAAAAATTTACGTAAACATCACGTACGACAACAAAATATATACAAGTTCATCTTATCCGCTTTGGAGATGAGAATATTTTTAATGGATTGATGAAATTTTTAACTAAGTGATTTAATTGATTTTAAAAGTTAATGTATTAAATTAGAGTAATCGAAAGTATAAGAGTAAAATAATGCTAAAGAGCAACCAAAGCAACATATGAGCATTTCCACGGATGACACAGCAAGACAAAAATGAAAGCATATAGAAAACAAACCATCCATGCATTGGCTTAGTTATCTCAAATTATGCATACGATTCAACGTAGTGCCAGCAATGGCATCATCATAATATTACACGTCAAGCAGAATGAGTGAAACCATTTTTTAGAATCAACTTTCACACTTCATTGAAACAATCGGAGCCGAGAAGACTTATTTCATACGCTAGAAACTGTTGACAAAAGGCCAATAAATGCAGACAGGGAGAGCGAGCTTGACCAGAAATCATCTAATATAGAAGTTCTTCACTATATTCGATCCATCATTTTCTTCTTAAGGAGAACCAGTTGTTCTTGTTGAATTCAACGAAATGGCCGTGCCTTTCTTGAAGTTCTTACCACATAGATTGAAAACACCAAAAAGTGCTTACGAAATAAAGAGCGTGTTTGGTAACAGTTTTTAGTGTTCGAAAACTGTTTTCAAAAAGAGTTTCTGAAAACAGTTTTCTGAAAAAAAACATGTTTGGATAATTGTAACTCGAAAAATGTTTCCAAAACAGTTTTCAGTGAAATGTTGTTTGGATAATCAATGTTCGAAAACTGTTTGAATTACACATTCTGGTAATTGTTTTCAGTTTTCAGTATTCAGTTTAAATTTTAATATCTAAAATTAATTTTATTTCTCATATTTATTAAATACAATTTTTAAGCACACACCAAATACTTGAAAATAATTGACATTATTTTATTTTTAAAATGTTAGTATTTTTTATATATCATCGATCAAACATGACAACACTCTTCCCCTGGTCATGTCATGTTTGTTTGTTAAATAAATTCCTAAAAATAAAAATAAAAAATACAATATAACTTTTACAATTTGATAAAATTTGAACAACTAACTCATCAAATACAATATTCAAGTTTGTTCAATATCTAAAAGATGACATACTTTTCTTCTTAAAAATAAGATAGTTGATGACAACTTTAAGATACAATATTTATTGATCAAATACAATTTTGATAAATTGATAAAATGAAAATGAACGGCTTAAAATTCTTCCTTCAAACAGGTTTGCCTCACTGCCCAATTTGATTGGTTTGCCATCCTCACATCCTATAAGTCAAATAATATATCAATATGTGAAATATATTCATAAGAAAAAAAACATAATTCAGTAACTAAAAAAACTAAATTAACGCAAATAAGGGCGTTAAATTAACTAAATCTTACCGACAAAGATTAACATGATTACCATATATTAAATCAAATACCAAAACGGTCTGCCCACATCTGATTGGCAATAAGCTCAGGAAACACAGCCATAGTTGCTGCACACGCATCAAACAAATCAACTGTATAATTATTTGTAAATGTGCTCGACCCTCCTTCACTTTCTACTTCATGGCCCTCTGCTTCCCATTCATTAAACAGTTGATCACTCTGAGAATACTGGCGTACAAAATTATGTACAACACAACAAGCAACAACTATAAGAGGTTGTCTAGCGGGCTTGAATCTAGGCATCATTTTTAAAATTGGAAAGCGCGCTTTTAAGACCCCAAAGCATCGTTCTATAACATTACGTAGAGATGAGTGCCTATAGTTAAATAGTTCTCTATAACCCGTTGGTTAGCGTGTCTACCTTGATATTCATTTAAGTGATACCGTTCACCCCTAAACGGTGGAAAAAACCTGGCTGTACATGGATAACCGGAATCCACCAAAAAATACTCACCTAAAAGTCATACAAATTCTCTTAGTACATATCAATCAATTAGTATATAATTTCAACTTAGTACTAAAATAGATTTACCATTAGTAGGCCAAGGAAATTGAGCATCTGATCGAGTTAAAGCGTCCAAAAAGACTCGTGAATCGTCAGCCGTACCTTCCCACCCACTATACAAGTATGTGAATTTCATGTCAAATGAACATGCACACATCACATTTTGTGTGACAACCGATTTTCTACCCCTATAACTGGTAGCTTTTTTTGTTGGTGCCCATGCACTGATGTGCGTTCCATCAATTGCGCCAATGCATTTTGTGTCCATTAAATTGTATACGATTAAACTTAGTTTGGTATTATATATTGTATATACAAAGCTAAACTAATAAGTTAACAATCAAGCATATGATACATTACCTTAAAAAAAGTGTTAAACCTTCGATCTCGTCTAATTTGTGGAGGCACCAAGTGGTCATTCAATGGACATATTATGTGCTTCGCAAACTTGTTCATTGCTCTCATCACTGTCTTAAAATGTCGATTAATTGTTTCTAATGAATGTTGAAATCAATCAGCTACAATTCTGTGCTCTACGTTGTGCCCCACAACAAACAAGAAAATGGTCATCATTTCCTCTACTGTGACATCCCTCGAGTCTTCTATATAATTAAATTGCTTCAATGTGTTACATAAGTGCATAAATGTTTCTTTGTCCATGCGAAACAATTCATAAACTACCTCTGAACGACCATTTAACAATTTGGTTATATATTCATGTCCACTGAGTCGTGATGTTCACATAGGTAACTTATTCATAAATTTTTCATCATATTCGGCAAACATAGGAAGCATTAACAATGAGAGCATTTCATACTCATCATCAGCGGACGAACTTGATGAATTAGTTTGGCTACCACAATTATTGGGGTCTGAATTGTCCATTTCTTAACCTAAACAAAAAAACAAGTCCCATTATGGTTATCATGTAGTATAGTTTATATTCCATAAATCTAAATAGATTGAATTTTAATTCTATTTTTTTTTAAAAAAATCGACAGCACCTCTTCTGTTTTCTATGAATTATCAAATCTAATTATACCTGTATACACAATTCTAATCATTCAAATATAATTAGACCTATATACACAATTCTAATCATTCATATTCCAACAATACATGGAATGTCAGACGCATAAGTTTAATCCAAACAAATAACATATCATCCATAAACTTAAAAAAGTAATAAAAATATCGAAGTACAAACATAAACACACATCAAAGAACAAATAGTATCCTTAACACACAAACATAATTTAAACCCAAAGGCAATGTCTCCAACTCTCAACCAATCCTAGCTAACCACACATTCTTCCTCTCCAAAGGCATTTTAATGAATGCTTCTCTCAACTCAAAATTACCTGCAAATTTCTCTAATACCTTCAAATATGTGTCATCATCCACCCGATTTTCCATTTCATTAAGTACTTTCAAACACACTGCAACTGAATAATCAACAAAAACCATCGAACTTGTTCCTTTAACACTTTTCTTTCTATACCTCTCAGCCCTAGCTAAAGAAGCTTCTGTCCTTGCTTTTGTGGCCTCCATGAAACAGGCAAAAACTTCACTCAATTGACTATTTCTATTTTCCTTATGTTTTCTCTTTTCATTGATTTTAGAACGCTTGGCAGAACGTTCAGGCTGAGTGGGCTGAGTGCTTGGGGTTTCAAGGTCAACCAGAGTATTTGGGTCATCCAGGTTACCAAGGCCATCAACATCAACATCTACATGCATGCCACTATTGAGAAAAGCTTCATGCAATGCATCCTCTTCATCGGAATTAGGTGGATCTTGGGTTGAAGCATGGTGAAGAATTCTTGTGGCAGTTGACTTGTTAAAGATTATCCCTAACAATTTGTAGTGTTCACAGCCTTGCTTACGCAATTGGGAAGCTTTTGGGTGTGCCTAAGAAAAAAAAATGAAGATATAAAAGTAATTATCGATTTAAAAGAAATTATCTTAAGATAATTCCACACTATGTACTATAGAGAGAAAACGATACCCGAATGTAATTTTCCCAAGTCTCATCTAAGGTTGTGACAGTATTACTTTTAGCATTCCAACCAAACCCAGTTTGCTCAAGCAATTGACTAAACAGGCGGTGTTTCAAACGCAACCTTTGAAATTTCTCCCTCAATTGTTTCAATGTAAAGACCTTGTTGTTCTTCAAATTCAATTCTTTGATAATGATATCACGCCATCTTTCATGTTTCCCTTGTTTACCTTAGTAACCATGATATCGATAAAATATTTCTCTCTCAAAGCCCCATAAAGATATATCAATGCTTTCAGAAGCCATCTACAATAAAAGTGACATTAACAGATTATTATTGAACAATAAAAATTAACCAACTATTTTAAGATACTTAAATTGGACCTACATAAAAACTAACCGACTATTTTAGTGGCCCCCAATCCTTGAGTTTACTAATAGGAGTTAAGAGAATAATTAGGAGTTTGTCTGACTTTGATTCTCAAACAATGCACAGAATGAGATGAGAGACTATAATCAAAAGACAAAAGATGTAAACTAATGAATAATATTGGTCGACTCATCACCTAATAAAAGACATGTTACATGCAAACTAGCTTGTTTATAACAAGACAAGCAACCCAACAATATTAATGAATTCTTGCATTTGGAAAAAAAATACCTACATAATTCACAATACATAAAAAATAAAAAAACAAGAAGAGAAGAAAAATGGGTTGGTTCCAGTGTCATCAGAACCCAAAAAGAAGGCCAGACTTGGCTGTATGCATGTCTCCTCTTCTCAATTTCCCAAATTGAAAAGGGCCAAATAGTAAGTGGGGGTTCTGAGGCAAAGGAACAAAAAAAGTAAAAGAGTTAATAAGCATTAATAGCCCTTAACCATACAACCTTCTCAAGGGGCCAGCTCTCTTACAACTCTTGAATTAATATTGTATAGTAGTATACTATAAAAACTGTGTCAGGAAAGAAAACAGATCCTTTATACCAACAAGCTACAACTATCCTTAATATACAATTACAATTATTCAATCAAGGCCATGTTAGGAATTCTCTAACATGCACTTGTTCAATAACTCCAGCCATGCAGCATAACATTATTACAACACATAATAATGTAAGCCTGAATCTAATAACATCTACACACTAATTCTGCAAATTTAGTAAGTGGGGGTTCTGAGGCAAAGGAACAGAAAAAGTAAAAGAATTAATAAGCAGTAATAGCCCCTAACCATACAACCTTCTCAAGGGGCCAACTCTCTTATAACTCTTTTACTGCTGATACAGAGTAATGCAACAATAAACATAATTTTTTTTAGAACTTATACATGCGGCTGTGAGCTGAGCTCAGCAGTTGTATCTCTTCCAATGTGAAAGTAATATCTTAGTTTTGATCCAGGTTATCATCCCTTCAATCTTATAATATATTTTTTTAAAAGAAGAAGAAGAAAAGAATGAGCATGAAGTGCAGGTACATGACTTGATCAGGGAATGAATATCATGATTCATGAATACCAACAGGATGTCATCGCTTATACAAATCTTTGCAGTTCATGCACTTCTGCAGGAATAAATACCTATGCATGATCAAGAGGCACCAAATCAATGCTGGAACATAGAAAAAATCTAGGATGAACTCATAACAGTCACACTTTTGATTCTATATAGAAAACAAATTTCTAATTTTGTTAAACTCTTTATAATCTCTTAGCAATTGACATTAGATAAGAAAAATAAAAGGAAAATATACAAGCTAATGATCTAACATGTGACAAGCCTCAGATGTGCAACTAGTGCTACATTGCTAGTTATGTGATTGTAATTTGATACTGACTTTACAACTACAGGGGTTTACGAAGTACAAAGTAAGTACAGTTAGATTTGGAATTTCTAAAAACGTTGGTGGTATTGTCAAAACAGAGATTGTTAATGCCAAAGCAGAATGATTTAAAATGATTGCAGTTTGATTTGCTGTCTCAATATATATATTAAAATTAACAAGAAAAAAATATAGCATTTTACAAAATCTGCTACTAGATGATCACTTATGTTCAGCATGTGCTCACTGCAGTAGACTAGCAACAATTTTCATTTTCATTTTCTGGGAAAACTAAAAAAATTTGAACCTGCATAGTAAAAAAGGAACTAGAAGCCAATATGCTAAATTCAATCATTTCTACTTCAGTGAGCAAGAAACAGACACCCATCAAAATTTGAAAACGAAACAAAACTATAAGCTCAACCACACTCAAGACAAATAAAATATTGCTAACAAGCCAATAAGCTCAAAGCTTTGACACTGAATTTAACAGTACCCAATAAAACCTAGCAACCCAATTGAAGATAAACCAGCTCAAGCAGACACAAATATAGCTATACAAAAAGGAAAGTATAAAAAACAGACAAACACGTTACTTAAAACTCCCGTAGTGGGGTCATTTCAATATCAACTAGAAGATCAAGAACCTAAAACCCAGTAAGAATATCTCATACCCATGAACCAAAACACATAGATAAACAGAACCCAAGTCGGTTTTTGCTGAAGAACCACTAAACAAAACAGAATATCCCAATAAAAGAAACTGAAAAACCAGAGGAATGGGTAATCTGAAAAATCCATCAAATCAAATGTTCGTTTACAGGGGCAATTGAAAGAGAGAAATGGGTAATCTGAAAGAGAAGACCGATACTGGTACCATAAGAAAGAGAGTCTTACAAAGAGAGGATTAGTGTCTGTGAGAATTTGATCAGTACAATTTCTGGATCTTTCTCGTCTCTTCTCGTCGTCCGTTCAGATGGGTACTGTAAGAGAGAGTTACAGATCGGAGAGATGGGTATCTTTTTTCTGGGATTTGAACTGAGGTAAGGCTGAGTGACAAATGTTTGGGAAGTAGGAAAATGAGAGGAAAATTTCTCTCATCTCTTCTGGGTTTCTTCGAGCTCGTCACCATTGCGATTTGTTGAAGAGGAAAGGAGAGTGACCCGGTTAGAAAGTGAAAAGAAAAGAAATAGGGAGAGAGAAAGATAAAGGCATTGCAGAGAGAGGGAAGAGCTCTGTGAATTGGAGAAGGAGAAGGCGGGTCGCGAGTGAGAGAAGAGGTCTGTGAATTGAAAAAGTGAAAGTGATAACTGGACAATGATTTTTGACCGAAAATGCCAAATAATAGTGTTCAAATATCAGTGTTTGAAAAGCCATTTTCACAAAACTGTGTTAAAAAAATGTTTTTGAACACTATGTCCCAAACAAGCCATGCAGTGTTTGAAAAGGATTTTTAATGTTTGAACATTGAAAAAGGTTTCTGAAAACCGTCCCCAAACAAGCCCAAAATTTCATTTCCTAGCATTTTCCATTATTACAATTTTCAAACCCAACATAATTATTTTTATAAATTAAAATACTCCACTGGAAAAATGAAAAAAGAAAAAAGTATTTTTAATTATTTGTTAAATATAAAAACAAGTTCCCAAATTCCAAAGATAGCCAATGGGTTTCTCATCAAACCCACTGTTGCTAAGCTCACTACAGATGACCAACGGCTTTTTCACCTATTTGTTTTCCCATTTTGTCACTCTCTTCTCTCTCTTAACCCTCAACCCCTTTGCTCAGCTCACTACAGATGATTTCTCCAGTGAAACAACATTGTTGACCCTCGGCCTTTTCGGCTCTTATGGTTTATATTCTTTTCCCTCATCAGCTTTGCTGGCCAAGATGAGAGTTCACGAGAGTGTTAAGTGATTTGCCTGTGTTAGGATTTTGGCTCAAATCCTTACAAGGAAGAATTCTAATTAGTTTGAGAAAAATAATTTCCTATTTTATAGTTGGTTGTTCTAGTAGAAGTGGTACTAGTTTCCTATTAGATTGTTCTTTGTACAAGTAGTAGTAGTAGTAGCCTACTATGAAGTTGTTGTATTTTCCCTAGAAGATTTGAGACACACTCATAATTCCAATATTATAACTAGAGCTAGGTGGAGAGTTTTAGGTGTATTGAGGATTTTGGATTATCAGGTTGTCAGGGTAATAATTTTTTTCCTTAAGTTGTTGTTAAGGATTAATAAAATTGTGAGTTTGTTGGTGGTATAGGCAATGAGGTTGCTGAACCATATTAAATTGTTGTGTTTGATATTTGTTTGTTTATTTGCCTAATTAATTATTGTAAGTTTGAGTGGGTGTATTTTAGGGATAAAATCCCAACAAGTGGTATAAGAGATTGGTCATCTATCCGAAGAACCTGCCTGTTGTAATTTGTTGTGTCTGTGCCATCATGTTAATAGGTATACCTAAATTTCATATTCTTTTATTTAATGGGAGAAATAATTTTTCTCCGTAGCAGAGTGCAATTCAAGATCTTTTAGTGCAACAAGAACTTGATTAACCTTTAGAGGAAGAAAAACCAAAAGAGGTGATTGATAGAAAGTGACAATCAATTCAAAGGAAGGTTGTGAGCACAATCAAGTTGGCTCTTGCTCCCGAGATCAAGTATACTATGTTAAAGGGAACTACACCCAAGGATTTGTGGGATAAGATAGAGATCATCTATGAGTCAAAGTCTTTGACCAACAGATTGTGTCTTAAGATGGACATTTACTATCTAAAGATGGAAGAAGGTATAAGTCTTCATGATCATTTGAATGAATTCAACAAGCTAATATCTTAATTGTTGAATGTAGAATTGAAGGATGAGGAAAATGCATTACTTTTGTTATCACTTTTACCAAAATCTTACAAACCATTGGTGCAAACATTGTTAGTGGGCAAGTTGACATTGAGCTTAGATGATGTGACCGCGCTCCTCCATGAGAACGAAAGGCTAATAGAAACGAGAGCTTGTTTAGTGGTAGTCAAGAGCTTGCTGTGGAGAGTTCTAATCGAGAGAGGATCCAATGGAGAGAAAAACCCATGTCTAGTGGTATGCCGCGGCCCATGTCAATAGATATCCCCAGCCAAACTCTAGGGAACAGACGGCCGCAACATGCAAAACCCATGTTATGGCACGCGTCCTTCTTCTAATTCAGCTATTTTCCTTTGATAAAATGACGCCATCTCTCTCATTCTGACTCCGATTTTCAAACCGTTTAATCTCAGATGTTTCAGATCTTCTTGTCAATATTATTTTTTCATCCAAATATTATTTTTAAGCACCTGTGACCTGAAAATACACCCAAAATACCTGTAATTTCGAAAAACACATTTTAAAGACAATTAAGTAAAAATGCAAGATTTAAACCTAATTTCCCACAAATAATACCGATAAATCACTAAGTATTAGTGTATTTTCAAGTAATCATTAGAAACCAAAATAAAAGAAGTCGAGACTTTAAGCCCTTTTTCAAATCGTCTATTTTCAATCTCAAAAAGACTTTAATTTTTTGTGAATGCTAACCCTTTTAAAGGTGTTTTAATCATACTTCAAATGTATATAAACATTTTAATTATTTTGGAAAGGTTTCATGTTCAAAAACTAAGGAGAAAAGTCATTTTTTGAAAAATCAGCATGATCCAGTCGACTGGGTACCCAATCTAGTCGACTGGGAAAACATCCAGAAGGTTTTGTCTGATGATAGACACCTAGTTGACTAGGTCCTTCTAGAACAGCACAAAAACCCTTTCCGGTCGATTGGGTCCCTGATTCCAGCAAATTTTCTTCTAAAAAATTCATCTTTTCTCTAAAAAAATCTTCTTGATTTCTAAAGATCTTTCCAAATCTTCAAAGATACAAGTTTCTACTAGTTATATTAACAAAAATCAATGTTACCCACTGTAATACCTGTGTCCTTAAAGTAAAGAAGTAATTTGATAGATATTACATGGAATTAAAATAATATATACATGAAAGATTTATTACTGAATAAAATAATTCTTTTGAAAAAAAAGACACCTGGACGTTTGGTGTCACAAAGAGAAAAAAAGAGGGCAACCACCTGGACACTAGGCGTCCAGGTGTAGAAGGCGTAAAGGAAGTGTCTTGCATGCAAGACACTTAAGAAAGCATGCAAGACACTTTCAGTTTTGTTTTGATATAAAACTTTCAATGGTTTTGGCATTAAAAAATTTAAGGTTTTGTTTAGTTTGTTAAAAATTTGCTTACAACAAATTTCTTTCTCACTCTAAAATTATATTCTCTCAAATTGCTCCCTTTCTTTAAATACCTGGGGACTGAAAGAAAGGTTGAAAGATTGAAATTTTGAAGAAGTTTATGGGAGAATTTTAAAGAGATTCGAGGGAAGCTTTAAGAAAAACAAAAGGTAATAATATGAATTTTATTTTTGAAATTAAGCATACACGAAAATACTCGGAATTTGATGTAGAAATTTAAAGATATGAATTACGAAAGAATTGAAGAGTAAACTAAAATATTTTATATAAATATTATGTTGGGTGTTGATAATCAGCAATCTCAAGAAATTGTTGAAAGGAGTATGAAAGACAAGGAGGTGATCTACAGGTAGCTTTAAGTGCTACATGGTGAGTTAGATTTACTTTTAGTAATCAAAACCAATAAAAATATGAATTTATGATGTTTGAATAAATAGTTGAATTATAATGATTTAACAATGTACTTTTCGATAAGTATGGTAATTGATTTGGTTTATTGATTATGGATTTAATAATATGTTGAATATTAATTATATGAATAAATGAAAAATGTGTTGAAAAGTTATATGAAACTTCTGAAAAATATGATGGAAGAGTTGATATGATATACGAGGAGACAATTTAATAAATATAATAAAAATAATAATTTTGAGAAAGAGCTAGATAATTGAATTGAATGTGTTGATGTATGCTTACTTGCATATTTTTGCTCATATGCATAAAAGAAAAGACCAGAAAGACAGCTGGTCTAGCAGAAAAAAAGACTAGGAAGACAGCTGGTCTAGTAAAAAAAATACCAGGAAGGTAGCTAATCTAGCTAAAAAGACTAAGAAAGTAGCTGGTCTAGCTGAAAAGACCAAGAAGGAAGCTGGTCTACATAAAACATGTCGACATGTGGGAAGACGTTCCCAGATGATAATATGAAATGATCTGATGAGAAAGAAAGAAAGAAAATTTAAATTCATGCATTGTATTTGTTTTAAATATTGATTATTATTGATTGATATACTAAAGTATCAGTCATAGTTGTGAAATTAGAGTCTCACAGAGAGGCATATATGATGAAAAAGAAATATAAAAGTATGATATGATAAAAATTATTTGATTGATTGATTATATGTTGTGAACCTCATAACGAGGTAAATAACGATGTTGAATTGATAGTATCAAGATAATTATATATATGAGAAAAAATTGATATGTTTGATGATTAATTTAATAAGAGATTGATAAATGGTTGGAAATTATGATATAAGTAGTGATAATAAAATGTTATTATTAAATTATGAGATAATAAATGAATGAATATTAGAAGATGATTTGAAAGATTGAATTATTATATATGAATAAATAGATTATTAAAATTGGTGACTTAGAAACGATTGAATTATAAGATGTGACTGGAAGTATATAATCGAGTACTTCTAGTAAATTTAATTCAATGAGCTTGTGAAGCTTACTCCTCATTGTTAAATAATTTTAGATAACGGGCAGGACAGATAGAATTGTGAGCTGAGATTCAGACAAAGTCATTTTCTGTAAGCCATATGGTCCACATCCTCAGACTAATGAAAATATTTTTTTTGTTGTAAATATCCATGTATTGTATGTTGTATATATTATTTAAGTTGAAATTAAAAAAATTGTAACTCCCCTGTTGAAGGTTGAGGACACATACACACACATTCAGTTGATGTACGTTTTTATATTGTTGCATATATGTGTCGTGCTGGGATTTCAAAACGTGACAACACTATCTCGGGGGTGGCCAACCCGGAATGGGTCGTTACACCCACTCCCAAAATTTGCATCCTAAACTCAAAATCACTATTGTGGCTTAAAACGCCATTTTTTTTAAACAACCCTTTTTCTCAAATAAAGTATTTGAATCCAAACTCCAAGTTCACAAATCTTTAGTTTAATTAAATATACTTGAATTAAAAAGAAAGAACACAAGCTTTTACCTTGATAAGTTGCGAGAAATTCCCATTTCTTTCCTTTTTCTCCTCTCATTCTTCCTCTCTTATTCTTTTCTCCCTTTTTCTCTCATTTCTCTCGAAAATTCTAGAGAAATCCAAAAATGCTGGATTCTCTCCCTCTCTCCTCTTATTTACGCTAAGAACTATCCCTTAATTTCCCACTCATCCGTCAACTCTTTCTTTCCCCCATTAACTACCTCAAAGCTCTTTAAAACTTTACATTTTCCCCAAAGATTTGATTTTTACTACCAATTCTACATTAATTACTTATTCCTAAGTTCCATAAGTCCAAGCATGAATTAAATAAAAACAAAAACAAAACAAACATACTAAAACACATCAACAAGGGTTTCTGTGATTAAAATATTTAAAATTAAGTTTCGGGCTCTACAAAACACCTTCAGATCTAGTTATTTTTATATAATACTATACAGTCTATATTAGTAAGGATATATGTAATTGTATATTTGCATGTGTTTTTTTTTTAATTAAGTGATGGTTTTGATTATATGTTGTATTTTATAATTGAGTAATGATAGTGATTTTTCTTTGTCTCATTTGAGAGGAAAAGTTTATAATGTGATATAGGGGAAAATTCCCTGTCCAATCACATAGCGACATGTGGCGATCATACTGATCAAATAAGCTCTCCCACTGAAAGTAACCCACTTTGCAAAAGGACAAGATGGTAATTAGGGGTGGCAATTCGGGTTGACGGGTCGTGTTCGTGTCGACACGAACACGACACGATTATTAATGGATCGACACGACATCGTGTCAAGAAAACCCAACACGAACACGACACGATTATTAAACGGGTAACACGACACGACCCACTTAACCCGTTTAATAAACGGGTCGTGTTAGACACGACACGACACGACACGCTTGACCCATTAAATTAACGGGTCGTGTTAGACCCGACACGGCAAGACATGCTTAATTTTTCATAATCCAAATTTCAACACGACACGACACAACCCGACCTGCCATAACTATTCATAATCCAAATTATCATCTAATCATTCATAATCCAAATTTCAACATATTCATGATCCAAATACATATAAAAAAATCTAATTAATAGCATAAACATTATTTTATCAACTATCATCCATATCAACCATAAAAAAAAAGAGCAACAATAACACCATAAATCATAAGCCATCCAATTACAAGTACGCAATATTACAACATTAACCGACCAAATTAGCAGCAAAACCCTCGGATGGAGGTGCAAATGATTCATTCTCATTTATATTCATATCCATTACATTGATAATAAGTTCTTTCACTGCTTTTGCAACCATTTCTCAGATGGCGTTTCATATTACCTGTTCCAAAGTTACCATCAGCAACGTATGTTATTCCACACCTTTTGCACTTGCATCTCTTTTTCTTATCATCTTCAAGAGGAAGCATGTCAAAAAACTTCCAGACTGGTGAGGTAAATTTTCTTTTATGCTTTTCCATTTTTTTCTTAGATTCCATAGCAGCAACTACTTCTTCTAACTCAACTACAACATTTTCTTCATCAAGCACATCCATGCTATCACAAACCTCAACAATAATGCTAACTTTATCCCCCATCGATCTACATGTAAAGCAACACATTAGAGATTTCAAAAACAATTTGTATTGGGTGTATACTTTTTGTAGGTTATGGAACTTATGGGCCTTGGAGCACACTCCAATCTTATTAAAGAGTCTCTCTAATTTGAGTTGGATGGATAAATTAAACAGTTTGTTTAACATATCTACCGACTAGTAAATAAATCAAAATATTTAGATTTTTTTCCCATTAAACTCTCTTTTTATTTTAATTTTTTCCATGAGTTTCAATTTACAACCGTCACATAATAAGGATATTGAAACTAAGCTCGAGCTCACGGAATCGGATCCTTTTTTATTTGGCTAATAACTTTAGAATTAATCATCAAAAGTTAGAATATTATAATTACAAAACTTTTGATGGATGGTTAAATCCAACATAGTTTTCCGTTGGAAAAGGAAAATAGTACAAATGAAATTGATATATGCAGAGCTTCAAGCCAATAAGATTTGCTAAGCCTTGTACAAAGTAACAGATTGACAAAGTAGTTTGAAAAAGATAACAGATCTTGACAAGAGTAGTCTTGTTCCTTGACATTAGAGAAAACATGCTAAGACATGCATTAAATTACCTAACCATAGTTAAATGGAAATTCATCAACATTTCATAAATCAACCATGAAAATTAAAAACCTCAAATTTTTAGACAGGCTGAACTCAGAAATTCACACATTAATGTCCCTTTTTTTTCTTTTTATGTTCTTGTTGTGTCTGGCCTTATCACGTTGGGTTGCAGATGATGAAAATCAATTTGATTACAAATAAGGATCTGGTAAAGAAGCAAAGGCAAGTTAAAAGGTAAGAAAATTCCTACATGGTCTTACAGGTATAGCTTCTGTTCTATAGGTAAATTGCTTATTTAAAAGAGAGAGAGAGAACAAGTTGCTTAGCACCTGAAGGACTAAATTATTACAAAAACCTATAGCTATATACAACCAGAAAAGATAAAAATTGAATTAAGTTTAATCCAAATCAATAAGCCCCACGTAACCTTTTCCCTTTTTATTTCCCAGAAATCTTCTTATTTCTACCTAGTTCTCCTCTGGAGCTTTGAAAAGTAACACCCCTCTCTTTTCATGTTCTCAGTTCTCTCTCTTTAAACCACCATATATTAGTCAACAAGAACAAATTTTCAATTCATATCCTGCATTTTTTTTTAATCACAAACCAGAACCGGCTCTTCGTTGGTTTTGTGTTTTATTTATTTGCCTTGACCTGAACAAGAGATTTTCTTTTCATACCTGACACCTCACACAGTTTTGATTCAAGAAAATTGGCTTTTGATCCATACAGATAATTAGATTTTTGTGGGTTTTGCTTGTTTCATGCTATAAGCTTAAATAGACCTCAGATTTAACATAGCCATGGTTTGTTCATGAAGAAGTGGAATCCATGTTTCTGGGTTGAACGAGACCATAATCAGCTCCAAGACCAAAGGGAAGCACAAAAGGGTTATTGGGCTTTTCACATCTTTTGTTTCTTCACAGCCGAAAGAATCAAAATCAAAACATTTTCCAGTTTTGAGTATTGATTTTCCAGTTAAAAATCAACAATTAAGTGTATATTTCCAGTTTAGATTCTAAACAATAGATATGAAGTAGAGAGAGCATACAGATTTCCAAGAGATGAGAGTTGAGGACTTGAAAGCGTTGAAGGCACTAGAGATCGATTCGGTGCTGGTGATGCTGCCATGCTGCCTGCTGGGAGGAGAAAGTTGAGCTATGATGGTGAGGTTTTGGGTTTGTAACAGAGGTGAGAGAGAGATCAGAGAAGTGCAAAAACGGAGGCTTTGGGTTTGTACTTTGTAATTTAGGGTTTATTTATATATATGTATATATATATTAAGTTTTTTTTTTAATTTAATATATAAATTTTTTAAATGGGTCATAAACAGGTCATAGGGCATAATCGTGTCAACACGACCCATCAACCCGCAATTTATTAATCGTGTCAATTCGGGTTGGCGGGTCAACCTGCGACACGACACGATTATTCCATGTCATAATCGTGTCGACACGATTACGACACGAACCCGATTATACTCAACCCTAACACGCTTTATTTCGTGTCGTGTCGTGTCGGGTTCACGTGTCGTGTCCAAAATTGCCACCCCTAATGGTAATATCACATACTCCAGCCCATGGATAAGCTTGTTCTTATCTCCAGACAAGTCCTAATTCTATCAGGACACCCAAAATTTAAATAAAGATCTATCTTATCAACAGTTACGTTCTTATCGAGATTCTATCTCCCACACCATATAAGGGGACTCTCACCATCAAAAGGTACAAATAGAAAAACACTCTCTCTACTTTCTAAAGCTCTCATATTTTAAGCCTTATACGAACTTAAACATCAGAGAATCCCCTACGAGACTGTAATACCCGTATTCTTAAAGTAAGGGTAAAGAAATAATTTGATAAATATTACATGGAATTAAAATAACATGTACATGAAAGCTTTATTATTAATAATAATAAAAAAGGGGCTTGAACATTTGGGAGAAAAGAAAAAAGAAAAAAAGAGAGGACAACACCTGGATGTCCAGGTGTTGTCACACAATCATGCATTATGCATGAGTGACAACAAGAAAGAAAGTGAAAACGGTGGTAGTGATATATATATGTATATATGTATATATATATACATATATGTATATATATATATATAGTTTTGTGTATTTTAATTTTCTTACCAAATCCTGTTTGGTTTTCTTCTTTCTTCAATTTAAATTACTCTCTTTCTTTAAACACATGGGGACTCAAAGAAAGGTTGAGAGATTGAAATTTTGAAGAAATTTACGGGAGAATTTTAAAGAGATTCAAGGGAAACTTTAAGAAAAACAAAAGGTAATAATGTGAATTTTGTTTTTGAAATTATGTATACATGAAATTACTCGGAATTTGATGTAGAAATTTAAAGGGTATGAATTTTGGAAGAATTGAAGAATAAATTAAAAATTTTAATATAAATATTATGTCAGGTGTTGACGATCAACAATTGGGTGAAATTTCTGAAAAGAGCAGAAAATGCAAAGAGGTGATCCACGGGTAGCTCTAGGTGCTACGTGGTGAGTTAGATTTACTTTTAGCAATCGAGATAAATATGAAATATAAAGTGATGATATTTGAATTAATTATTAAAATATGATTGGATGATATATGAAAGTTGGTTAATGGATATGATAAGAATAATTGATATGTTGAAGATTTATTATATGAGAATTAATACTATTGAAATAATGAGTTGATTAAATATATAGTGAAGGGATAAATGAAATTCTTGACAAGCTATGATTGATAATTTGATATGATATGTGAGGAGATAATTTAATGAATATAATAAAAATAATAATTTGGAGAAAGAACTGGATAGCTAAATTGAATGTTTGAATGTATGCTTGTTTTTATATTTTTGCTCACATGCATATTTCATATTATTATTCATATGCATACGCATGAAATGAAAAGAACCGAGAAGGTAGCTGGTCTAAATGAAATAAAAAAATCGTGACAGCCGATATGTGCTGGAAATAAAGGACCCTAGAAGGCAACCGGCCTATGTGAAATAAAAGAACCGGGAAAGTAGCCAGTTTAAGCTAAAATATGTTAACATGTGGGAAGACTTTCCCAAATGATAATATGAAATAATCTGATAATTTAAATTCATGCATTGCATTTTTTTTAAAATATTGATTATTATTACTTGAGATGCTAAAGTATTATTCTTGATTATGAATTTATTGATAGATGAATGAGTCTCACAGAGAGACAAATATGATGACAAAGAAATATGAAAGTATGATATGATAAGATTATCTGAGTGATTGATTATATGCTGTGAACCTCATAACAAGGTAATTATGAGGTTGAATTGATAGTTTCAAGATGATTAAATATATGAGAAGAAAGGTTGATATATTTGATGATTAACTTAAGAAGAGATTGATAAATGATGAGGATTATGATATGAGTAGTGATAGTAGAATGCTATTATCGAGTATGAGATATAGATGAATGATTATTGGAAGACTTTTTGAACAATTGAATTATAAGATGTGACTTGAGTTATACAAATTGAATACTTCTAGTAAATTTAATTCATTGAGCTTGTGAAGCTAACTCCTTATTGTTAAATAATTTCAAGTAGCAGGCATAACTTTTAGATTGGGGAGTGAGATTCAGACTGAGTTTTTATCTGTAAGCCACGTGGTCCACATCCTCAGACTAATGGAAAGAAAAAAAAAATATTTGTAAATATTCATGCATAATATGTTGTATATAATATTCCAGTTGGGATCTTAATAATGTAACTCCCTTGTTAAGGGTTGAGGATTTATGTATGTTGATAATTTCAGTTGGTATTTTTATATTGTTGCATATATGTGTCGTGCTGGGATTTCAAAAAGTGACGACACGTCTTGGGGGTGGCCAACCTGGGATGGGTCGTTACAATTTTGGTATCAGAGCATTAGGTTTTATGATTCTATAGACTGCATAAAAAGAAAAAAGTGGAAGATTAAAATAAATTATATTTTAATGACTAGTCTGAGGATGACACGTGGACGTGTGAGAGCTAGAGTTAGAGTTGTTGACTTGAGAGGACGTGGTAGGCTCCAATTTTTAAATGAGCTGAGGTTGAGATGGAAGCTGAGTTAGAGCGAGTTTCTTATAAGGGAAAGTATTGATAGTATAATTGATACTAGTAGGGGTATGAGAGAATCTAGAGTTGAAAAAGATGAGCTAAGAGAAGCTTTTGCTCATGCTCTTGAGAAAATGAATGTAACAAATGATAGAGTTGATAGTCTATAGCATAGACTTGATGAACAGGCTATAGCAGTGCCTGATGTTGTTGTAAATCCAGTAATGGTAAACGTTCAAAAGGGGAAATGTGAGTTTATGCACAACATGCAAGGAGATTGTTTTGTTAAAATATTAAGTTGAATGCTTTATTGTTTAAAGGATCTATAAATCTTTTTGAGCCTGAGCTATGGGTGAAAGATGTAGAGAAATTATTTGGTACTTTACCAATAACTGACAAGCAGAGGGTCGCCTTTGCTTCGTTTGAGTTAGAAGGAGAAACTTTAGAATGGCGGGAGGATACTCTTCCCAGGGTAAGTGCATATGTTGATAGACCCTTAACTTGGAGTAGATTTAAGGAGGATTTTTATTTTTATAAATAGTACTCATATACTTTCAGAGCCCAACAGAAGAGAGATTTCATTTATTTGAGGTAAAATATGTTGACTGTGGCTCAGTACGATAGCAAATTTATGGCTTTGACAAGGTTTGTATCGAAAATGGTAGATATAAAGGAGAAGAAATGTAAGAGATTCATCGATGGATTTTATTTTGAGATTAAATCGAAGCTATCTTACATGAGGCATATGAATTATGCTAGGTTGGTGGATATAACACTACAGATTGAGAAGGATGTGATGGAGTTAAAAAGTAGGAGGGATTGGCTGAAGAGGTCTAGATTTGAGGGACCTAGAGGTAGTAGTAGTAGTATGAGCATGCAGGGTAGGAAACCACACCAGAGGGGGTGTTTTGTGTCATAGGGAACTGTAGTATAGAATCCGAGGCAAGTAGGATCTGTTGTTTCTATAGCTCAGAGTAATATTGATGGGACCCCTAGATTTGGGAGATAGGCTATGAGGACTGAAAAATTATGGTAGAAGACTAAGTATGCCACCAAGGGGAAGTGGTAATCTGATGTATGATCGAGATATAAAAGTTTGTTTTAGATGTAATCAAACAGGGCATCTGTCTCATAATTGTCCTACTCTGATGTGCTTTGTATGTGATGAGGGTGGACATACCAGTGTGGATTGTCCATTGAGAAGAGCAGTTGAGATAATGAATGTTGAAGGGGTTGGAAGAGGATATTTAGAGAGAAGAAGTGGATTTATTATCTCTGAACATGATTGATTTTGACCAAATATTGTAGATAGATTGGTTGTCGACATATCTTGCATGGGTTGATTTTTTTAGAAAGAATGTGGTGTTTAAAATTCCTGGACATGAGAAGCTTAGTTTTTAGGGAGAACATATAATACTTTTCAGTTATCTTGTTTCTGCCTTAACTGCTAGTAAGTGGCTAAGAAAAGGCAGTGATAGGTATTTAGCATATATGGTGGATCCTAGTAAGGAGGATGGAAAGCTAGAAAAAATTTCAATGGTAAGAGAGTATTCCAATATATTTCTTGATAAAATGTATGGTTGCTTCCTAGTAGGGGGATAGAATTTTTTATTGATGTGATTCTGGTTTCTGAACCTATTTCAATAGCACCTTACAGAATGAGACCTGTTGAATTGAGAGAACTAAAGGTTCAACTTTAGGAATTATTAGACAAATAATTTATTCGACCAAGTGTGTCACCATGGGGAGCCTCTGTATTGTTTGTGAAGAAGAAAGGTAAAACGATGAGATTATGTATAAACTATAGACAGCTGAATAAGATCACTATTAAGAAAAAATTTATCTTTTTCCAAGGATAAATGATTTGTTTGAGCAGTTGCAGGGAGTGAGAGTGTTTTCTATGATAAATCTGAGATTAGGTTATCACCAGTTGGGAATAAAGGAGGGGGACGTGCCTACGACTGTTTTAGAACATGTTATGGTCACTATGAGTTTCTTATGATGCCATTTTGGGTTGATTGAGTATTTAGTAGCATTTATAAACTTGATGAATAAAGTGTCTAAACCATTTCTTGATAAGTTTATGGTGGCATTCATTAATGATATCCTAATGTATTCTAAGAATAAGGATGAGCATATAAAACTTTTATATGCAAAATTTTCTAAATGCGAATTTTGGCTTAATAAAGTTACTTTCTTGGGACATGTAGTGTCTGGAAATGGTATAACAGTTGATCCACAGAAAGTAGAGGCAATGTTGATTTGGGAAAGACCCATTAGTGTAACTGAAATTAGAAGCTTTTTGGGGTTGGCTGGTTATTATAGGAGGTTTATCCATAATTTTTCTACGATTGCTGGACTATTGACTAGATTGACCAGAAAGGAACTGAAGTTTAGGTGGTCAGAAGAATGTGAGAGGAGTTTCTAACCGTTGAAAGAGAAATTGACTACTACTTCGGTATTAGTGTTTCCTTTTGGTGATGAAGGATTTGTGGTATATAGTGATGCATCACATCAGGGGTTGGGATGTGTGTTGATGCAATATGAGAGAGTTATATCTTATGCTTCTAGGCAATTGAAGAACCATGAAAGAAATTACCCGACCCATGATTTAGAATTTTCTGCCATAGTTTTTGCTTTGAAGATTTGGAAACATCATCTGTATGGAGCCACTTGTGAAATTTTTACTGATCTTAAAAGTTTGATGCATTTACATACCAAAAAGAGTTGAATTTTAGGTCGAGGAGGTGGATGGAGTTGATTAATGATTATGGCTGTACAATTCATTATCATCTAGGGAAGACTAATGTAGTAGCTGATGCATTGAATAAAACATCTACAGGAAGATTGACTGCTATAGATAGCCATGATGTGAATCTAATAGTAAAGTTGAGAGAGATGATAATGAACTTGAATATCAGTGATATATGAGTATTACTGGAAAATATGGTTGTCCAGTCATCCATTGTAGAACACTTATTAGAAATGCAAGGTAGAGATGAGGAGATAAAGAAGATTAAGTAGGAAGTGCTTAGTAGAAAGCAATATGAGTTCAAAATTAGAAATAATGGTATTCTGGTATTGGAACATAGAATTTGTGTTCCCAATAATGCGCAGTTGAGAAATAAGATATTGAGAGAGGCACATGATGATGTATATTCGATACAACCGAGTAACAATAAGATGTATAGAGGATTGAGACAGAATTATTAGTGGTCAGGATTAAAATGGGATGTAGCTGAATATATTTCTAGATGTTTGGTTTGTCAGCAAGTGAAGTCAGAGAATTCCCTATGCCCAGAGAGGTCATGATGTTGTGTGGGTGATAGTAGATAGACTTTCTAAGTCCTTTTATTTTCTTCCAATTAATACTACTTGGAGTTCTGAAAAGTTAGTTGAACTATATATAGTTGAGATAGTAAGATTGCATGGGGTACCTTTGAGCATAGTATCAGATAGAAATTCTAGAATTATATCAAGATTTTGAAAGGCTTTCAGAAAGCCATGCGAACAGAGTTGTAGTTTAGTACAACTTTTCATGCTTAAACAGATGTGCAGACAAAAAAGATTATTAGAGTACTATAGGATATGTTGAGGGCAAATGTATTGAGTTTTTCAATGAGCTGGGATGCTTATTTACCTTTGATCGAGTTTGCGTAAAATAATCAATATCAAGCTAGTATTGGGATGACACCATTTGAGGCTTTATATGGTAGAAGGTGTAGAACTCCAATATGTCGGGAAAAAGTTGGAGAAAGAAAGATATTTGGTCCAAAAATGATAAAGTTGACTACTGAGAGGATCAAACTGGTTAGAGAGAAAATTAAAGCAACACAGAGTAGACCGAATAGCTATGCTGATAATAGAAGAAGATCTTTTGAGTTTCAAGTAGGTGGTTGGGTGTATTTAAAAATATCTCCATGGAAAAGTGTATTGAAATTTAAAAAGAAAGGAAAGTTGAGTTCGGGATATGTGGGACCCTATAAGATTATTGAGAAAGTGGGCTAGTTGTATATAGCCTGGAATTGCCTCCAGAGTTGAAGCAGTTACATAGCATATTTTACGTTTCACTTTTGCAGAAGTGTTTACTTGATGAATCTCATAATATTTCGAGCCAAACTGTAGAAATTCAGGAAAATTTGAATTTTATACAAGTACTAGTGAATATTTTAGACAAAAAAGAACAAGTCTTGTGTAATAAAGTAATTCCATTAGTTCAAGTTTTGTGACGGAATAAAGATGTTGAAGAGATTACGTGAGAGTGTGAGGCAACTATGAAGAAATATTATTCACAATTGTTACTTGAGTTAGGTAAGGAAATTTCGGGGACTAAATTTTTATAAGGTGGGTAGAATTATAATACTTGTATTCTTAAAGTAAGGGTAAAGAAGTAATTTGATAAATATTACATGGAATTAAAATAACATATACATGAAAACTTTACTATTAATAATAAAAAAAGGGGGGTTGGACGTTTGGGAGGAAAAAAAAAAGAAAAGAGGACAACACCTGGATGTCTAAATCTTGTTTTGTTACATTCTTTCTTTAATTCAAATTACTCTCTTTCTTTCAACATATGGGGACTCAAAGAAATGTTGAAAGATTGAAATTTTGAAGAAATTTACTGGAGAATTTTAAAGAGATTCGAGGGAAGCTTTAAGAAAAACAAAAGGTTATAATATGAATTTTATTTTTGAAATTATGTATACATGAAATTACCCGGAATTTGATGTAAAAATTTAAAGGGTATGAATTCTGGAAGAATTGAAGAATAAATTAGAAATTTTAATATAAATATTATGTCAGGTGTTGACGATCAGCAATCGGGTGAAATTGTTGAAAAGAGCAGAAAAGGCAAAGAGGTGATCCAATGGTAGCTTTAAGTGTTACGTGGTGAAGATTTCATTTTAGTAATCAAGATAAATATGAAATATAAAGTAATGATATTTGAATTAATTATTAAACTATGATTAGATGATATATGAAAGTCGGTTGATGGATATGATAGGAATAATTGATATGTTAAAGATTTATTATATGAGAAGTAATATTATTGAAATAATGAGTTGATTAAATATATAATGATGAGATAAATGAAATTCTTGACAAGCTATGATTGATAATTTGATATGATATGTGAGGAGATAATTTAATGAATATGATAAAAATAATAATTTTGAGAAAGAACTGGATAGCTAAATTGAATGTTTGAATGTATGCTTGTTTTTATAATATTGCTCACATGCATATTTCATATTATTTTTCATATGCATATGCATGAAATGAAAAGAACCGGGAAGGTAGTCGGTCTAAATGAAATAAAAGAACCGTGACAGCTGGTATATGCTGAAAATAAAAGAATCGGGAAGGCAGCCGGTTTAAATAAAATAAAAGAACCGTGACAGCCGGTATATGCTGGAAATAAAAAAATCGGGAAGGTAGTCGGTCTAAATGAAATAAAAGAACCGTGGCAGTCGGTATATGTTGGAAATAAAAGAACTGGGAGGGCAGCCGGTCTAAATGAAATAAAAGAACCGTGACAGCCGGTATATGTTGGAAATAAAAGAATTGGGAAGGTGGCTGGTCTAAGCTAAGACATGTCGACATGTAGGAAGATGTTCCCAAATTATAATATGAAATGATCTGATAACTTAAATTCATACATTGCATTTCTTTTAAATACTGAGTATTATTGCTTGAGATGCTAAAATGTTATTCTTGATTATGAATTTATTGATAGATGAATGAGTCTCACAAAGAGACATATATGATGAAAAAGAAATATGAAAGTATGATATGATAAGAATTATCTGAGTGATTGATTATATGTTGTGAACCTCATAACGAGGTAATTATGAGGTTGAATTGATAGTTTCAAAATGATTAAATATATGAGAAGAAAGATTGATATATTTGATGATTAACTTAAGAAGAGATTGATAAATGATGAGGATTATGATATGAGTAGTGATACTAGAATGCTATTATCGAGTATATGAGATATAGATGAATGAATATTGGAAGACCATTTGAACAATTAAATTATAAGATGTGACTGGAGTTATGCAAACTGAATACTTCTAGTAGATTTAATTCACTGAGCTTATGAAGCTCACTCCTCATTGTTAAATAATTTCAGGTAGCAGGATATTAGTGAGCTGAGATTCAGATTGAGTCATTATCTGTAAGCCACATGGTCCACATCCTCAGGCTAATGGAAAGAAAAAAAAATTGCAAATATTCATGCATAATATGTTGTACATAATGTTTCAATTGGGATCTTAATAATGTAACTCCCTTGTTAAGGGTTAAAGATTTATTTATGTAGATAATTTCAGTTGGTATTTTTATATTGTTTCATATATGTGTCATGCTAGGATTTCAAAAAATGATGACATGTCTTGGGGGTGGCCAACCAGGGATGGGTCGTTACAGAGGCTTCGGTCCTCTTGCGATTCCTTAGGGTTTCTTTGGTCTTTGTGTGCATAGGTTCCACTTTCCGGTCGTTCAAACTCCTAGTAGATTTTCGGCATCAACAGATTGGCGCTGTCCGTGGGAATGACCATTTTTTTTTTGCTTCTAAAGATGCCATTATGAATAAGTAACCGATCCACAATTACAACAACACAAGATCTTGTCAGATTTAATAAAAATCCCTATGCACCACCGAAAGTTCATCGGTTAATGGGATCTTGACTATCATATCTGTCAAAATCCGACCATCGAAATTTAAATCAAGTAACACAAAAAGATTCATCGGTCTCCGATCTACATGTTTTCAAAGTTTCACAGCAATCGGACATTGGAAAGTCTTCCATCCTTTAATATGTTTAGCTCTCTCATGAAACACTATATTATTTGTAATATGAATAGCTGCTTGATTGTCATAGGCTCATGAAACTTGACTGGGTAATCCCGAGTTCCGTTAACAACTGCTTTAGCCAAACCATCTCACAAGTAATATGCGTCATTACTCTATATTCGGACTTAGCACTTGACCTAGAAACCACAGTTTGCTTTTTAATTTTCCACGATACTAAATTGCCTCCAATAAACAGACAATTGACATCAGTGGTACTTGACAAATGATTAGAAGCTGCATAGTCAAGGACCCAAGGTCTAGATGAAGAGTTACTAGATGATAGAAAAGCTTTTGGTGTACCTTTTTGGATGGAAAGGGCAGTCAAGAAAGATGTCTGGTTAGCTGCCTTATACTGTAAGAACTCATCATACTCATTTACCATTAAAGTTCATCGAAAAATGAATCTTTACCATCATATCTGTCAAAATTCGATCATCAACAATAAAATTCAGCCACATAAACAGATTCATCTACCTCCGATCTACATGTCTTCAAAGTTTCACGATGATTAGAAGTCGAAAAGTCTTCAATCGAAGCCGTTAAAGTTTATCGAAAAATGAGATCTTTACAATCAGATCTGTCAAAATCTGACCATCAAAATTCAAATCAGGCCACACTAATAGATTCAACGGCCTTCGATCTATATGTTTTTAAAGTTTCACGATGATCAGATGTAGAAAAGCAATTGAAACCACTAAAGTTCACCAAAAAAGGAAAAATTTTATCCGTTGATTTGCAAAAAATCCGACGATCGTTGCACAGGGGAAATAAAAGGTTGAAGATGATGATGTCTTTGCTGACATTAGCAAGTGACATCAGCAGTTGACATTATCATGACATCAGCGCCACATCACCATGTTTAAGAAATCACATTTTGACTTTTCTAAGATGATATTTCAACCCTTAAACTTTATAAAATTTATATTTCAGCTCTTACACTTTTCTAAAATTATATTTCAACCCTTAAAATTTTTAAAAAATTATATTTCGACCTCTAAATTTTTTAGAAATTACATTCCAACCTTTACACTTTTAAGAATTTATATTCTAACCCCTAAACGTTTTAGAAATTCTACTCAAATCCTTTCTCGGTCACGTCAGCGTCAACTAGGTGCCATGTCATTGCCATGTAAATTCCAAGTCATCGCCACCTCAATGCCATGTCAGTTGACTCAAACCAGTTGTTTCAACCAGATGTGTTTTCTCCACAAACCAGTTGGTTCACTAAACTCAAGCTTGGTTTCAGACTTAGATAATCTGGTTCCCAAGGTTATTCAGCCTTCTCTTCCTAGAACCATTCTCAAAATTTTGAAATTTGACTTACTCAAGAAAGTTTCTTACAAACGGCAAAAGAAAAGACTGTTATTTTTTCATCAAAGGGCCTCAAACACGCCCCAAACCCAAACCAACGAAGCACAAATAACCAGGAAACATCATGATCATTCACATTCAGGTTTTATCTTTCCTTACTTTATATATTATCAAGTTTTCATACCAGTTAAACTGTTATAATTACTATGCTTCTAAGGAAAAACTAAATCCATCAACAAATGAAGCATCTAAAGCCGTCAAACAATGACTCACCTAAAGCCGTCAACTAATGACACATCTAAAACGCTTAGTCAATGACACATCTAAAGCCATCAGTCAATGGTGCATCTAAAGTTGTCAGCTGATGACACATTTAAGTCGTAGCCGACAATGCACCTAAATTTGTCAACCGATGACACATCTAAAATCGTCAACCAATGATGCATCTAAAGTCATCAACCGATGACGCATCTAAAGCCGTCAGCTGGTGATGCATCTAAAGCCATCAGTTAGTGACACATATAAAAACCGTCAGCGAATGATGCATCTAAAGTCGTTAGCCAATGATACACTAAAGCTCTCTAGTTCCGAGGAGATATGCCTGACCTATCTCAAACCTCGGACCCATGTCTTCATCATGTTTCTAGCTCTGAGAAGATACGATGGACCTATCTCAAACCTCAAACCCGATTTATACTAAACTATCAAAAGAACAAGACCAAGCCATATCTAACCTCTTTTTGCTCCATGCCCCTTCTTATGAGATTAAATTTTGCCCAATAACTCATCAAACTCGACCCACTCAATACTGAAAGTCAATGGTTTCTCTTATTTCCACATATATACTCATCATAGTTTGTACCTTGGCCACATCCATATCCTTTAAGGAGAGTGGCCTTGGGTAATAAGTCGGATGAATGGGTCACAGACAAAAAAGAGTGGTACCTACATTCATCATCTTTTTAGATACCTTAGTACCTTTAGGTACCCCTCAGACCCAATCTGAGCTATGAATATAATCATTAATGAACCCAATCTTTATAAAATTCAAAGCATCTCACAATCTATTTCAACAACTAAACTTCATCTTGGGCCTCATCCTCGGCCTCATATTTGGCTTCATCTTGGGCCTCATCCTCAGTCTCATCCTTAGACTCATCTCGACCTTATCTTGGGCCTCATCCTCGGCCTCATCATCGACTTCATCCTCGATCTCATCCTTGGACTTATGTCAACCTTATCTTGGGCCTCATCCTCTACCTCATCTTGGCCTTATCCTCGACCTCATCCTCTGCTTCATCTCAGACTTATCTTGGGCCTCATCCTCAACTTTATCGGCCATATCAAACCTCGGCCACCGCATGCCGAGGACGATGCATTAAGTCTTAGCTCCATCATGCCAAACACATCACACCGAGCTCTTATGCCGAGCACGATGCATTAAGCCTTAGCTTCATCATACTAAGCATATCACACCGATCTCGCATGCTGAGTACGATGCATTAAGCTTTGGCTCCATCATGCCAAGCTCTCAAGCTTCAGCCATCTCAAGCCTCGGCACCACACATCGAGAATAGAACATCAAAGCCTTGGCTACCTTATACCAAGCACCTCGGGCCAAGCTCTCTCTCATGCTTCAGCCAGTGTATGTCGAGCACAATGTATAAAAACCTTAGGTACCTCATTCCAAGAACCTTGGGCCAAGCTCTCTCATGTTTCGACCATCTCAAGCCTCGACTCCCGCACGCTGAGCACAACACATCAAAGCTTTGGCTATCTCAAGCCAAGATGCTTATGCCAAGCACTAATGCTTCAACCATCTCAAGCCTTGGCCACCGAGTACGACACATTAAGTCTTGGCTCCATCACGCCATGCATATCGTGCCAAGCTCTCATGCTTCGACTATCTTAAGTCTCGACCATCGTACGCTAGGCACGACGCATTAAGCTTTAGCTCCATCATACCAAGCATGTCGTGCCACGCTCTTATGATTTAACTAACTCAAGCCTCGACCACAATACATCGAGCATGATGCATTAAGCCTTGGCTCCATTATACCGAGCATATCGTGCCAAGCTCTTACGCTTCAGCCATCTCAAGCCTCAATCACCGCATGCCAAGCAGAGGCATTAAGCCTTGGCTCCATTATGCCAAGCACCTCATGCCAAGCTCTCATGCTTTGGCCATCTCAAGCCTCGCCCCTATTGAGCATGACACATTAAGCTTTGGCTCCATCACGCAAAACACCTCATACCAAGTTCTTATGCTTCGGCCATCTTAAGCCTTGATCACCGCACACCGAGCACGATGCATTAAGACTTGGCTCTATCATGCCAAGCACATCGTGCGAAGCTATTACACTTTGGCCATATCAAGCCTTGACCACCACACACCGAAGATGAAACATTAAGCCTTGGTTACATCACGCAAAGCACATCGTGCCAGGCTCTCACATTTTGGCCATCTCAAGCCTTGGCCATCACATGCGGAGCACTACGCATTAAAACTTGGCTCCATCATGCCAAGCACCTCATGCCAAACTCTCATGCTTTGGCCATCCTAAGCCTCGGCCACCACACACCAAGCACGATGCGTTAAACCTTGGCTTCATTACTCCAAGCATCTCATTCCAAGCTCTCACGCTTTGGCTATCTCAAGCCTCGACCATCGCACACTGAGCATGATGTATTAAGCCTTGGCTCTTTCATGTCAAGCTCGCACGTTGAGCTTGATGCACTAAGCCTCGACCACTGCATGTCGAGCATAACATACTGAGCCTTGGTCACCTCGTACTAAGCTTGCATCCTACAAACAACTTTATTGACTGCAAAATTGCACTCAAGGAATTGGGGGGCATTTGATATAGGGAAAAATTTCTTATCCAATGAAATAACGACACGTGGCAGTCATATCGATCAAATCAACTCCCTTATTGAAATCATGACACACGAAAAAAGGGTAAGATGGTAATATCACACACTCCGGCCCATGAATAAGCTCAATATTATCTCCGAACAAGTCCTAATTCTATAAAGATACCCAAAATTTAAATAAAGACCAATTTTATTAGCAATTACGTTCTTATTGGGATTTTCTCTCCCATACTATATAAGGGGGCTCTCACCATAAAAAAAATTACACACAGAAAAAAGCTCTCTCTACTTTCTAAATTCTCATATTTAAGCCCTATACTAACTTAGGCATCAGAGAGTCTCCTTGGAGGCATAACCCATCTGGTCCTCCGGCGACACCTTAGGGTTTCTTTGGTCTCTGTGTGCGCAGGTTCTACTTCCCAGCCATGCGAATTCCTGGCATTTTCAATATCAACATAATGTTTATTAACAGTTACATGTAGTTTGGTTGCTTATCTAGTACGAGTATGATTTTGCTATCTATCTTCTTCATCTAAGTGTTCAAAGTAAGGAAGAGGTTTAGGGAAATGATTTGTTTATTGAAAGAGAAAAAAATGTGTGATTCTATTTCAAGTTTAGAAATTGAGTTTTTGGTTTTTGACTTATTAAATTGTTGTTGCTGAAAAATAGAGAAAATCTTGGTTGTTTTCCCTTTTTTAATGAACAAAATACGGATACTTGTTAAATGTAAGCATATTTTATGTTGGCTTATAGACTTATTTACAAAAATGGTGCAGTATAATTTCAAGAAGATTACTGTGGTGCTAAATGGGAAGGACTTCATTAATATCATTCTCTCTTGTACCCAGCGGCAAACACCAACTGTTGTCCACAAATGTTACGCCATTTTTCGTCTCCGTCAGTTTTACATGCGCAAAGTTAAGTATACTCAACATAATTTTTTTGAGAAACTCTCAACCATTATTAATGAGTTCCCTCACCTAGATGATATCCATCCATTCTATAGAGACTTTCTTTATGTGCTCTACAACAAAGATCATTACAAGCTCGCCCTTGGCTAAATAAATACTACATGGAACCTGATTAGCAAGATTTGCAAGGATTATGTGAAGTTGTTGAAATATAGTGACTCTTTGTACCAGTGCAAGGCACTTAAGGTTGCTGCTCTTGGAAGCATGTGTACTATGATAAAGAGAATTGGCCCCAGTCTGGCTTACCTGGAATAGATCAGACAACACATGGCAAGAATGTCTTCCATTGACTCGAATACTAGAACGATCTTGATTTGTGGGTACCCTAATGTTGGCAAGAGCTCATTTATTAACAAGATTACTAGGGTTAATGTGAATGTCCAGCCTTATGGTTTCACTATAAGGTCACTCTTTGTGGGTTATAATGGCTATAAATACCTGAGGTATCAAGTGATTGATACACCAGGGATTTTAGACCGACCATTTGAAGATTGTAACATCATTGAGATGTGTAGTATTATGGCCTTGGCATATTTGCGAGCTGCTATATTATTCTTTTTGGACATCTCAAGGTTATGTGGGTACAACATTTCCCGACAGGTAGCGCTTTTTCACAGCATAAAGTCTCTGTTTATGAATAAGCCATTGATCATGTCTGCAACAAGACTGATTTATAGCCACTAGATGGCATATCTGAGGAAGATAGGAATTTGGTCATAGAGATGGAAGCTGAAGCCATGACGACTGTGATTGGTTAGGGAAGTGAGGCCACAAGTGAAGAGGGGGTGCTGTTAAAATGAGCATTTTGACTGAAGATGGGGTAATTACCGTAAAGAATGCTGCTTGTGAGAGGTTATTGGATCAAAGGGTGGAATTGAAGATGAAATCCAAAAAGATAAATGACTATCTGAATAGGTTTCATGTTGCAATGCTAAAGGCTCATGACTAAAAAAACCGCCACCTTGCATACCTTAGGCAGTTTTAAAGGTTTAGCTAAGCAAGCAGGTGAGGAGAAGCGGAAAACTGAGAGGGATTTCGAAGATGGGAGTTGTGGTGCTGGTGTATATTCTGCTAGTTTGAAAAAGAACTATATCTTGGTTAATGATTGATAATTGCTTAAATAGTCATATTTAAGCCCCTTAACTTACACTTGTAAGACTCTTTATCTATATATTTTAGTAGATTCATCTTCATTTTTGTGCGTTATGTGTTTTTCATAGGTCTTTGAAGAAAAGAAGACATTTTGGAGCTTTAAGGAATAAAAAGTGAAGATCTGCAAACCAGCAAGGTACGATCGAGTGCACAGGCACTCGAGCGTACACTTAGAAGGCTCGAGTGCACACATGCGCTCGAGCACAGACCCATGTGATCGAGTGCACATGTAACAAAGGCGGTAGAGCCAGATTTGGAAAGAAGTCTCCGGATCTTAAGTTGGAAATTAGGGTTTTGGGGAACCCTTAGAGCCCTATATATAGACTTTTAAAACACAAAAAACTTACCTTTTGATTTGGCTTGAAGTTGTAGGCTTTAGAGAGGAATTGACAACTCATCTCCTCAGTATTCTTCGGGTTTTATCTTTCTGTTTAGTTTAGTTATGATTATAATGTTCAGTTTACTTAGCATGTGTAACTAAACTCTTAATAGGGCTCGATTGAAGCCCTAATTATGCTTTTCCATATATATAATTATTTATTGCCTTTGCAAATAGCCATGTTATGATGCTTTAATTGATTAATACATGTTTTATTGAATTCCTCATATGTGTGTATCTGATCAACATATGCATATGGTATGGATCAGTTAGTTAGATCAATTTGGATGACTGAGTCCTGGGTCTGACAATGGTAACAAAAGAAATCCACATCAGATTCTTGGGTTAATCAACATGAGAAACCGGGAGTATACAACATGCCCTAGGTCTCTTGTGGTTGTCGATTTCCACAGACCTTATGCTCTCTTAAGGAACAACTCAGTATACACCATACTGAATCCCTTAAGAGAGAAAAGAGTTAGAGTATACACCATGCCTAACTCGTTGCTTAGGGAGATCAATAGCCTAGGGAGTGGACCAAGCCCTTAGGTTGACAATCATTAGGTATTCATAGTAGGGCTAGATCATTGGCACATTACTTAGTGGGAAAGCATAATTAGTGGTGGATATCACAGCCCTATGTTCTTATTATTATTAATTCACACTTAACATTTATTTCTATCTTTTTATATTGCGAAACTAATTCTAAATCAAAATTCACTAATCCCTGTGGAGATGATCTCGCATTTGCACACTACGCTACTGTTGACCTTGTGCACTTGCAAGTAAAACAAGTTCGATTATTTGCTTAAAAATTAGGTAGATAAACGCACAACAAGTTTTTGGCACCATTTCCAGGGATTGCGCTAAATTTCTTTCTAGAATTATTTTCGTTGAGTTTAGTTATTTTTTATTTTTTTTATTTATTCTGTTTTATTTTTATCACAAATCTCAAATTTTAAGTTTATTTTTTTTCACCTTTATTTTTGTTTCATCACAAACCTAATCTATTTCTTTTTCCGTTTTCTATTTCAGACACTACAGCAGAACTCTCTGTGCCACTTGCGATCGAGCACACCCCTTTGTGCGATCGAGCACACTTGAAGCAGAGGCTACCCGAGCAGTAGTGTAAACTGTTGCCTTGAAGCAATTTTTTTGCTGATTCATGCACGGGCTTCGATCCAGACATCCAACATTCTTTTCCCTCGATACCGAGCTTGAGTGACCTATTCTACAAAGGGTTAGAGACAACTCTGAAGAGGTAGAAGAAGAAATTGAGGAAGAAGCACCAATGACAGAACAGATCGAAAATCAACAACCACCTGAGCGAAGACCTATGAAACAATCCTTCACCCATGGAACCTCGACCAGCCCTCTTGCATTGCTTATCAACCAGAGGTGGAAGGCAACTACTACATATCTCTGCAGATACTCAGTGCATCGACTCACTTTAGGAGTACACCTAATGAGGATCCACATTTGCACCTTCGAGAGTTCTTCGATCTCTGCAAGTTCTAGCACATCCGGGGCCTAGACCAAGAAGGAATCAGATTAATTCTTTTCCCTTTTCCTTAAAAGATAATGCTAAACTGCGATACAATTCATTGCCTGCAGTTTCTATCTACACTTGGGTGGAGTTGGCTAGCAAGTTCTTAAGAAAGTTTTTCCCAGCCTAAAAGACGAGGCAAATGAGGAAGGAGATTCAGTCTTTCTAATAAAAAGATGGAGATCTACTCAAATACCTACATCACAATCTACCTTAAGATGAATTGGTATGAGCCTTCTATGAAGGTTTAAGTGATACTAATAAAAGTGTTGTGGATTCAGGTTGTGGAGGAGTGCTGATGGAGAAAAGCAGTGAAGAAGCCATGGAGCTATTCGAGACCTTAAGTGAACACACCCAACAATTCTCCTCTCAAGGTAGACATGGATCCAAGAGTAAAGGCATGTATGAGGTGAACCTAAATGGAGGATCTTCTACCCAAATAGCTACTGTGGAGAGGAAACTAGATCTGTTAGTTAAAGCCATGGCTGCTCAGAATGCATCACCTAATCCACTAGCTACACTACTCAAGGTATGTGCTATATGTTCTCAATTTGATCATAATACTGAGATATGTCCCTTGTATTCATCTGCAGACCCTGAGCAAGCAAATTATGTGGGACCAAACAACTATTCACCAAAGAATAATCCATATGCAAACACTTATAACCCTGGATGGTGAAATCACCCCAACTTCTCTTGGAGCAACAATCAGAATAGTCAAGGGCAGCAAAGGAACTCCCAACTAGCAGCCCACTCAGTTCCTGAAACAAAGAAAAATGACCTAGAAAGTCTTATAAGGCAACTGGCAACTCAGCAACAACAGTTGGTATCCCAACACCAACAGCTAATGAATTCACAAGAATAGTTCATGGTAGAAACAAGACAATTTCGAATTGAGATGAGACAAACCACTGCAAAACATGAAGAAGCCATTCAAGGGCTAGAGGAACAAATGGGGCAATTGGCCATGGAACTGAGTAGCAAAAAACAAGGTGAGCTCCCAGCCCAACCACTACCTAATCCAAGAGGACATCAAAAAATGAATGCGGTAAAAACTCTAAGAAGTGGTAAGATCATAGGCATTGATAAACCTACACAAGCATCTCTAGACAAAACATCCACATCTAAGGTAAGTGAGATGTGAATGCACCACCCTTCCCTCAAAGGCTAGTACAGCCAAAGAAAGAGACTAAATTGATTGAGATTTTCGAAATTTTGAGAAAAGTAGAGATTAACATTCCTTTATTAGATGCAATTAAACAAATTCCTGCATATGCTAAATTTTTGAAAGATAGTTGCACTAATAAAAAGAAGTTTCAGGAGCATGAGATAGTAGCCTTGACTGAAGAGGTAACTGCTGTGCTATTAAGAAAACTACCCCCAAAGCTAAAAGATCCGGGTAGTTTTACTATTCCCTACAGGATAGGTGATAAGCTATTTGAGCAAGCATTACTGGATTTAGGGGCGAGTGTCAATCTGCTGCCATACAGTGTATTTGAGACATTAGGTTTGGGGGAGCTTCAACCGACTTCCATCACCTTGCAACTGGCTGACAGAAGCATAAAACGACCAAGAGGCATTCTTGAGGATGCTTTGGTGAAAGTAGGTAAATTTATTTTACCTGTTGATTTTATTGTATTAGATATGGAAGTATGTCCTATGCCGTTACCTTTACCTGTAATCTTAGGAAGACTTTTTATGATAACTGCTGATACAAATATTAGTGTGAAAAAAAGGTATTGTCACTATGAAGGTAAATGGTGAGGAGATAGAATTTAAAATATTTGATACATTAAATTCACCCAAAGATAATATAGAATGTTCTAATATATATATATGCTTGATGCAAGATGTTGTTGAGCAAGTTTTTCAGGTCCATCAAAATGATCCATTGGAGACCACCCCCCATAATGTCACAAGATTAAAGATTAAGCTAGAATATGATGATGTTACTAAGGACATCAATAAAGCTATGCATCTCTTTAAGGCCGCACCCAAGCATCCAAGTAAGTGTATTCCTCCAGTTGAACCTCCTGAGCCTACTAATATTACTTTTCTCTATTTTATTGTCCAAGCACCAAAATTGAAGATGAAGCAGTTATCAAGAGCACTTGAGCCACATGCAGTGGACTTCAAGTGGCCCCTTCAAAGAGAGTAGCACTAAAGCTACTATAGAGAGCGCTTGAGTAATTCCCACTTTCATAACCATATAGCTTAAGCACCTCTATCGAGGTTAGTGGTACTGAGGCCACTAAAATACGGTATGGTTGTATTGTTCTAAACTCTTTATTTTAGTCTTGGTAAGGTTTCAATTTTATATACTTGCTGCCTTGCGCTCAAACGCACCATACAGTGTGATCGAGCGCACATGCCCTGCACTCCATAGCGTGCGAGCGTAACCCATCACATACTTGCGCATTTCACCATGCTCTCGAGCGCACTCGGGGCAGAGAAGGCACATGAGGGTTTTTAATCACACTCAGCTCACAAAACCTAATTTCCTCACTTTACACTCTAGCGCACTCCTCACCCTGTCTGTCGCACTCGCCCTAGTCTTATAAAATATCTACTTCAAAGCCACAATTTCACCACCGGCACTCCACACCTACCATCACCTTACCACCTTAAACCACCCTACCACCTCCTCTTTCCCCCATCACACACCCCCGCACTTCCCCAAGTCAACACGGTATGTCAAACCCATTTTTGTTTCTCATTGGCTGCACATCATCACACACGGTTTTTGATTTATGCTTTCATCCTATTATGTATTTACTTTATGTTTTGGTTGTTTTCTTTCACGTTTACAGGAGGTTGGGATCGAGTTCGTTTGAAATTCACAGCTTCAAGCATTTGTCACACATAAACTGTTTGACCAATTGCCTGAATGAGTGCGATCGAGCGTTGTACTCCTGTGATCGAGCGCACATAACCCCCTGCGATCAAGCACACCATCAGTTATGATCGAGCGCGTTTACACCAGAAGCTATACCACAATGTCTAAACAAGTAGTTTCCAGTTCCCGAGCCTCCAGTAGCCGTTTCCAATCCACCAGGCCTAGTTTTGAACAACGAGAAATATTGTTCGAAACTACATTCAATATAGATGGGGACTTCAAGAGCTTGGACGTCACGCGATGGGCGGTCCAAAAATTCAAGGCTCGGGGACTCAAGTGGCTGTTCAAGCCAGTTTGCTCGATAGTCTATACACGATTCATTGTCAGCTTCTACGAGGACCTGTCCTATGACTGCACCTGACTAGAGATCCTATCCTCCTCAGTCCAGGGCAGATTCATTGAGCTGACCACCGCTGATATTGCCACTGCTCTCCACTGCTGTGATGAGTCCCCTCTGGAGGACAGCCATATGGAGGAGCAGCCAAACCTATTTCCCTTACCCTACATCATCGAGGATATATGTGTGGGCCAGTACGCTGATCACTATAACAATGCGGGGAGCTGATCGAAGTTGCCTCCCCGCCTATGGTTTATGGACTCTATCCTCCATCACAATGTGTGCCTCTTGGGGCATAAGACTCAAAGGAATGACCAATTCATACATGCCCTATACACTTTTCACCGGGGTCACTGGTACTCCATATCATCCGTCATATGGAGCCAGATACACAAGTTTTGGGACCATATGCATAGCCATCAGACCACCACGGCTAATACATGGGGACTCCCATTCCCTTTCCTACTCATCCACATCTTTAAGAAGAAAGGGATCAAGGGCTCCTCTATCGATGGACTAGTTAGCGACCACTCGTTCTTAGAGAGGGCCCAGTGGAGCTTTAGCCAGTCCCATATGCCCCGAGGACCTCGGGTGCATGTCCCAGCTACTGAGCCTGTAGTGAATGATCCTATGGACACAAAACATCACACAAAGAGCCCTATTTGGAAGGAGGACCAACCAGACATGGGGTCCACAGAGTACCAGCACATTCTCGAGGAGCTGTCCTCATTCCATTGTAAGCTCTCTGACATTCGCCGAGAGGACAGGGAGGCAGCCCGACTGATCCATCAGGGGATAGATGGTTTAAAGGCACAGTTTACATGACAGGAGGTGATGCTACAGGCCATCCTCGATCGCCTACCTCTCGCACCCGGTACCTCTTCGATTGCACCACCCGATGACCAGCAATGAGAGGATACCCCGTCTGGCTGAAGACATAAAACTTAGCGCTCATAGGAGGCTGATAAGTGCTTAAATAGTCATATTTAAGCCCCTTAATTTATATTTTTTAAGTTCTTTATTTATCTATTTCTATGGATTTTACTTCATTTTCGTGTTTTATGTCTTTTTCACAGGACTTGGATAAAAAGGTAATAATTTGGAGCTTTTAGGAGCAAAAGTAAAGTTCTGCCATCCAGCAAGGTGTGCTCGAGTGCACCTCCCTTGAGATCGAGTGCACAAGAGCACGAGTACACTTGAAGAAGGCTCGAGCACACACTTGCACTCGAGCGCATACCGCATACGCTCGAGTGCAAACACGCCAGAAGCAGCAGAGCCAGATATGGAAAGAAGTCTTCCGACTCCAAAAAAAGAATTAGGGTTTCAGGACACCATGAAGATCCTATAAATAGGCCTGTAAAGCACATAACCCACACCTTTTGTTCTAGATTCGAAGTAGAGAGCTTAGGAGAAGAATTGACGATCGTCTCCCGAGTCTTCTTCGGTTTTAGTTTTCTGTTTTTATTTAATTATGTTTAGCGTGTTTACTTTACTTAGTATGTGTAACTAAACTCCTATAGGGCTCGATTGAAGCCCTAGTTATGCTTTATCACATATTCATTCATTGATTATCTTTGCTATAGCCTTGTTAGAATATTTAACTTGATTAATACCTGTTTATATTTACATTCCTCATATGTATGTGTCTGATCAACGTATGCATGTGGCATGGATAAGTTAGTCGAATCAATTTGGATGACCGAGTCCTGGGTTCGACATTAGTAACAAGGGATATCCACACCAGATTCCCAGGTTAATCAACATGGGAAACTGGGAGCGGACCAAGCCCTAGGTCCTGTGTGGTTGCCGATCTCCACAGCCCTTATGCTCTCTTAAGGAACAACTCAGTATACACCCATGTTGAATCCCTTAAGAGAGAAAAGAGTTAGAGTATACACCATGCCTAACTCGTTGCATAGAGAGATCAATTGCCTAAGGTGTGGACCAAGCCCTTAGGTTGGCAACCATTAGATATTCATGATAAGGCTAAAGCATTGAAACCTTAGTTAGTGGGAAAGTATAATTAGTGGTGGATATCGTAGCTCTATGATCTCATTATTTTTATTTACTCACAATCAAATTGTTATTTCTCTTTTTAACTTGAAGAAACTAATTCTAAAACGAAATTCACCAATCCCAGTGGAAATGATCTCGCACTTGCACACTATGCTACCACAGACCTTGTGCACTTGCAAGTAAAACTAGAACTGTTATTTGCACATTTATTTAAGTAGATAATCGCTCCAACAGAGGCACCCCACAACATATCCTTTTCATTATAGTATTTTATTTTCTTGTTAGTATTTATGTTTATTTAACTATTTAGTATCCATATTTCTTGTTTTCCAGCACAACGTTTGTTTTATTTTTCAAGAACATAGTGCGTGCATCAAGTTCAAGTTTGGGGGCGTGCTACAAGCCATGCCAGTCCCTAGTTCTCCATCCCACATGTCAGTTCTTTCCATGTCACTCACACATTGGGGACAATGTGCATATTAAGTTTGGGGGTAGGGGGAAACACATGCACACACTATATCCTAGTTTTTTCTTTTTAAAAAGATAAATGCATGTTCATTTTGTTGTGAAAATTTTGGTTGAATTAAAACAAGTATGATAAAACTTCATTAGTAAGCTTAAAATCTAGAACACATAGCCTAGTAATAAGAATTTTAAAAAGTTTAATTACTTACCTCAAGGCACTTAAGAATTCATGAGTTTGATTTAGATCTGATACAAGCACATTAGCACACGATTGTGTGGGGTATGACATCTAATTTTTATGTATATGTTTCCATGACCTAACTGTAATCAGATAACTTGCTAGAAGAACACTTTGGCATAGAAAAATAAAAAAAAAATGTTTATCATGCAAAAAGAAAAAATAAAATGCTCCTAATGATCATTAAATAAGCTTTCCACTGAGTAACCAGACCTCTTGCTTCAGTAAGCAGTGAGTGTTCACGTCAAAAGGTAGGAATTAAGAATTTAATGATCATAAAAATTTTCACTGAGTAACTGGACCTCTTGCCTCAGTAAGCAGTGAGTGTTCACATCAAAAGGTGGGAATTTCACTTGGTAGCATTAAGACCTGTTAGTTCCGTAGCCTTTTTGACTCGAGTTAGTAAGTCTTTAGGGGTGTCTTTACACCTAATGCCCTAAAATCATCTGGTTTGGGAGTCATTAGCTAAACACTCGCTACAAGGGTAAATTAGAAAGCTTAATGGAACTCAACATGGCAAAAATATCATGGTGAAAGAAGAAAAAAAGAAAAGAAGTAAAAACTATGCCATTATTGTTCTGTCTGATAAGGAACTCGATGAAGGTTTGGACACCGAAACACTATATATTAGAATTATTTGGAAGCTCCATCTTCTATATGCTAATTCACCACACACAAATCAAACTTGTGATGCCTTAAACTAACCTTGTGTAAGTAACATGAAATTTTAAAATCCTTATTCATTGCAAAAATGTGTTTTTATTATAAGCTTACTCATGAACAATCATCATGGTTTTATGTGCAACCCAAATTTTTGGATATCATGAAGTATGAATTTATCTTTGATTTTGTTTTTATATAGTCTTTCATTTTGTATTGCTAAGGGACTAGCAATATGTAAATTTAGGGGTGTGATAAGTGTTTAAATAGTCATATTTAAGCCCCTTAACTTACACTTGTTAGGCTCTTTATCTATATATTTTAGTAGATTCTACTTGTTTTTTTTTTTTTTTTTTTTTTTTGTGTTTTCTATGTTTTTCATAAGTCTTTGAAGAAAAGAAGACATTTTGGAGCTCTAAGGAATAAAAAGTGAAGATCTGCAAACCAGCAAGGTGCGATCAAGCGCACCTCTCTTGTGATCGAGCGCACAGGCACTCGAGCGTACACTTAGAAGGCTCAAGCGCACACATGCGCTCGAGTGTAGACCCATGTGATCGAGCGCACACGCACCAGAGGCGGCAGAGCCAGATTTGGAAAGAAGTCTCCAGACCTTAAATTAGAAATTAGGGTTTCGGGGCACCCTTAGAGCCCTATATATAGACTTGTAAAACATAGAAAACATACCTTTTGATTTGGCTTGAAGTTGTAAGCTTTGGAGAGGAATTGACGACTCGTCTCCTCAGTATTCTTCGGGTTTTATCTTTCTGTTTAGTTTAATTATGGTTATAATGTTTAGTTTACTTAGCATGTGTAACTAAACTCTTAATAGAGCTCGATTGAAGCCCTAATTATTCTTTTCCATATATATAATTATTGATTGCCTTTGCAAATAGCCATGTTATGATGCTTTAATTGATTAATGCATGTTTTTATTGAATTCCTCATATGTGTGTGTCTGATCGACATATGCATATGGTATGGATCAGTTAGTTAAATCAATTTAGATGACCGAGTCCTAGGTCTGACAATGGTAACAAAAGAAATCCACATCGGATTCTTAGGCTAATCGACATGGGAAACCGGGAGTATACAACATGCCCTAGGTCTCGTGTGGTTGTCGACTTCCACATACCTTACGCTCTCTTAAGGAACAACTCAGTATACGCCATGCTGAATCCCTTAAGAGAGAAAAGAGTTAGAGTATACACCATGCCTAACTCATTACTTAGGGAGATCAATAGCCTAAGGAGTGGACCAAGCCCTTAGGTTGACAACCATTAGGTATTCATAGTAGGGCTAGAGCATTGGCACATTACTTAGTGGGAAAGTATAATTAATGGTGGATATCACAACCCTATGTTCTTATTATTATTAATTCACACTCAACATTTATTTCTATCTTTTTATATTGCGAAATTAATTCTAAATCGAAATTCACCAATACTTGTGGAGATGATCTCGCATTTGCACACTATGCTACTGTTGACCTTGTGCACTTGCAAGTAAAACAAATTCGATTATTTGCTTAAAAATTTAGGTAGATAAACGCACAACAATGATGAATTGAAGGAAGATATAATGCCTAAAATTATTGATGGTCACAACCTGTATGACTTCATTGATCCAGATATTTTGTTGAGTTGGAAAGGGAAGAAGGTATCGGCAAGCAGGGGAGGAAGATGATGATTTTGAGATGGATGGCAAGGAACTGACCCAGAAGAGCGAGAAGCATTGGCAAAGATCAGGAAAAAGAAAAGTTCACTTATTCAACAACATAGGATCAAGAAAAGCACTACACAGAGTCAGCCCACTATGCCAAGAAAGTTTGACAAAGACGGGAATTTCAAAACAAAGAGGATTGGTAGGCAGCTATCAGCCTTGGGGCTAGATCCTGCTTTGGCAATTAATCGTGCTCGCAGCAAGTCTAGGGGCCGAAAAGTGGAGAGATCACTTGATAGAGGGGATAATGATGGTGGTGATACTATGGATGTGGATGGGGACCAACCGAACAAGAAGCATCGTGTGAGGTCTAGATCCCTGTCAAGGTCACGGCCTCTAATTAAGTGAGGTTGTCCCTGGAGAGGGCTTCAAAGATTCTTCTCAGAAGCTCAAGGAACCTAAAATTGCCAAGAAATATGTTAAGAACAGGAACAAGGATGCTCATTGTGGAGAGGCCGATAGAGTTATTCCTACCCTTAAACCAAAGCATTTGTTTTTTGGGAAACGGACTATTGGAAAAACTCAAAGGCGTTGAAATACCTGAGGTATATCACTTATTCTAAGTAACTTTCTATACATATCTTAGCTGCAGATATACGTGAGAAGGACATTGTTGCAGTCAGCAAACATCAATGTTTCTTTAGTATTTTAAAAATCATCTTTTTTCGCCATGGTACCTTTGCTCTCAGTATTTTATTCTTTATTAATCATCTTTTGCATAGATGACTTAGATCTTGTATCAAGGGCCTTATTTGTGTGTCAACTCATTTGCAAGCTTTGGTTAAAGTACGAGAAATTCTTCCAAATCTGACTTTAGAACTTTTCTCTATGATCCGTTTTATGTATTTTCCTGAGTAAGACAGTTATTTTGTGCCTTTGGCGTGCTTTATTTTATTTTTTTCAAATTAGTTAATTTCTTAAAATTATTTTTCCATTTGTTGTTTGTTGCATGCCCATTGGTGTAGACTTTCTGCACTAACTTTTTATGCCTATCTGTTTAGATAAGTATGATAATGACATTCTTGAAATAGTTAAACAAATTGGTTTCTTCAACCCTTAATATCTTTAATGGGCATGATGGCTAGGATTCTCTGAACTTTATATGATGATTGTAATGTTTCAAAAGGTAGTTAATAAACTATTTACTCTTTGAATTGTCTTCCATTTGGGAAGAAGTGCATATTTCTTATCAAGTAATGGAATTGACATGGTTTTAAATTATGTCACGATGTTGAAAATTGAAACAGGGGGCTGTAATTGTCATTTTTAGTTCCATCTTGCATCTCTGTTAGGGTTAGATTGCATCATTTTTTACTGTCAGTACTCAAAATGTTTTTCTTCTTGCAGGGAAGATTGGTCAATGTCTTTAGGGAAAGATATGCTGAACTCAGATTATGCTTGTTGGTTAAGAATACTTAGTTCCTTCATTTTATGGTCTAGTTGGAGCTGATTGTGGTGGAGGTTGTCTTTTGTTTTCGGTTTCTCCTTATAAATATATAAGCAGTTTTGAACGATACATTCGTAAGTAACAATTTTGTCATATTCCGAAATTTAATTGAAATGTAATATAGTTGAGTGCTTGATATTTTTTTGAAAGAAGAACTAACAACTTGTTTTGTGAAAGAAGACAAAATGTAGTCTTGGTGATGTAGATCTGGAAAATAGAAAAATAGAAATCAGGTTACCTTGGATATTGGAAGAGAATCCAAGCTACTATAAGGATTGGGAAAGAAATCAGACTACCCTAAAGGTTGAAAGGAAACCAATGGTACTCAATATCAATTTTTATTCATTCAAAAGCTACTAAAAATTAACATAGAGATATCTAATATAAATATCTTTAGGAATCCAAATCATCTCCAACACTTCTAATAAAGAAATTCAATACTGATAAAATACTTATGTCCTAATTCTATTACAAGAAATTAAATTCTAATAAAATACTATTTTCTAAAATCCTTACTAAAATACACTTCTTAAAACCCATAAATTTTTCATGATTACAACTATATTCTTATACCCTTTTGTACCCCATCATTCTCAACCACTTAGAAAAAACTCAACTTCAAGTTTTGAAGTGAGGAAGCAGCAACATCGGTGATGCTTGTAGAAATAAGACATATTCATGAAATTCCTAGAGAATGAGATCTTTACCGAAGAAAAATTTTGGCTGAGAATATCTGCTGTGAAGGTGCTTTCAACCAAATAAGCACGATAAAATCAAAAGTAGAGGCCTGCATATCAACTATGGTCTCATTCATGTCTTCACTTTTCTCGGGAATTTACTTTACTTGTGAAAGAGAACTGTGGCTAGTACAACCTCTTGATCAACTTCTTCATCTACCACTGCTCTTTCTGACTTTCTCTCATCAACCACATAATCTTCCATAGGACTTGCAGTTTCTGGACATATAGCATCATCCACTTTACTATAGTCATTGGAAGAAATACCCAAAAATTGAATCTTCAAACGACAATGTTCAAGATCTCATTTGGATAAATTCTGAGCAATGGGAAAAACTTCCTAATTGCTCTTTCTAACTATAGGTAAAATGGAGAGAGAACTTTGAGAACGTCATCCACACTCCAATCATCAATGCTTTCTAGAACATTGGATATGACCGTCTCCATAAAAGAAAAGACATCATCTTAGAGAGAATCTCTTATGGTCGTAAGAAAATACTGAAACATATTGATAATCAACGTACCACATCCAAGATCTAGCATCACTAGACATAATTTTACCTTGGCGAAAATCTAAAGAATTGAGATCCTCTTAACATAGGATCTGGTGTCTTCTAGAGAGTTCCTAGAGGTTGAAGGTGCGTGATAAGGTGCAGGGGTTGATCGAGGGGGCTGTGCATGCTGGTTTTCAGATTTTCAGCTGAAGTTGGGGTTATTTCACCACCCCGGGTTATAAGTGTTAGAGAAAGGTGCAAGAGGCTTTTTGTACATGCCTAAGGCATTACATTGTTCCTCATACAGCCCTCTCATATCAGCAAATGTGGGGCATTCTTGGAGGAGATGATTTACCCCGCCACACACAAAACATGGTTCAAAAGATTTTGCATGATTAATCATGTGTGTTGGCTTTAAGCTCTTAGTCTTTAACTCATTTATCTCCCTAGTGAGCATCTCGACCTTGGCTCTAAGGTTATCCTCTTCCCTAAGATGGTAAATTCCACCACCATTTGGGTGCCCTATAGGTCGTGACCTATTTGTGCTTTCAGTAGCACTAGGTCCAGTCCAAGTGTGAGCTTTTTCAGCAAGCTCATTGAGGTACTCTATGGCCTCATCAGGATATTTCTCTAAAAACCCACCATTACACATCCTCTACAAATTGGCGTTCTCTATAGGTAAGACCCTCATAAAAATAGCTTACTAAACGCCAATTTTCATACCCATGGTGAGGGCACATACTCAATAACTCCTTAAATCTCTCCCAAGACTGATATAAAGTCTCACTATCCTTTTGTGCAAAGGTGGAGATTTGCTTTTTCAAAGTGTTGGTCTTATGTTGGGGAAAGTATTTGTTAAAGAAAGCCCGGGTCATCTCAGTCCACGACCCAATAGATCATGGTCTAAGTGAGTATAGCCAACTCTTGGCTCTATCCTTCAAAGCGAAAGGAAAAAGCTTAAGTTTCATAATGTCATGAGTTTCGTTTTGACTATGAAAAGTCGCAACTACTTCCTCAAACTCTCTAATGTGCACATATGGGTTTTCGTTATCCAAGCCATGGAATATAGGGAGTAATTAAATCATCCCTGGTTTAAGATCTTGATGGCAAGTATTGGCTGGAAACATGATGCATGATGGTATGGCTGTGCGTGTAGGGTGGAGGTAATCCTGAAGTGTCCTAGCAACATTCTCATTATGGTTATCGGCCATGTTAACAAAATCCCCTAGATTCTCACTTGGGTTTTCTCTATGGGTTGATCTAGGCGAGGTTTCACTATCAGACTCGGAAGGAGAGGGTAATTCTAGCTCAGGTCCTCTAATGAATCTACCTCGCAGATCTCTTGTCTAAGCATGCACCAAATGAATTAGAGAGGAAATAAAATAAATAAAACAAGAATATATATATATATATATATATATATATATATATATATTTTATCGTCACACTCAAAGTTGACAAGCTTCCTTGTACTTAAGCGCGTTTCCCTGGCAACGGCGCCAAAATTTGATTACGCCCAAAACATAACGCGGTTATTGTAGTATAGTTTTGGGGTGTCGATTCTACAGGGAAACAAGTTAAGTACAACAGAAGGTGTAAGCCTTAACACAAACGATAAAAGATTAAAAGAATCTGAGTTGTTTGAGAAAAAGAGTAATTGTGTAAATAAGTTTAAAATAAAAATGACAAGGTTTCGGAAATCCTCCCTAGGTTCGTTGCTCTAATCCTAACTTGATTCAGTTGTTTTTATCTCGATTGCAAGTTTCACATCCCAAACAGGCAATCGGAAAATATTCAATTAAAGTGCATTTATAAATCCTAATATAATTGTTATGAAATCTTCTTTACTTTCAAGCACACATGACCTAACTTATAAATTATCAAGAGACGACGATATATCTAAACTATGATACAGCAGCAATGGACAAATCTATAAAAGAGATCTACCGGACTCAATCACACCCAAACAAGTACACATAAGAAAAGCCTGATTGAACTTATATGGAAAAGAAGCATGCAACCACCGGAGTTATAATAAATCTACTAATTAAATTAAATAATAAAACATAACAATATTTAACGAAAATAATTCCAACTACAACCGAATCAAATAAAGGAAAAATAAGAACAACTACACCTAGGGATTCATCCCTTCGCCTTGCTTGGAGACTAACCGGCCATGGGGCTCATGCTTCCTCGAGTTGCCTCCGGCCTCCCGACGATCATCTCTCCCGACCTTCAAACTTTAAACTTTGGGTTCCTCCTAAAGGCCCTCTGGATTCATCCCCGATTGATTTCCAAAGCTAAAGTGGAGTGGGTCTAATATAGGCAAATACCAAGAGTGCAATGTGTTTCCCATCCGATGTGGGATGTGGGATATAGAAATGTGTTTTCCAACAGATGTGGGATGTGGGATTTAAGCCCAAAATCACACTGAAATCCCCCACAGCCCGCACGGCCTGACCTTTGTCTACTAAAACTACCATAACTTTCTCTAGAAAAATCCTTTTGACGAACCGTAAAATTCTCCAAAAAATAGACTTCCGGATCTTTCTAAGCATATATGGCTCATCTCCTGGTTCTTCTTGTATCAATACATTTTAATTTTCAAAGATGATTGATCTGTACGGGCAATTCTTGCAATTTAGTGAAACTCTTTCCAGTGCGGGCAGCAGTTGATGCTCTTTTAAGCCCTCTATCTTGTCCTTTCAGAAGCATTCCTTCACTCCAGTATGCCTCAAGTCTTTGTGCTTCAAGCAATGATAACTTTTCCTCCTCTTTTGAGCTTAAAGTACCTGAAAATGCACCGAAATAAATCGATGATCCAAGAATGATACTTTAGAGTTGTTAACGTATAAAAGTGCAATTAAAACCTAGATCAACCCTAAAGTGATAACAGTTAAGTACTGTTAAGATGCATTTTACGACTCTCATCAGGATCGACTATACCTATTAACTAGATTTTTAAATGAGAACACAATCAGCTGAAAGACCTCCTTTATTTGGTCATCATCACAAGGGGTGTCTGGTGTAATTATTCTTGTCATCTCAATGAGGTAAAAGGCGATTGCAATTTTTACATCAATATGTGAAGGCCTGAAAAGCTGGTCAGCAACTAAAACTTTCATCAACAAAGAAAGTGTTGTTTGCAATAATGTAGGAGGTGATTGTGTTACATTTGAAAGACATAATTTAGTGTAATCAAGAACACAAAGGAGCTTAGCAATCGAAGAATGAGGACTTGTAAGTTTATATCGAACTTCAGTGAGTTGTTGGTCAAGTTCGATAATAGACAACTTATTTCTAATTTAAATAAATTAGAAACAAAAATAAAGCATGAAAGGAAACTTTTATTTTTATTTTTTTCTTTCTTTTTTTGTTTCAAAAATAAAAGAGATTAAATAAAGCAAACAAACTAAAATATAAACACAAAACCTTAGAAATCTGCATATGAAGATCTGTAGCAGCTAGTCAAAGACAAGCCGACCTTGACTAGAAAATAGATTGGCCACGTCAACGATGATGGCGAAGGTGGTGGGTTATACTCGCTGGAAACTTCCACACGTCATGGTCGTAGCGATGCGTTTTGAGGAGCGGTGGAGGTGATCGGATCTGACTCCCCCTCTCTGTTATTTGTCTTCTGGAACACATAATCCACTACTGTTCATGATTTGATTTTTTTTTTTTGTTGAGATCTAGGACTTTTTGTTCTGATACCAAACTGATGTAGAACATGACAATAGAGAAATTTAGAAACCAAACTACCCTGAAGATTGGAAGAAAATCCAAGCTACCTTAGGGATTGGGAAAGAAGTCAAGCTACCTGGAGGTTGAGAGAAAACCAAGGATACTCAATATCAATTTTTATTCATTCAAAAGCTACTAAAAATTAACATAAAGATCTCTAATATAAAGATATTTAGGAATCTTAATCCTACTCCAACACTTCTAATAAATAAATTCAATACTGATAAAATACTTATGTTCTAATCTTATTACAAGAAATTAAATTCTAATCAAATACTATACTCTAAAATCCTTACGAAAATACAATTCTTAAAACCTATAAACTTTTCATGATTATAACTATGTACCAATTCCCTTCTGTATCCCACATGGCTTTCACGTTCAGGTGCTACGAATTTCCCTCAAGCTGACCTTGAAGTTTGAAAGCACGTGGTGAGTGTTGTCAAGTGTGCATGTAATCCAAACAATCTTCTTTGCCGATTGCTTTGAAGATGTATTACCGTCTCATGATTTTAGTCCACTTTCTATTTGCACAAAATTTAATACAAATGTTGTTTTATCTAAAGCACCATTTAAAATTAAAGTTGAGTTAAGTATATGTGTGTCTTACAAGAGTTATGTGTGACATAAAAGGAAAATGTTAAGGGTATATTTGTAAAGTCATGATTTTAGTATCCTATTTAAAGAAAGTGGACAAATAATATAAGACATCCATTTAAAAAAAGATGGACTAAAAATATGGGACAGATGAAATATTAATTGTGTCATTTAAATTATATTTATGCTTAGCTGTTCACCTGTTGGTATAGTTGTAGTTGTAGTTTTTATTGTCAAAAAGATATTTAAACAATATTTTGAAATACAGTTGTGCAACTAAATACTGCATTGCATCTAATAAAGCAGTTATAAAGTTTTTCTTAGTGTCGATTTTTCAAATTTATGTTTTTTAAGAAAATATTTTTTCTAACTATCTTATGTTTTCTTTACGCTAAAACTGTTTTTTAAACTAAATAAAAACATCACTTAAAAATTTGTTGCATTTAAAAATGGTTTCTCTAACCTGGCAGAGGATAAGAGTTTAGGGTAAAATGACATAGGGGTTCAAATTTTGCTTAAACAAATAGAAAGATAATTGGATAATTTAATAAATTTATTGATTTAGTTTTTTAATTTTTAAAAGTTCTTTTTTATGATATCAAATCAATCGATAGTTAAAAAAGTGCAATTCAGATACTATGGAAAGAGCTTGACGAAATCTATAATATGACATTGAGTTTATTGCATTTTCGCCCTCACATGTTACATTTGTGGAAGAGTATTTATCGGAAATCACATATACTATCAAGTTGGATTTTGATTGAAAAAGAAAACAATTGAAGCGTCATCGCGAAATATGATCGCAATCGACAATGTGTGCTCCCATATGTCAGGACGCGTATGGGTTTGCTCACTCATTCACTTCTTTTTTTTGTTGTATTTTGCTACTTTATTTACATAACAAATGTTATTTTTTGTCCAAAAAATTCTTATCATGTGCTCTAGTGTTAGAAAATCCTTAATTCAATATTTTTATTTTACTACGACTTCGTTTGTTTTTATGTAAAATGTATAAAATCAATTTCATGTAAAATTATAAATTTTCAATTAAATTTTTTTGATTTGATTGAAGTCTGAAAAAGAATGATGAAAAATGCAAGAAAATAAATAAAGAGAAAAAATTAATGATGTAATATGTGAGAGAGAAATTTTAGAAAAGTGCGAGAGTGATTTTTTTTATAAAGAAATAATCATTTTCCAATCACTTATAAAATAACTTACATTGGAAAATAATACAATGACCTCATGGGAGTTAGCCGCACCCACGAATAATATAAATACTACTGTTGCTTTAGTTTTACTCATGTTAGTAGCATATTTCAATACGGGTCTTACCCTAAAAGGGTTAGGGTATTTCAATAAATACATTTAACCAACTCCAGTTCAGAACTTATTTTGTTAAGATTATTATCTAACAGTGTAAAATCTTATTTACCTGAAATTGAATTTTATAAAATTCAAACATTAGTAAAATATTATTTTATATATATTTAATTTTTAAATTATTATTTTCATTAAATTAAACAGAACCTAAAACAATTATGTTTTTTCGTAAAAAAAAATGTAATGATTGACAGTAAAAAGATATTTTGTGAAGTTTGAAAGTCCACACAAAATTGTTAATAAAATCATTTTAAAAAGAAAATGATCCATATTTTATTGTGAAGAAAATAAAAGAAAATGAAAAAGTTTGGGAAATTTAAACTAACTTACTTAAATTCTTTTAAGATAAAAATTAAAGTCAACCAAACAGATAATGTTTAATAAAAAAATTTTAAATTTGATTAAATCCATTTTTTTTTTCGAATCTCTTCATTTTTTGTTCGTTGGTCTCGTAGATCCTGTTAAAACCGTTTGGTGCCACGTGGCTATCAGAGGAATACTTGTTGTACACAAACTGGTTTACGTGGCCAAAGAGAAGTCTTAGGTCGTATAACAACTGTCGCGGACGTGATTCCCATGAATGTACAAGGCTATTATTGTCAATTGATGAATTCAAATTTCCTAAAATGCCATCGTCTTGAAGGTTTCTCTCTCCCAAATTTATGCCTTTGCTCTGCTGGGTATATTCTTTGGTTCGATTCTCTTCTCGGAAATCACTGCTAAATATTTCCAAGTTTCTATTCTTCTCTTCTCAGTTATGATAATTGTGTTTCAGCTTCTCTCTCAAGTAAATCTCAGGTGATTTAAATAGCTCTGTGATATTTTTGTTTCAGTTTATATTCTTCTCTTCTCAGTTATGTGCGTTACTCAATTTTAGTGGCAGTTACTGATATTTGGTTCTTAATTTTTCTGGCTAGCTTCTATTGTTTTTGTTGCAATTCATTGAGACAATATTAATGCGAATTCATTTTTTTGGGCTTATTGGTATCTATGTGACGACCATTTATAGGTGGGCATTGCGCGATATTGTTGTTTTGATTCTTGGTGTGTTGCTTTTTTTTTGTGCTGAAATATGCGATTCTGTTTGGTGGGTGTGGTTGGTTATGATGTGTACATCGAATTTATATGATTTTTTGGATCTGGTTATCGAGACAGAACGATTGATTCAATGTTTTTGGTGCTGATAAATTTTTCCCTTCCTTTGAAGTTTGCAATTTCTAGTTTCTTTCTGTTGAACTCGTAGTAATGTTTGACTTGCAAGTGTTTGTTTCATTTGTTTTTCCATTTCTAATTGTTCAGGAAGCTTTTAGGGTTAAGAGTGGATTATGGAACTAAGTCTCACAAATGCCTGAACGATTATTTGGGGTTCAGTATTTTTTTTTTATTTGAGACTTTGTTTTAGATAAAACCTAGCCCTCTGATTGCTTGTCTAGTCAGTGACATCAATCATTGCTATGTCAGCTTGGAGCTCATTTAGGGAGCAGCATTCTTAAACAATTTGCTATGTAGTTCCTCGTTTGGATTTCTCTTTGCTAATCTATAGCATACATGTTTTCTGAAAAGCCCCTATATCATTGTCAAGCTAGAAGTCAGAGGTGCTGTTCATAAGACGAGAAGGCATTAAACTATGCATCATTATGTTCTTAATATGGCTGTCGGCATGTTTGGAACTGCATTTAGTTACTAAATTCTGTAAGAATTTAAATAAAATCTAAATATGCTAAACAACTTAAACATCATATAGATTAAATGCGGAATTATAAAGACCGTAAACATACCTCCGGCCATTGAAGCTTTTCACTTACACAATCCGGTATTCTCTCGATATTGGTTCTTCTAGACTCTCAGAACTCTCTTCAATTTGATGGTGTATGAAAGAAAATGAGAAGTACCGAGTCTAGGGACCAAACCTGTATTTATACATGTTCTTCCATCAATAACGTCCATCCATATTCCATACGCTTGTTACCACAATCAATGGATAGCCAAACAGTTAAACATGGACCATATATAGGTTGGTTACATATACCTTATACTCTCAATACAACCATTGAGAATATGAACCAACATTCCTTAAGCATACACCTTGTGTTTTTTCTCTAACACTCTAACTTGCTAACTTGCTAACTCTTAATATGCTCTATGGTTATCCTATTTATAGGAGAAATGCACTAAGAATAATTAAATTAATTTGGCCACAATTAATGCTTAGTGGAGCACATCTACCTCCACTTAATTGCCACAATTAATGCTTGAATTTATTACATTCTCCCACTTGGTCCATATGTTTAACCTAACTTAATCCCATTGATATATTTTAAGAAGTAAATACATGAATCATGGCGATAAGTCCTCTAAGAGTGAGTATTACCTTCCATGTATTATGATGCATTTAGTTCCTCAAGTATTATTCTTCATGTGGTAACATTTCTTGATGAATAAACCCTGTGTTTATTCTTGGTCCTATACATATGAATTTTCTCAAAGAAATTAAGGTGCACATGAATATGAGAAAACATCAAAATATGTAAGAGTTTCATTAATAAACTGTATGTATACACTTACAAAGTGGAACCAAGTCCCATTTTCTCTACATGATCCTTGAATTTCAAAGGTGGCATGCCTTTAGTCAAAGGATCAGCAATCATCAATTCAGTGCTAATGTGTTCAATGACCATTTTCTTTTCTTTTACACGTTTTCTTATGGCTAAATACTTAATGTCGATGTGTTTACTTCGACTTCCACTTTTATTGTTTTTAGCCATAAAGACAGCAGCTGAATTGTCGCAGAAAATTCTCAATGACCTAGATATAGAATCCGTGACTCTAAGCCCAGAAATGAAACTCCTAAGCCATACACTATGTGAAGTGGCCTCAAAACAGGAGACCAACTCGGCTTCCATAGTAGAAGTAGCAGTCAATGTCTGCTTGACACTTCTCCAAGAAACAGCTCCACCGGCCATTAGAAAAATGTACCCTGATGTTGATTTACGTGAATCAACACAGCCAGCAAAGTCTGAATCAGAGTAGCCAATCACATCCAGATTGTCCGTCTGTCTATATATAAGCTTGTAGTCTTTAGTTCCTTGAAGATACCTCATTACTTTCTTTGCAGCTCTCCAGTGATCTATACCTGGGTTACTCTGATATCGCCCTAACATCTCTACAACAAATACAATGTCAGGTCTAGTGCAAACCTGAGCATACATAAGGCTTTCGACTGCAGAAGCATATGGAATGTTCTTCATGGATTCCCTCTGAAAATCGTTCTTCGGGCATTGGTTCAAATTAAACCTATCACCCTTCACAATGGGAGCTACACTTGGTGAACAATCTATCATCCGAAATCTCTCTAAAACTTTGTTGATATAGGTTTCTTGTGATAGACCTAAAACACCTCGAGGTCTATCTCTATGGATCTTAATGCCAATGATATAAGATGTCTCACCCATATCTTTCATATCAAAATTTTTAGAGAGAAATTGTTTCACCTCATGCAACAAGCCCTTATCATTGGTTGCAAGTAAAATATTATCCACATATAAAACAAGAAAACAAATTTTACTCCCACTGACCTTCTGGTATATACATTGATCCATGGGATTTTCAACAAAACCGAATGAAGAAATTACTTCACGGAATTTAAAATACCATTGACGGGAGGCTTGTTTTAAACCATATATGGATTTCCTAAGCTTGCAAACCAAATGCTCACCATCATTAGAGGAGAAACCTTCAGGTTGTTTCATATAAACCTCCTCCTCTAGATCTCCATTAAGAAATGCGGTTTTCACATCCATTTATTGTAGCTCAAGGTCAAAATGAACAACTAATGCCAAAATAATACGAAGAGAATCTTTCTTAGATACAGGAGAGAAAGTCTCTGTGTAATCGATTCCTTCTTTTTGAGTAAATCCCTTAGCAATGAGTATCGCTTTGTATCTCTCAATGTTGCCTAATGAATCTATCTTGGTTTTAAAGACCCATTTGCAACCAATGGCCTTCGCCCCATTAGGCAACTCTACAAGATCCCAGACTCCGTTGCTTTTCATGAAATTCATCTCTTCCTTCATGGCATCGTGCCACATGGTTGACCCTTTGCAACTTATGGCCTGTGAAAAGGTTTTAGGATCATTTTCGGCTCTAAAATTATAGTCAGATTCTTGTAGATATACAATGTAATCACTAGGAATTGCTGATCTCCTGCTTCTAGTAGATTTTCTTAATGTTGTGCCAATGTCTCCCAGGGGAGCTTGTGGTTTAACTGGTTGTTCAGGAACTTGTGGTATTTCCTGAACTACTTGATCTATTAGAATGTTGTCAGCAGCTTGTGGAACCTCAATGATCGATTGGTCAACACGAGCTTGTACTTGAGGCGTGTTATGAACTATAACCAATCTATCATTTGATGAAGGTTGAGATTTTGTATGATCATGTGCAGGTTCTGTATAATCATGTGCAGGAACTAAGTTCCTGAACCGATCCCTCCCACTGATCATGTCATTCTCTAGAAACTTAGCGTTTATTGATTCCACAATCCTAGTAGTATGAGTTGGACAATAAAACCTGTAACCCTTAGACCTTTCGGCATATCTAACGAAATACCCACTAATGGTCATCGGATCCAGTTTCTTCTCTTGTGGGTTATAAATCCTCACCTCAGACGGACATCCCCAAACGCACATATGTCGCAAACTCGGTTTTCAACCTTTCCATAATTCAAATGGTGTCTTAGGAACAGCCTTGGTTGAAACTCGGTTTAATATATACGCAGTCGTCTTTAGTGCTTCAGTCCACAAGGATGTAGGAAGGTTGGAGTTGCTATGCATACTCTGCACCATGTCCATCAATGTTTGGTTTCTTCTTTCTGCAACACCATTCTGGTCTGGGGAACCAGGCATAGTGTATTGGGCAACAATCCCATGTTCTTGAAGAAACTTGGCAAAAAGACTAGGTACTTCTCCACTTTCTGTGTATCTACCATAATATTCTCCACCTCTATCGGATCTCACAATTTGTATTTGCTTTCCGCATTGGTTCTCAACTTCAGCCTTAAAGACTTTGAAGGCATCCAATGCTTCATTCTTATTATGAAGCAAATAGATATACATATATCGTGAGTAATCATCGATAGAAGTGACGAAATATTTCTGACAATGTGCGTCCATGTCTGGACAACATATATCAGTATGGATCATTTCTAATATGTCCGAACTCCTATTAGCACCTTTCTTGGACTTGTTGGTCTGCTTTCCCTTAATGCAGTCCACACAATCAGTTTTATAAAATAAACTGAAAGATGTGTCTTGAAAATTAAAGGAATATCCAAATGATATAAGTTTGCAAACAAAAATCAAGTTTCGTGAGAAACTTGGTACATAAAAGGTCTTTTCCAATTTTAAAATAAAGCCACTACTTAAAGTTAAAATGCAAGTTCCAATCGCCTCCACATGTGAGCCCATCTTGTTGCCTGATAAGATGCTTTGCTCACTTCCCACTGGCTTCCTTAGGTTTTGCATACCCTGCAAGGAGTTTGCAATATGGATTGTAGATCCAGAATCAATCCACCAGGTGTTAATATTAACATTAACCATATTAGATTCATAACAAACAAACGAGGTTGGTTCTAATATGTCATTCCCACGGGTAGTAGCCAGCATTGCACTCTCACCCAGTTCCATCACAAGCCTCTCTTCTTCTTGAACACACATGGTTATTAATTCATTGATTGACCATTTGTCTTTATGTGTGTTATACGAGATTTTGAAAGGCCTGTACTTAGTTGGAAGGGTGTTCAGAATGTAGTGCACCAGGAAAGACACTGACATATCAACCTCGAGTTTCTTAAGTTGAGCCACAATGTCACGCATTTGCATTTTGTGCTCGCGCACACCTTTTACGCTAGTGAGTCTGAGGGATGATAATCTCATTATCAGGGTGCTTGCCAATTCCTTTTCTGAAGTGACGAATTGATCGTCAATGGCTTTCAACAAATCGCGGACTTTCTCATGCTGGTCGACAGAACCACGTATACTAGTAGTTATCTTAGTTTTGATAAATATCACGCTGAGTCGATTGGATCGCTCCCATCGCTCATATAGCGTGACAGCAGCTAGAGTACTGTTATCGACGATTGCCGGTGGTTCGTCCTTCCTAATAGCATAATCTATGTCCATTCACCCTAGATGGAGAAGAATACTCTCATTCCATACCTTATAGTTATCTCCCCTAAGTTCGGGTATGTCACAACGGATATCAGAGAAATTAGTGGGTTAAGTAACTACATAAAGTCCAAAAGCTTATGTCAAGATTTGAGGTCTAATTTTCTAAATTGCATGTTTTATCAATGTAAAAACACGCTGAAATTGAATCTGATTTCATTAAAAATTACCTGTGGGCTAAATTTTTAATTCAATAAGATTCTTTATACTTTATGATAAATTTTATCAAACTATTTTTACTAAATTCATAATGTATATTATGATTACAGTTTGATGTTTTTCTATTTTTAAACTTTATGATAAAACTATTAAATTAATTCTTCTTAACTCCTGCGGGTAAATTAAGAAAAACTAATTTTAATATATTATCCTAATTAATTATATAAACACAATAAAATCTCTGTGGGGTAAAATCATTATATTTATATAATTAATTACAATTAATGTCCATTATGTGATCCTAATCCACTTAATATATAATTTTATATAATTAAAGATGTTGTGACTACTCTTTAAATATTTTAAAATTATATGGTTCACTAGACATTTATATTTACTATTTTAGGCTCTACTTAATGCCTAAAAGCAATTACGCAGTAACATAATAGGCAATTACTAAGAGTGCTCCCAGGATAATTGGTCGGGACAAAGCTTCATTAAAAACCAGAATTCTTAGACAGAGCATTGTCCTAGATCATGCTGTCTTATGCCAACTACAAATTGTTTATGAATTATTCATAATTTTTAACTTAATTGTTCATAGTAATGTATTATGAACCTTAATGTGTTTTGCACAAATTAAGTTTTACGAGAATAACCTAAGTTTACATAATCTAACAATATCTAAACTTAATAATATGTTATCATATGTAAACAAAATTCTCATAAATAAAACATAAATTGCATAATTAAACATAATATTATGCAATTAATTTAATTCATTGCATAAAATAAACTCATTCTAAAAGCATGAATTGAAAAACAAAAGCATGCTAAAAATGAGCATTTACTGAAATTGCATATATAGAACTAACATAAATAGAATATATGCGTAATCTTAATTTGAGCAAAATAATCACAAAATTAAAAATACATGCCCAACATTAAATTATTTATGCACTAAAACTATTTAAACTTAAATTGCATGCATAACCCAAAAAAATTATACATACATAACACATAATTTTAAGTACATAAATAAAATAAATACCTATAAGGGTTTATAAACTTTATTTTTGCAAATAATTACAGATCATATGCAACATAGTGAAAATCCATAAAATTGGCTTCCAAGATTTTAAAACTCAGAAATACTAGAAATCAAATTTCCTAATGATTTCTAACATTATTTTCCATAGAAAATACTCGAAAAACAAACTTTGAAATCAAATTATTTTTCGGGTATAAATCGAAAGTATTACAGATTGCTTAATACTTCAAGGCAGAGGCAAACAATGCTCTGATACCAAATGTAAGAATTTAAATAAAATCTAAACATGCTAAACAACTTAAATAGCATATAGATTAAATGCGGAATTATAAAGACCGTAAACATACCTCCGGCTATTGAAACTTTTCACTTACACAATCCGGTATTCTCTCGATATTGGTTCTTCTAGACTCTCAGAACTCTCTTCAATTTGATGGTGTATGAAAGAAAATGAGAAGTACCGAGTCTAGGGACCAAACCTGTATTTATACATGTTCTTCCATCAAGAACATTCGTCCGTATTCCATACACTTGTTACCACAATCAATGGATAGCCAAAGGGTTAAACATGGACCATATATAGGTTGGTTACATATACCTTATACTCTCAATACAACCATTGAGAATATGAATCAACATTCCTTAAGCATACACCTTGTGTTTTTTCTCTAACACTCTAACTTGCTAACTCTTAATATGCTCTACGGTTATACTATTTATAGGAGAAATGCACTAAAAATAATTGAATTAATTTTGCCACAATTAATGCTTAGTGGAACACATCTACCTCCACTTAATTGCCACAATTAATGCTTGAACTTATTACATCTACCTCCACTTATTAATTGCCCCAATTAATGCTTGAATTTTTTACGAATTCAATTCAACTTTATGACATTTGGATGTTAGACTCATTACTTCGTGATCAATGTGGACGTTGAAATTTGGCATCACATAGAAATCCTACAGTGTAGGATTTTCTTTTCAACATTATTTTCTCTTTAGTTGCCAAAGGGGCACCATATTTGAAGGCACCCAATTGCTTAGATGCGTTTCAATTTTTGTAGTAAATGAAGTGATCCTTTTGTTCTACATTACTTATTTCACCTTTACTATCATATTTCTTCTAGAAGGTATGTTTTACTGACAGAGGGATTGCAAATGCAGCATGTTGCAGTGGTCGTTCGGATTTCTCCATGGCTTGTGAACTGTGATGGGTGTTTGTGAATGGTTTCTGTAACTGGTTTGTGTCCATGATAAGGATGGTGATGATGATGGCATAGCAGTTTCTTAATACAATTTTAAATTTAGACGGAAATCTCTCCTCGATCCTGTTAATCTATTGGTTGGAAAACCAGCTGTAACATGGACTAGACAGAATTTACTTCATCAAGGGCCAGAGTAGTTCGACTGTAAGTTGGCATGGACTAACTTCTTGAAGGGAGTTTGGGGAATCTTTCCCTTGACATCATCTAGTGGAGGAATATATAATTCTAACCAGAAACTGCCAGTAGTGAGAGTTAGGTGATAATTTTGTGAAATTTTAGGTGTATTGATAGATCATTATACATATACAAATGGAGGTGTTGGTTTTGCCTCAAGGACAAAAGCAGAATCCATTAACACCTAGTCGTAAAAGCATGCCTATGGGGTCTCAGAAAGATCTGTGGCTTGCTGTACGAGAAGGGTGCTTGGCTGATGTAGAAACTGCACTGGTTCAACTGAAGAAGAGCGGAGGTAATATTAATTCAAGGAACATGTTTGGACTGACTCCTCTTCATATTGCAACTTGGAGAAACCACATTCCCATTGTTAGGAGGCTTATTTCAGCTGGTGCTGACCCTGATGCTAGGGTTAGTTACTTCTTTACTTTTATGTTATTTTTTTATTGTACCAATCGCTCTCTCTTTAAGTTCTTGTGTTCGCATCAAGAAGTCGTATAGACACAGTTCATTGCATTTTTTTATCTTCTATAGAGCATTTCTATATATCATGATATATATATGATTTTTATTCCTTTTCCCGGATTTTTTTTTTTTTTTTTTTTTTTTTTGCGAATGTTTTCTTAACATGTAAACACGGTTCTCTCTCTCTCCCTCTCTTGCTGGGTGGAAGTGTTCAACACATGTCATGATTGTGATCATTTTTCTGTGTGCCTTCATTTATGCAGTAAAGGGGATGATTGTAGGTTGTAAGTGATACAGGGTGTATTGTATTCATTATGATGAAATTGAGCTCGATCGCTCTTATCATGGCCCCTCACATCATCTGTTTCAGGATGGAGAATCTGGATGGAGTAGCCTTCACCGGGCTTTGCACTTTGGCCATCTTGCAGTGGCAAGTATCCTTCTTCAGTCCGGTGCTTCAATCACACTGGAGGACTCTAAATCCCAGACACCTGTTGATCTGATATCGGGGCCTGTGTCACAGGCTGTTGGAAATGAACACAATTCAGGTAATTACTGCTCTGTTTTGGCTTGACTTATGAGGAATTTATTGTTGTTGCAAACTAAATGCATTTGCTTTTTGGAACAAGTGGTGAACTGCATTATTATTGTCTTCAATAGCTACAGAGGTGTTTAGTTGGGGAAGTGGTGCAAACTATCAACTTGGAACAGGGAATGCGCACATACAGAAATTACCATGCAAAGTCGATTCACTGCATGGATGTTTTATCAAGTTGGTTTCTGCTGCAAAGTTCCATAGTGTAGCAGTTAGCGCTCGTGGAGAAGTATATACTTGGGGTTTTGGAAGGGGGGGCCGCCTTGGGCACCCTGACTTTTGATATCCACAGGTATTAGATTTTTGTTACCTTATTCTTTCATAGACTTGAACTGGGTTTTAAGTTTAGGTTGATGATAATTTAAATTTCACATTTCACTTTAAATTATCCCGGTTTGGGAACTATAAATGATAACTTTTGTTAGAAGTTTTCTACGTGCTTATAGTTTTGTGATATAGTAGTGGAGTTTCTTGCTCTGTTTTGTAATATTGTTTGAGTTTAGAGTATTCAAGTTAAATTAAAAAAAAAAATGATTTTGACCTTGTGCTTGAAAGAACATTTGCTTTATATAGTGATGGATATGCGAAAGAACATTTGCTTTATATAGTGATGGATATGCTTATACATGTTAGTTACTCATAATGGAAGTTTGTGTATGTTTTTTGTGTACTTGCGGTTCTGTTCTTATCTCTTTCAATTACAATCATTACTTATTCAGATACAGACAGAATGAAAACTTACTTTTCTCACTAATTTAAATGCTCTGTATAAAAAAGGAAAAGCTAAATTCTGATAAATATTTTAAATGGGAAATTATTATGTAGGAAGACCCCACCATGTCATCCATTGATCAACCAAAAATGGATGCCCACTCAACCACGACCTGTGCATATGGTGTGTGGAGCCCACTGTGGGTCCTACAACTTATAGATAAATAATCCGTGTTGACAATCATTATTGGGTGGTTTAGGGCCATGTGTTTGGGACTCCCTACATAATAATTACACCTTGTGAATATGGCACTACAACTAAGATTATTATTCTTTTAGTTGATTATGTTTTTTATTTATTTTTAAGATTGTGAATCATGAATCAGATACATTTTATTTTGTTCTTCTCAGCGGTCAAGCTGCAGTTATCACTCCCCGGCAGGTAACTTATGGTTTAGGTTCCCGCCGGGTGAAGGCAATTACTGCAGCTAAACATCACACTGTTCTTGCTACAGAGGGTGGGGAAGTATTCACCTGGGGATCGAATAGAGGTAAAATTTATTGGGTATTTGCTTATCTGTAAATATAAAATCTGCTGGTCAGATGATATGGTTGTAACTGACTCGGTGTCAAGTTCAGCTCTATGTGACAATATACCCTCATATCTCTTACCTAGTCTTAGTTGATCTGAACAAAGGGAAAGTAGATATGTTCTTCAATTGATGAATTAGTCTTTCAATTATGATTTGTAGAAATATAGGGTGACAGCTAATGTTTGTTGTAGTTTTCAAGGCATTGTTGACATTTTGACTCTTTTATTTGATGTTGTGCAGAGGGTCAACTTGGTTACACCTCTGTGGATACTCAACCTACACCTCGTAGAGTGAGTTCCCTCAAATAAAAAATTGTTGCTGTCGCTGCAGCAAACAAACACACTGCTGTTGTTTCAGAATCTGGTGAAGTTTCTACATGGGGCTGCAATAGGGAGGGTCAGCTTGGTTATGGGACCTCTAACTCAGCGTCAAATTATACTCCAAGATTGGTTGAGTACTTGAAAGGAAAGGTTTTTACAGCAGTTGCAGCCGCAAAATATCACACAATTGTACTGGGAGCTGATGGAGAGGTAAAAATAGGCAGATTTACATCCTATAGATTACGACTGAGGACATCTTAACTATATGTGACCCAAATATAAGTACTACGGCCCAAACACAAGAATAATATTTTGACCTCTAGCTTTTAATGGAGCCAAATCATAAATTATTGTTGTTGGTGTTATTGTCCTCATCTTCCCTCCCCTGTGGGTAGTGTTATTATGTGGCTTGGATGTGATACATGAGTAAATTTCGACATTAAGCTCTTACTAAAGCCAAATTCCATGTGTACTATGTATGGCAGGTGTACACTTGGGGACATCGACTTGTTACACCAAGACGTGTTGTTATTAGCAGAAATTTAAAGAAAAGTGGGAGCACCCCTTTGAAGTTTCATCGAATGGAACGGCTTAATGTGATTGCGATAGCTGCAGGGGTGGTACATAGCATGGCTCTCATAGACGATGGTGCACTGTTTTATTGGGTTTCCTCGGAGCCCGGCCTTAGATGCCAACAGGTGTGATTCAACTTGATATAGAATCCTGCTAACCGTTCCTCTCCTCAATAGTAAAAAATTTTACTCACTTGTCATCCTCCTCCCCCCCTTTTTCTTTGTTTCAATTTGTGTAGCTCTATTCGCTTTCTGGAAAAAGTATGGTGAGCATTTCTGCAGGAAAGTACTGGACCGCTTCAGTTACAGCTACAGGTGATGTTTACATGTGGGATGGGAAGAAAGGTAACGATAGGCCACCAGTTGCCACTCGGTTACATAGTATGAAGAGGGCTACTTCAGTTTCAGTTGGTGAAACACATCTTTTGATGGTTGGTTCTCTGTATCATCCCACCTATCTTCCCGATGTGGCTAAGAATCATCAGAAGCTAAAATTGGATGAAAGGGAAGAACTGAAAGACATTGATGAAGAATTTATGTTTAGTGATGTGGAGTCTACTAATATGGTATCTTCTGTCCAAAAGGATGATTCTGGGTATAGACCCTTACCCAGCTTAAAAAGCCTTTGTGAGAAAGTGGCAGCAGAATGTCTAGTGGAGCCACAAAATGCCATACAACTGCTTGAAATTGCAGATTCACTTGGAGCTGATGATCTGAGGAAGCATTGTGAGGTATCCTTGTCTTAATGATTCTGTGGCATGGAAATTTTAATATAGTATTATAAGCTCCAAATTGGTGACTCTGCTAATCAGAAGTTAGCATCTTATTTTATAATTGTATTCCTGTTTTCTATAATTCGGTTGGTCATGACAAATGAAAAATAACAGGTTCTTCATATTTTTAAACATTACTATCAGTCTTAGTGACTGCCTAGTGCTTCATTCTCGTGGTCTCAACTGGTTGTTGCTCTAGGGTTTACTCATTGTTGCCTAAGAGGAGGTTTTTCCCTCTGGTTTCCTCTAAGATAGAAAACAAAATTAGTTGGGAAGATACATTCAGTCCAGTGGAAAGTAAGCTCTACTGTATTTACAACAATTTTGACCTTAAGGATCATGCATTAGGTTAGCCCTTTCTCATGATATATGGGACATAATTTTTTGACTTTGAAACTCTTTTATCCTTGTGCGCAGGAGATTGCTATTCGCAACCTTGACTTCATTTTAACAGTTACATCACATGCTTTTGCAAGTGCATCACCAGATATTCTTGCTAACCTAGAGAAGTTGTTAGACTTGAAGTCATCTGAAGCATGGAGTTACCGTAGGCTCCCAACTCCAACAGCCACTTTTCCTGTTGTTATCAATAGTGAAGAAGAGGAGTGTGAGAGCAAGTTTTTAAGGATTTGCGACACTCATGTGAAAAAATCCCCTTCAAAAAATGAAGGAGATCCAAGATTAGACTCCTTTCTACAACCAAAGGATGATCCTAATGAAGGAATTTCAAAACAAATTCGAGTTTTATGGAAAAAATTGCAGCAGGTCGAGATCCTCGAGGCCAAGCAGTCTAGTGGCCATCTTCTTGATGACCAGCAGATTGCAAAGCTTCAAACAAGGTCAGCTATTGAAAGTTCTCTTGCTGAGCTTGGTACTCCAGTTGAGACGCCACAGGGAAAAGGATTTTCTTCTCTTTCACTGGATGGAAAGGGAAACAGAAAGGCTGAGGTTTCAAAAAAGCAAACAGAAGGTAACTCAAGTGGAGACAGTGTCTGGTTTTACCGGGATTGATGTAGAAGCAAACCCTGTCAAGGATATGCTCGATATTGAAATCTCTCAAGTTATCAAGAATAAGGTTAGCTTCCTGAACTTTGCCTGTTGCCTATAAAAATCTTACCGGATACACTGTTATTGATTAACTGTTGGCCAAATATTAGATCTATGTAGTAGATGTTAAACAATAAATAACTTCTGGCACAGAGATTCGGGGGACTCTAAGGTGGTTTTTCCTGCTCGTTCTCCATTAGAAGTTGAATAATAAGCTTTTCTTCTAATAGCATACAGAAAATCGGTTAGGCTATGTTTGGGGAGGGTTTTCCAAAACCCTTTTCAATGTTTAAAAACTAAAAACTCTGTTCAAAGGCTTACAGTCATGTTTGGGGGCTAATGTTCCAAAATAGAGTTCAGTGTTCAGTGTTCATATTTTAGGGTTCAAACACTGAAATGAGAACACTGTAAATCAGCGTTTTCAGTCTGAAATCAGTGTTCTCATTTTCGACCTCTTCTCTCGTCTTTCGCGACCTCGCCTCTCTCTGCAATCAACAGAGCTCCTCCCTCTCTTTGCAACCACAGAGCCCATCCCTCTCTCACGACCTCGACTCTCTCAGTGATCCACAAAGCTCGTCCCTCTCTCACAACCTCGCCTCTCTCTGCAACCACAGAGCTCGTCCCTCTCTCACAACCTCGCCTCTCTCTGCATCCACAGAGCTCGTCCCTCTCTCTGCAACCACAGAGCTTGTCCCTCTCTCGCGACCTCGCCTCTCTCTGCAATCCTCCAAAATATTACACCCTACAAAATTCCTCTCATCGTCTACTTCAAAAAACCCAACCACTCCAGCACCTGTAGATCTCAAACCTAGAAACCCGTTCGCGACCGCTCATCTCGCCGTCTTCACTCCTCCAGACACAGCTGATGTACGGTAAGTAGCTATCCTTTTCTCTCCTCTCTCTCTTGTTCTCGATTACTAAGGGCATGTTTGGTAGATTTCAGTGTTTTTGCTGCTTTTAGTGCCTGAGAATTTAGTTTGTGCCTGAGAATTTCATGGCTTTTTCTGCTGTTTGTGTCCGTGTATATTTTATTTCACAATTTTGGGCTGTAGCTGTGTTGAATTTGGTTGGTATTTGTTGTAGTTTTTGAAATTCATCTTTTTGGGGTTGAATAATTTTATAGGTGTTACAGTGATAATTTGGGGGGTTTGGATTCTTGGAGTTATCGGGTTATGCTTAGTTTGGCTTGAAAGGGATTGTTTCTAGGTGTTGTATATACTCCAACAGCACAATCTTTTTCCTGTTAGCAGAATTTTGGATTGATGCTTTGGCATAAATGTTGGATAAGTGATAGTCATACCTATTTTTCAGCTTAATTTAGTGTTTAAGATGGATTTGAAATGCTTTAAATTGAAAATAGAAGTAAGCAAGCTGTTTTATTATAGACAGTTAGTTACTAGATTATCTTATTTTGCTTGAACTTATAGATAGTTTGCTTGTATTCCCTGAATGCTTGAATTAGACTATATTTTCCTTCATTCTCTGATGTGCTTGAGTTGGCGATGAAAAAACTTTGAGGAGAAAATTTTCCCGTGGCTGCATTGAACTCAGTTAGTGTTAGTAAGATCAAGAAAATGTTCAGGCTTTTGAGAAGAACTAAAGTGCTGTCTGTGGTATGACTAAGCAGTTTTACTGCTACGAAGGAATATATGGTTAGTTAATTTATAGAACCTGCTAGTTTTATAGTAAAAAAATGTTTTATCATTTAAGGAACAAAAAAAAAAAAAAACTAAGTGACCTAAACAAGATGCCACAGTAAAACCACCCAAAAGGTTTACACGCCCCTAACCTGAGTTTGAGTCAATGTCATGACAATGAAGACCACTTATAGTTTGTTTTCTTATAAGCACGTAAAGCCTTACAAAAGAAAAGAATGAGGGAGAGTTGTCATTTGTTCATTCATTAGTTATGTATATTTATGATTTGTAATTATTAAACTATTAGTTTTTAAAGAATATTTTGTTAGGATTTTATTTAAAATTTCCAACCATGATTCTTATATTCTATAATATTGTGATTTAAAATTTTCTGACCACTGTTTTTGTTTTGATGCAACCTTGCTTAGACCAACAAAGGGAGAGGGAATATTATTTCTTATTGGGTATATATATGGAGCTTGAATCTTACTTATTATCTTATTTTAGATTCTGAATTTCAAGTGTCTGCACGAAAAAACTCATGGAGTGAACCTATGCTTAATTGATAGCTTCCTTGGTAAGGTGGTGATGATAGCTGCAAAATTAGGTTTTCGTTTTTCTCTCTTTTTTATGTTGGTGATGATAGATGCAAAATTAGGTTTTCATTTTTCGCCTTTTTTATATGTTGGTGATGATCAAGAGATAGTTCATATATGGTAGTCAATTATTTTTTCAATTTTAATTAACATAAAAAAGGGAGGAACGAAAACCCGATTTTGCAACTATCATCACCAACATGCAAAGGAACTGGAGAGTTTCTGAAAACATCCTATCAACCACCACAGTAAAGAAAAACAGTATCCCAATGGAACAGTATAATGAGAGATGAAAAGTCAAATAAAAGGGAACTTACTGATTTGAAGAAAAGAAAAGTTTTGTTTTGAAAAATGATATATTGATTTAAAAGTTAGAAAGTCTAGAACTTTCGTTGACAGAATACAGTTCGATCAAACCATGGTGAGTCAAGGGAATATCTTGTTTAGGTTTCATAAAATTTTCAGTCAATATGCTAGTGATTCTGGTAATGCAACAGTTGGATGAGTTAAGTATCAAAAGATTTTTTGATGAATTACAATTTCGACCTTTAAATCCTGTATATTCTAACATAGTAAATTGATTCCTCCATAATACAATGAGCATGTTGGCTCAGCCAAAATAAAAAGAAAATAGAAGCTGATTCTGAAAATGATAATCTTCTATGTCATTTTTTCTAGTTGAGAACCTAATGGAAACTGTTACTCCTCAATCTTCTGTGTGCTAGCCTTAATCAGTTTATCGAATCATTTTACCTTCTGTCTTTTCCTGTGTTGATCCCCAAATTGCTTAGAATTCCTATTTAGTGCCTTTTGTAGACTTTAATGGAACTGATTTTCCTCAATCTTATATCTTTGCTTATAAGATTGTATTGCTATGCTTATAAGATTTTATTATATTACATGTTCTATTCTTTTGTTTTTGGATTGTGACCTTTAATGCTTTACAAAAACAAACATGATGACTTCATTGGAAGTGGGTTTAGAAGATATATAATTAAGCTAGAAATGTTAAAAAACTCTCTTTTATTAATTTAATCCGTGAAAATGATTTTTTTATTTATTAAATGGGTGAAAATGACTTTCCAGCCACTTTTTCTTTTCTTCATTTTCTTTAATTCTCTTCTTTCTTTTACCATCAGATCAATGGTCTTTTAAGCTCATTTTTCTTTATTTCAAAACATTACATATGTAGAAGATGATGTTTGTCTTGAACATATTTAAATCAATTTATTTTAAATTAATTTAAATAAGATAATAGGATTTTGATATTAAAAGAGAGGGTATGTGTGGTTTTATGATTTTCTGGTTTTATGAAGAAAATATATATATATATATATATATATATATATATATATATATATATATATATATATTTCACATGATATGTGGCTAAGGTACATCAAGAACTCTTAAATTAGTATCTAAAACTATGTGGGATGTAGTTTATTTGAATTTTCAAAGATGCATAAACAGTCTTTTTTAACAGTTTCTTCAAATGGAGAATGTCATGCCCTGAACCTGCAGTTATGTCCATGACGATTTTGTTGCGCACATAGATTTTTAAAGCTGCAATCGTTAATAAAAATCGAGTGAGCTTGAAAGCTTAATCTAATCTAATCAACTATGGATTCAAAATAGGAAAAAATATATGTTGGATTTTACTCTTAAAATCAACCTACTTATAATAATAATTAGGTAAGTAAACAAACAAATATCAAGTAAATCTAGATCAAATATTTTGCAATATCAATAATTAAGATTCATCCCAAAAATAACTTCCTGCCCTCTCTACTGTTAGTTTTTATTGTTCAGTAATAATCTATTAATGTCGCTTTTATTGTAGATGGCTTCTGAAAACATTGATATATCTTTATGGGGTGTTGAGAGTAATTTTTTATCGATATCATGGTTATTGAGGTCAACAAGGGAAACATGAAAGATGGTGTGTTTCATAGAAGGATTTGGGATATCATTCTCAAAGAATTGAATTTGAAGACCAACAAGGTGTTTACATTGAAACAATTGAGGGAAAAATTTCAAAGGTTGCGTTTGAAACACCGTTTGTTTAGTCAATTACTTGAACAAACTGGGTTTGGTTGGAATGCTGAAAGTAATACTGTCACAGCCTTAGATGAGACTTGGGAAAATTACATTCGGGTATTGTCTTTCTCCCTAGTCTTACATAGTGTGGATTTATCTTACGAATATTTTTTTTAAATCGATAATTACTTTTATATCTTAAATTTTTTTCGTAGGCACACCCAAAAGCTTCCCAATTTCGTAAGCAAGGCTGTGAACACTATAAATTGTTAGGAATCCTGTTTAACAAGTCAACCGCCACAGGAATTCTTCACCATGCTTCAACCCAAGATCCACCTAATTCCAATGAGGAGAATGCATTGCATGAAGCTTTTCTCAATAGTGGCATGCATGTAGATGTTGATGTTGATGGAATTGGTAACCTGGATGACCTAAATACTCCAGTTGACCTTGAAAGCCCAAACACTCAGCCCACTCAGCCAGAACCTTCTGCTAAGCGGTCTAAAATCAATGAGAAGAAAAAACAGAAGGAAACTAGAAATAATCAATTGAGTGAAGTTTTTGCTTGTTTCATGGATGCCACAAAAGCAAGGACAGAAGCTTCTTTGGCTAGGGCTCAGAGGTATAGAGAGAAAAGCGTTGAGGTAACAAGTTCGATGGTTTCTGTTGATTATTCAGTTGCAGCGTGTTTGAAAATACTTGATGAAATGGAAAATCGGGTGGATGATGACACATATTTGAAGGCATTAGAGAAATTTACAGGTAATTTTGAGTTGAGGGAAGCATTCATTAAAATGCCTTTGGAGAGGAAGAATGCGTGGTTGGCTAAGATTGGTTGAGAGTAGGAGACATTGCATTTGGGTTTAAATTATGTTTGTGTTAAGGATATTATTTGTGAGTTGATGTGTGTTTATGTTTGTACTTGGATCTTTTTATTACTTTTTTTAACTTTATGGATGTTATGTTGTTTCTTTAGATTAAACTTATGCGTTTGACATTCCATGTATTGTTGGAATATGAATGATTAAAATTTTGTATATAGGTCTAATTATATTTGAATGATTAGAATTGTGTATACAGGTATAACTAGATTTGATAATTCATAAAAAACATGGGAGGTGCTGTCAATTTTTTTAAAAAATAGAATTAAACTTCAATCTATTTAGAATTGTGGAATATGAACTATACTACATGATAACCATAATGGGATTCTATTTTTTTGTTTAGGTTAAGAAATGGACAATTCAGACCCCAATAATTGTGGTAGCCAATCAAATTCATCAAGTTCGTCTGCTGAAGATGAGTATGAAATGCTCTCATTGTTAATGCTTACTATGTTTGCCGAATATGATGAAAAATTTATGAATAAATTACCTATGCGAACATCACGACTCAGTGGACATGAATATATAACCGAATTGTTAAATGGTCGTTCAGAGGTAGTTTATGAATTGTTTCGCATGGACAAAGAAACATTTATGCACTTATGTAACACATTGAAGCAATATAATTATATAGAAGACTCAAGGGATGTCACAGTAGAGGAAATGATGGTCATTTTCTTGTTTGTTATGGGGCACAATGTGGGGCATAGAGTTGTTGCTGATCGGTTTCAACATTCATTAGAAACAATTAATCGGCATTTTAAGATAGTGATGAGAGCAATGAACAAGTTTGCGAAGCACATAATATGTCCATCGAATGATCACGTGGTGCCTCCACAAATTAGACATGATCGAAGGTTTTACCCTTATTTTAAGGTAATGTATCATATGCTTGATTTTCATTTTATTAGTTTGGCTTTATATATACAATATATAATACCAATGAATGTTATCGTATGCAATTTAATGCTTCACCAGAAATGCATTGGCGCAATTGATGGAACGCACATCAGTGCATGGGCGCCAGCAGAAAAAGCTATCAGTTATAGGGGTAGAAAATCGGTTGTCACACAGAATGTGATGTGTGCATGTTCCTTCGACATGAAATTCACATACGTGTATAGTGGGTGGGAAGGTACAGCTAACGATTCACGAGTTCTTTTGGACGCTTTAACTCGATTGGATGCTCAATTTCCTTGGCCTACTAATGGTAAATCTATTTTAGTATTAATTTGAAGTTATATACTAATTGATTGATATGTACTAAGAGAATTTGTATGACTTATAGGTGAGTATTATTTGGTGGATTCTGGTTATCCATGTACAGCCGGGTTTCTTCCACCGTTTAGGGGTGAACGGTATCACTTAAATGAATATCAAGGTAGAACACGACAACCAACGGGTTATAGAGAACTATATAACTATAGGCACTCATCTCTACGGAATGTTATAGAACGTTGCTTTGGGGTTTTAAAGGCGCGCTTTCCAATTTTAAAAATGATGCCTAGATTCAAGCCTGCTAGACAACCTCTTATAGTTGTTGTTTGTTGTGTCATACATAATTTTGTACGCCAGTGTTCTCAGAGTGATCAACTGTTTAATGAATGAAAAGCAGAGGGTCATGAAGCAGAAAACGAAGGAGGTTTGAGCACATTGACAAATAATTATACAGTTGATTTGTCTGATGCGTCTGCAGCAGCTATGGCTGCATCTCGTGAGCTTATTGCCAATCAGATGTGGGCAGACCATTTTGGTATCTGATTTACTATATGGTAATTATGTTAATCTGTGTCGGTAAGATTTAGTTAATTTAACGTCATTATTTGTATTAATTTAGTGTTTTTTAGTTAATGAATTATGTTTTTTTTTTCTTAGGAATATTTTTCACATATTGATATATTATTTGACTTATAGGATATGAGGATGACAAACCAACCAAATTGGACTGTTGAGGCAAACCTGTTTGAATGAAGAATTTTGGGCCGTTCATTTTTATTTTATCAATTTATCAAAGTTGTATTTGATCAATGAATATTGTATCTTAAAGTTGTCCTCAACTATTTTATTTTTAAGAAGAAAAGTATGTCATCTTTTAGATATTGAACAAACATGAATATTATATTTGATGGGTTAGTTATTCAAATATTATCAAATTGTAAAAGTTGTATTGTTAATTTTATTTTTTTAAAGAATTTATTTAACAATCAAACATGACATGACAAAGGAAAGAGTGTTATCATGTTTGAGCGATGATATATAAAAAATATTAGCATTTTAAAAATAAAATAATATTAATTATTTCAAGTATTTGACGTGTGCTTAAAAAATTGTATTTAATAAATATGATAAATAAAATTAATTTTAGATATTAAAATTTAAACTGAAAGCTGAAAACAATTACAAGAAAGTGTAATCCAAACAGTTTTCTATTTTCAAAATAGTTTTCGAAAACTGATCCTCCAAACAACATTTCACTAAAAACTGTTTTGGAAACAGTTTTCGAAAACTGTTATCCAAACATGTTTTCGAACACTGAAAACTGAAAACTGTTTTCAAAAACTCTTTTCGAAAGCAGTTTTCAAACACTGAAATGAGAAAACTCTCCCCAAACATGCCCTTAAAGTTCTTCTAAGTTGGTGTTTTTGGGGCGATTTTGGACCTGCATCCTTGGGTCCTGCATTAGCTGTCTAGCAGGTTGTTGGTTGTCCTTGTCTGAATTCTCTTACCATTGTTTCAGTGCTGCTCTTTATGGATTGTAATTCCCTCAAGTGAACAACAAAATTTCAGTTGTCTAGTTATTTAGAAGTACGTTCAGTGGTGCTGTTATTTTGAAGATCCACCATGTTGGAAGTTTTTGTTTTGCTTTATCTTACAATCTCATATTTTTTCTGAATGAAGTTGGTCCCCAAAAATATTGTCTGATAATTAGCAGCATTTCTAGGTTGGGTCTCCTCGATCTTACTTCTTGATTACTGTGTTACTGTGAACAAGGCTACTTTGGTTTTCACTCTTTCTATTCTGAAGGGAGGATCATTTGAATTTGTAGAATACAAATTAGCGAACGGAGAGAAAAAAAAGGTAATAATCCATGACATTTGTTGAATTCTTCAGTAGTAATTTTTGACAGGAGGAAGATGTTATGTCTAAAGGAACAATGGCCGACCAAGCCTCCAAAGTGTCTGCTTTCCTTGTTCAGAAGAAAGACAGTTCAGACTTGGTGAAAAGTACAGGTTCTTTACCAACACCAACCAAGAAGAAGAATAAGAAGGGTGGACTTTCTATGTTCTTGAGTGGTGCTCTTGATGATGCTCCTAAAGATGCAGCTCCCCCTCCACCAACACCCAAAAGTGAGGGTCCTGCATGGGGTGGGGCTAAGATTTTGAAGGGATTTGCTTCTCTTCGTGAAATCCAGGATGAGCAAAGCAAAACTCAGTTGAACCAGCCAATTAAGAATAGAAATCAGGTAGACGATCTTTCCCATGTTAGAAATGAAGGAAAGATCCTATTGAGTTCACTTTTGCCTTCCAAGCCAATCCCGGTGTCTTCAACTCTAACAACACATGCATCTGATGGAGAAAGAAGCACGCCTCCTTGGGCTTCTTCTGAGACTCCTCCTCACCTTTCTCGGCCCTCTCTTAGGGACATCCAGATGCAGCAGGTATGTGAATTTACATCTCTCTCTCTCTCGCAGCTGATTCTTTCATAAATTGTAGGATTGTAAATGTGATTTCTTAACTTTTAATGAAATTTGGGTTTTAAATTCTCCTTTGTGTGCAATGACTACTATTCATCACTGCATTGTTTTTATGTTGACTGCCATTGGTGTCCTCGGAATTTCCGCTGAGCATTTTCGCTCCCTTTTGCAAAAATGTAAATTGTAATGTTCTTTTGTCAAAGCAGGGGAAAAAGCAGCAGAGTATTTCCCACAGTCCAAAGACAAGAACGGCTGGATTCTCAGTTACTATTGGACAGGGCTCACCATCAGATTCTCCTGGGCTGAACCGATGGTTCAAACCAGAGGTCGAAACACCCTCAACAATCCGTTCTATTCAAATTGAGGAGAGTGCTATGAAGGACCTCAAACGCTTCTACAGCAGTGTTAAGATAGTGAAAAACCAATCTTAAAGATCAAAACTCATCCTAATTTGTTTCTTTTTTCGTTCAATGCACTGCTGTAAATTCAACTGTACAGATTGTCTACCTGTACATTAAGCTCCTTTAATTTATAGAGTAGTTTCTCATCTTTTTATAATCCTCCTTACCGTGTGCTTATTTCTTCCCCCTTTTTTTTTGAAGATGTGGTGCTTATTTCTTAGTAGTAAAAGATAACTGGCTTTGCATTTACAAGGGAAAGATTAATTGGTTTTGAGTTTGAATTACTATGTGTTAGATATGTTGCAAGTCAAAGAAGGATTAATGGTCATGAGAGGGAAAATAAAATGGAGAAGAAAAAAATATATTAATATGGTGCATGTCAAAGAGAAGACTTAGTTTTCACATCAAAACATCAGTTACAAATTATTGAGGTGAAGTTTTCAACAAATCTTCTAATACAGCTTCTCACATTGATCAGTTTCCAGTCACATGTATGTTTCAAGAGTTGGTTTTATAGCACGTTCTGAATCGAGAGGACAATTATTATAAAGAAATTAAAGCATCATGCTCAAAAGATCACAAACTCATCCTTCATGTTTTCCTTTATTGAATCAAACACAAAATTATACATTTTGGACTGTTCATCTTCCTCGAGCTCTTTCATCTCCTCCTCAAGCTCTTATATCTCCACAGAACAGGGAAAGAACACGAAAAAATTGACGGCATCCAATAAACATAACTCCCAAATAATAATACATGTTTCAATATATATAAATATTAATTATTTTCTGATGACTTTGTACTCAAATCAATTTTCCAAACTCACCAACAATAATAGCTTGAGTCCGCACTTAAAAGATTTTCCATCTTCAAGAATGTAATGCACTGATTCTTCAGTTAAATCCCAGTGCGTTCAGTTTCTTTTCATACTGTTTGGCCCGCCGAAGTGCATCCAAAGCCTCAGCTTGTTTTCCTGAACGTTTCAGGTTCACTGCCTTTACCTTCTCTGCTTTGATCCGTTCTTCCAATTGACTCTTCTCTTGGCTAGAGATCTCACCCTTCACAGGCTCTGGTTTCACAGTTTCTGGTTTTTCTGGGCTTCGTGATACAAGATTAGCATCATCCAATCCAATCGCCTTCAGGGCAGATAAAAGTTGAGGATCGAGAAAATCTTCAACAACTGCATCATCTACAGGTTCTGGTCCACTAGCAGAAGACTTTGAGGAATCATGAGCAGCCAACTCATCCAACTGGGCTTCAAGAGTTTTGGCCAATTCGAACTCAGCTTCAGCTTCTTGCAATCGACCTTCCCTTCGCAGCTTCAGAGCCTGACGTTTGTGGCTGAGGGACTCTTGTTGCAATTTGAAACGATCTCGCCCAGACAATGGTTTTGGAGCCAGGTTGGATGCACTGTTCTCTTTTTGTCCGATGGAAGGAACATCTGATGTAGGTATCAACACATCATTTGGGCCATTTTTCTGCTTAAGGTTATCTTCCTCCAGACTTCTCTCCAACATCTTTGCTTGGCGTAGTTCCTCTCGAGCTTCAATCAATTTCCCTTCTCTCTTTAAAGCAACCGCCTTCCTCTTACGAGCCAAAACCTCTTGTCTAACTGAATCTTGGTTGTTCTGAGAAGTAAATCTCTGAACGGAATTTGCTTTGTAATTATTAGGCTTCTCATCCACATGAACCACTTCTCTTTTGTCAGTGGTATGACCATGTTTGCTTTGTACATCTTCATGGGGACTTGCCAAGGATCCCAACTGAAGATGGGGTTTAGCTAGAGAGGAAATTTCAGAACCAAAATTCCTTTTATCTTCCAGTTTTTCAGCTGGCACCTGAGACCTTATCCAGTCATCACCAGTCAATAAATCCATCATGTTTGTATACTGGCCAGGTGGAGGAGCAAATCTAGCACCTTCAGCAGTTACTACTTCACCTGAAACACCTATTTCACCCGAGGGATTCACTTCTCCTAATAAAGAATTGTTGTCTTCAATGAACTGAGATGTACTCGGAATCAAGGTAACAGAGTTCCTGAGGGGAGAAATAGCTATGAGACTTTCCTTTTTCCGTAAACCCATTGATGACTCGACAGTAGTGTCACTCAGACCACTTGTTGCTGTGGCTGAGCCTTTATTTATCTCCACCTCATTATTATGAGTCCCATGCTTCTCATGGTTAATTAACGATTCAGAACTCCCAGATTTCTCATCTCTAGACACATCAGGCATAAGTTCTTTCTTGGGGGTTTCTAATTCTTCCATTTGGGCTTCCAGTACCTTTGCCATTTTCAACAATTCCTCAGCCTCTTCAGTTTCCCCTTTACGTCTAAGGGCAAGTGCTTTTCTTTTCAAACCCAAAAGTTCTCTTTGGATTTCGCCCTTACTTTTTGGTGCTACAGCTGGGCCAGCAGAATGTAAAGGGTTACCAGCAACTTGTTTGGCCTTGTTTTCTTGCATGGTTACATGATCAAGTTCTTCATCCTTCCATCCCAAATTCTTTAGCACTGATAATAGTGCCGGGTCATGCATATCCTTTTCGGTGACATCTTCTTCATCTCTTTCATCTACTACACTTTCAAGAGCAGGATCACTGAGTTTGTCCTTCAGGTGATTAGAGTCAGCATAAAAATTCTTAGGTGCTTCCATCTCTCCCATCTGGGCCTCTAATGCTTTTGCCGTTTCCAGAACTTCCTCAGCCTCATCAGTCTTTCCTAGTCGTCTCAGAGAAAGAGCCTTCCTTTTCAGCCCTAAGAGTTCTCTCTGCATTTCAGCTTTACTTCTTCTTGGTGGCACAGCTGGAATTTTAGGAGCAGCTCGAGTTTCAGAGGCTTCCGTAATTTGGCCAGAATGAGTCTCCTCTTGCTTAGAAGGTTTCGATGAAGAATCTGTATGTTTATTATCTTCATCATTCCATCCTAAGTCTCTTAAAAGTGAAAGGTATTTTGGGTCATGCATTTCTTGATCCGTTACATCTAATTCTTCTCCAACAAGCAGATTTGCAGAGGTATCAGGCTGCTCATAAGTGCAATCCAGGTCCTTAATATCAACAGTCACCTGTGCAGACTTCATCTGTGAAGCACTGTCCATCTCTTCAAGCTGATGCTCAAGAACCTTTCCTTTCTTCAATTCTTCCTCTGCCTCATCCAATCTACCTTCCCTTCTTAATGCAAGAGCCTTCTTTTTCAAAGCCAGAAGCTCTTTCTGAATCATAATTCTACTTTTTGGTGCAAGTTTCAAATTCATGTCTTTCTTGGCATCAACATTCACATCAGCCACTTTAACTGACTTTGATGGTATGTCTGCAGTTTCAGAATTGAAACTTTCAAGTTCCTTCTCAAGCAACTTTGCCTTCTTTAGCTGCGCCATTGCTTCTGCAACGTTACCTGCCTGTTTTTTATTAAGAGCATCTCTTTTCAAGGATTGAATTTCAGTTGATAATGCTTTCCTGTCAACAGAAGCAGACTGTGGCACAATGTTTTCAGGGTGACCAGAATCCTCAGACCAACCTAATGATTTTAGAGAAGCAGCTATTTCTGGGTCCATCATATCTTCATCTGTCACATCAAAATTACCATCACCAAGATCATCCACAGTGCCCACAAGGTGATCAAAGTCAAAATCATGCTCCTGCTTGTATTGAATTGACAAGTCATCTTGTTTGTCCCCGTCCATGCTATGGATTATTGCAGATATCTCATCATCAGAATCTTCGGCTCCAGCCAAGAGTTCCTGTTCTTCAAGTTGCTTCTCTAAAACTTTAGCTTTCTTTAATTCTTCCTTGGCTTCTGCAAGCTTTCCTTCTCGCTTCAACGTAAGAGCCCTTTTCTTATAAGCAACAACCTGGGTCTTGTCAATTCCATGAGTACCCATATCTTTATTAGTCCTCTGAGAAGCTTCTCCAAGTAGAGAAAAGAGTTCACCCTCCAAACTCATACTTGCTGGTTTTTTACCTTCATTATGAAGATCCATATCAGACCACCCCAATTCCCTGAGTTCAGCAGCAAAATCATCCTTTTCTTTACCCACTTGAGGCAGAAGCTTATTTTTTCTGCCAGATTCTTTAGCACCATCCTTACTGTGGATCTCAGACAAATCACCAGATGTCAATACCTTTTTACGGTTTCTTCTTCTAGATATCTCCAATGCCTCAGCTTGCCTCTCAAGTTCCTTCCCTCTCTTAAATGCTCTAAGAGCTTCATCTGATTTCCCATCTCCTTTAAGAATTTTGTACTTTTTCTTTTCCTCCAATGCTTGTTGACGCAATTCGTCAAGACTAGCTGATCCTATCTCACTCTGGACATTATTCCGTTCATCAACAGACTGACTTCTATGTATTTCTCCTCCCTTATCATGTGTGGTAGTTTGTTGAATATTTGAGCAGGAAGCACTACTACTTGCTCTTTGAATACTGGAAACCATGTCCATATTGGACATTAGTACGGGTGAAGAAGATTCCTTTACTTCAGTACCTAGAATCTGGTTCAAAACTTCATCCTCATACTTTGGTGCCTGTTTTGAACTACCTGCATAAAAAGGATTCCAATTAGGGGGAAGCTACAATTCAATATGAAAAGTAAATCTTTATTGTCTGTTAATTCAGACAAACAAATGAATTAGTGACAAACATTTCTTCTACAGAATTTATTATCATGACAAATTCTTTCTGAGTATTCCTACTTTGTAGTCATTTTACCAAATCCACCAAGTCCATAGGTCGCAGTTATTCCTTCAAAATCATAGCACTAACTAACAGAGCCTACTCAGATATCCATTCACAAATGATAACAACATAACCTAACTTAACTCAAGTAAGCCTCAATGCAAAAGTTAGACATTCAAAATGAACAAAAAGTAGGAGTGATCATTTATTTTTTGCATTGAGACAACAATGGAAAGAGAACTATAATGCAAAATAACCACCCACATCAGACAAGCAGAAAGTACCTCTCCCAGCTCTATTCTTGTATCCATGCCGCATCTCAAAACGGGCTGCCTCTTCTAGTTTCTTACAAGGTTCACATATACGCACAGGTGAATCACCCTGTCCACGTAGAACCATTCTTTGCTGGCTGCAGCTGTTGCAAAACAAGCCCCCACACCTTCGGCAGTGATGCTGAAAATACAGAACGCATTCTTCAAGAATTCAAAGACCAATAAAGAAATATATATCGAATATAAACTCATGTCTTATAGTAGACTCATTCAAGAAAATTAAAATGAATTAATAAATATACAAATGAATTTTTTACAAAAACCACAAATACCATATGAGTCTAATTATCGGTATGCCATATGCATCAGCAAGAGAGATTAACACCAGATTCCAACAAAGCATACATATTCCATTAAAAAGTATCACACGTAAAGCATTCCAAATTCAAGACTAGCATAATTTACTAATCACTGTACCTACACGAGCACATTCCCAGCATAAGCATCTCTTTCAAACATTAACAAGAAAAAGAATCTTGAATTTATGCAAACTAAAGTACAAACCATCCATTACTTTCACCATAATCAATCTAAATCACTCAAAATTCTCATCAAATTCATGTACGGAACCCAAAAGCAAAAAAAAAATGTGAGATAGGTTTTGAATAAAGCAGCAAAATTATGAAATAACAACAAAAGGATCAACTGATCAAGAAGGAGATTGAAAAACAGAAAGCCAAAAAAAAGTTTTTTTTTTAAATAAAAAAAAACCTTGCGATTGATGAAAGTGAACTGAGAGGAACATCCTTGGCAATGTGTAGCATCAACCACCCAATTGTTCCCTCTCAACGATGGCTTTGCCGGCAACCCGATCTTCTCCAACATAATATCCCCTTTTTTCTATTCAATTTTCCCGGTGAAAATCAAAATCGAAGGAAAAGAAGAGAAAAGAAAAAGGAAAATCAAAGGCCAGTTTCCTTTATTCTTTGATTAACAGCTTCGTAGTTTTTCCAAACACAAATCTGATGAGAGAGAAGTGATAAAGTTGATAAAGAAGGACGACGGTTGGGGAAATTGGATTTATTTCATTCAACAGAAAGAAAAATGAACTGATGAAGGACCCAGGAAGGGATCAATGCTTACTAATTCCAATCTTGGTAAGATGGAGGAATTCTTGGCAAGAATTTTTGGGTAAGATGAGCTTCGGTGCTTTTTAGATTAAATATTTTCATGTCCTTGCTTCACTCTTCGTCTCGTCGAACCCAGTCTTTATGGTGCCGTACGAAATTTCATAACTAGACAATAAATAATAAAATTTTATACTACATATTTTTCATTTTAAAAATAAATAATAAATATCACAGTGTACTATTATAATTATTTTTTAATATTAATTTAGTAATGCATTCAAAAATTTTATATTCATTTTTATAAAGTTCATAAGTATTTAGGAATTAATTTTTATAATTTTAAATTAAAAAATATTTTTAAAATTATAATTAAAATTGTTTCAAAAAATTAATTGTAACATTCATTTGAAAGAGTATCAAATTTTGTAATTGAGTTTTCATTTTTCATAATTAGGTATTTTTAATATGATAACAATAAAATAATTATGCAAAGCTCGTATAATCGCATAACATTTTCTAATGGATTTTATCTTTTTAAAATTTTATTCTTTCAAAAATTCTTTTTCTAATTGAACATTTTCTCATTCTAAATTTAACAATTACTTTCTCTCTCTAAAATCTAAACTTATCAATCACCTTTTTTTATCTAAAACAAAATCTATATAAATCTTTACAAATATTTGTTCTTCGTGACCATCATTTTCATTTTAAATATCTATTGTTGAAGAATTTTATTTATTCATTCTATCTAAATCAATGTCTTTATCTATTTCATTTCTTTGTTAATTGATATTTCATAAATCTAATTTATTGTTTGCCAATTGTATGTATCAACGTAAACCAAACAATAATATATTATATTTTTTGTAACGTGGATCTCATATTTTGTAACTTAAATAGAGTATTAGTATCAAATTTTATAATTTATCTTTTGTATTTCATAATTCAGATATCATTATTTCATAACAACTAAAAAGTACTAATATCAAATTTCGTAACTAAACCTTTATATTTCGTAATTTTTTGTATCCTAAATATTTTTTGTAACTTAACATTCACAAAAAATATGATTAAATTTATAAGCAAGCCTTCATATTTCGCAATCAATATTTATGTATGTTTGGTTGCATGAAATTGAAATTGATTTGAAATTTAATTCTATAAAATTGTAATTCCATATAATTAAAATTTCAATTTCACTGTTTGAATCTAATTTAAAATTAATTTGAAATTCACTTGAAATTCAATTTATTTAATTATAAATATTTGCATATGCTTCTTCAATTATTCCACAGTCATATTACATGGTTCAATTAGCTCCAGAGGTTTTCAAGGCATTACTGTAACTTTCAGTAGGTGGTGAAGTTTAGTAAAATTTTCAGCGGATTCATGATTGAAAATTGCAATTAATTTATCTGTTTTTTAAAATTTCAGGGGGTATTATCGATGTAGTAGCTCAAAGGGCTGCCCAACTAGAAAACAAGTTGAGAGGAGCCGTGTGGATTACAGTTCAAAGGGCATTACTATAACTTTCAGTAAGGGTATACCTGGTATTGGTTAGAACTTAAAATTTTAGAATTAGAAATTTCTTGTTTTGCTTTGAAATTGAACCCTTTGAAATTATAATACAATTCTAAATCCAATGTTTAATAGTGTAATCAAACAATAAATTTGACATTGAATCTTAATTCTAATATCAAATTGGTGTATCGTAAATATTATTCGTAACTTAATTTTCATACTTCGTAACAACATAATTTTTGTAACCATAAAATACCATCATTTTCATATTTTGTAACTTGTTTTTTTATTTTCATAACCTAAATTTTCTTTCATAACTCAACCCCTCAAATTTTGCAATTTATCATTTTTCATATCTAAAAAAAAGTTATCAAATTTAGTAATATTGACCTCATACCTCGTAATTAAGACATCATTTTCGTAACAAAAAAAATAAAAAAACTATATCAAATTTCGTAAGTTATCAATTTTCTTAACTTTCATCATTAATATGAAATCACACGAGTACCATTTGGTATGGGTGAGCAACCAACCCAATCAAACTGTTAAATCGATTCAAATTGGTGCAATGAGTTGAGTTGGATTAAGTTTTTTAGATATTGAATTAGATTTAGGTTGAAAAAATGCAAAATGCACCGGTTTGAATTGGATCACGAGTTTAGATTTTTGCAATATGACCCAAGTTGATAATCTAATCATTATATAATTATATTTTACATATACATACACATATGTGTGTGTCAAAAGTAACCCTAAATTTTCTAAATCTCTAATCAATTCAGTGTTGTGGTCAATTTGTATTAGTATTGGTTTTTACTCCCAAAATTTTGTGATTTATCCAAATTATGAATGATGCAAAGAGGACAAATCCAAAAAAAAGGAATAATCAACAAGTATGAGCATTATTAATCTTATAGTTGACAAAATTTTGTTACTCATGCTATTTAGTAATGTGTTAACTGTACTCATGTTGTTTATTAATATATTTGAATTAATTTTGAAATAAAAATAAATAAATTGGCAAACCAAATCAATCTAATCTAGTTTGATTAGGTTGGATCAGATAGGGTTGGAAGATTCGAGTTTTCTGGGATTAAGTTGGGACAAACCTAATCCTAATCTCTCAAAATTTGTCACAGCCCATGGATACATAATTAATCCCACCAGTTGGGACTGATATTTTTTTTCAATGACCATTTTACTCTCCCTCATTTTTCTTCCTTGCGACAGCTTTCCTCCCCCGCGCCTCCCTTCTCCTTCTCCTTCCTCCCTCGCGCCTTCCTTCTCCTTATCACTTGTCCTCCGCTGTAGAAACAGTTCTTTTACTTTAATATTTTTATTTGAATTACTATTTAAATACCTTGTGTTGATTGTGAGAATTTAATTATAATTGGAAATGAGTAGTTTCTTTAAGAAACATGAAAGAGAATTAAGAATCATTGGGTTATAGTGGAATTAGTATTAAAATTGAGGAGTTTTGGTGGCAAGGTAATACAAGTTATAAGAGAGGGTTAAATGAGCCTTTTTACCTCTTAGTATAAATAGATTGAATAGAGAAAAAGAGAGAGACAACTCTCATTCTTGGCTCACTCTCAAAATTTCTAGAACTTTCAAGACTTCTCTACTTTCTTCTTTTCTCTTAACTTGTATGCTAGAAGAATTGAGGATTTGGGATGAAAAATACCAAGGATTTCTTGACTCAATTTCTCTGTTCTTGTACATAAATTGTGTAGAATCTAGTTTCAATTTATTTAATTTAAGTTTTTATTGAAGAATTTGAAAGAGAGACTCTAAGGGTTTTAAAATTTGTTCTTGTAAGTTGATTTTATGAGTTTAAGTTCAAAATTTTTGCATTTGAAAGCATTTTGAAACGATTTGAAGAGAATATGGGTTTTTAGGTTTCAAGAATGGGTTTTTTTTTTTGGGATTTATGCTTTTTTAGTTTTTAAACTTGAAATTTGTTATGGATATTGTGGGGTTTTGTCTTAAAACCTTAAGGAAACACTTATATGTCAAAGGATTTGGGAAATTCTGAGTAAATTATGGTTATTTTGAAGGAAAAAGTTAAATTTTCTCGGGTATTTTTGCTGAAATCAAGTAACCAGTCGACTGGTAGCTTCATCTAGTCGACCGGAGGACTTATATCAGGGGTACCAGTCGACTAGTATAAGTACCCAGTCAATTGGATAATGGGTAGAAAGTTTCTGGACTTAATTGAGTCGTCTGAAAGTTATATATAGTCGACTGAAAGAACAATACAGTCGACTAGATCAGCTTATTCTCAAAGAAAATCAAAGTTTTTCTTATATTTCAAGGTTTCAACTCCTTTTAAACTATTACAAATGAATTATGAGTTAGAAATAGAGTTAAATTGTTGTAAGAACACCAAGAAAGAGTAAATACTTTGAGTTAGGACATAATTTTCTTTCTTTACTTTCTTTCTTAGTGTAATTAAGTGTTATGATTATGTAAATCTTATTTTGATTCGTTAAGTAATATCTTCTATAGGTGAAATTGAAGAATGTAATAAGGGTAAGGAAATAATTCGAGATTAAGACTCGATTCTCAAGGTGAGATTAGTTTACTTTTAGTAAACGTGAAGGTTAATAAAGAAAAGATTAATACTTATGAAAAGTATAAGTTATGTCTTTGTATAAAATGAGATAATGAGACTCCTTATGTTTGCATATAAGTAAATGGATGGAATTGGAATGAAGATTGTATTATGTTTGCATTCATTATATCACGTGTTGATTTGACGGTATGTTATAGAGAGGAGAGTGATGGGAGAAATTGCGGTAGGTCTCTTCCCATGAGGGGTGTAAGGGTATTGAAGAAACTTTGGATATTTAGGACCCCACCTGAAATATTGGTGTATGGGATCCGAAATTTGTGAAATTGTGAATGACTGATTGAGAATGATGTACCGGTACGTGGGGAGATGTCCCTATTGTATTATTATTATTTTTTTTGAAATAATTGAATTATGCATCATTTCATATTACATTGTACATTATGTGAAAATGATTTTATTGGCCCAAGAAGGGTGTATGAATTGATAGTCCCATGAAGGGTGTGTGATTTGATTTACCTATGAAGAGTATATGTTTGATTTGCCTATTAAGATGCTTGTAATACTTTTGTATATGGATAAATGAAAATTCTTAATATTGTAAGAATAATACTTGATTAAATAAGGATTTGAAAGCGATTAATTTAAGTAAAAGTGAGTACTCACTGAGCTTTATAGCTCACCCCCTCCTATTAATTTTTACAGGAAGTTTTTTAGAAAATCTTGGAGTTTAGGCAGTGATTTGTGAAGATATTGAAATCTCTTAGGTTGCTCCACGTGCGAGAGTTCCTTGTCTAGTTCTTTTGTATAAGTTTGAATATGTATGTAGTTTTTTCATGTATAAAAATCAACCATCAAAGGTTGTGTCCCTTGAGACACCATGTAATCTTTAAGTGATATGCTTAAAGCCTTTGATATAATTAAATGAATATTTCATATAATATTATGTATGTGAGGAAACTTTTGTTATTATGTATGATTGTCCATGTGCTCAGTTCTGAAAAGTATTTGATACCGTTCTAAGTAGGGCCCACTTGGGATGGGTCATTACATTTTTTTGTATAAGAGCTTTAGGTTTAAAGATTTTGTAGACTATTTGAGTCTAATGTTTTTGTTTCTAAATGAGTTCTTTCGTATAGGGATCAAGGATGTCACGTGGACAGAATAGAGGTAGAGGTAAAGGCGTGGGACGTGCCTTCCAACTCGAGGGAGGGGATGACCCCCATTACGAAGGAATATAGAACCTGTAGTTCCTGAGTAGGAACATGTTTGCAGCGCATCGGGTACTACTAATGAGGCATATGAGATACTAGTGAGAGAGATAAATTACGAGAAGCAATAGATAGAAGCATGGAATTGGAACGTAGATTGAGGGAGCAAGATAGACAAGCTCCAGATTTACCAGAAGGTCAAGTAGATATCCCTAGAAGACATAGTGTTAAGATGAGACAAGATGAAGTGAAAAGAGAAATAGAAGGGGATATATTCAATCGATTCAATAAACTATCTCCACCCAATTTTACAAGTGCTAAGAATCTTCTAGAAGCTGAGAAATGGATTAAGAAGATGGAGCATCTATTCGAAGTATTACTAGTTTCAGACAGACAAAAAGTTTCCTTCGCATCATTTAAGTTTGAGGAGGAGGCGCCGAGCTGGTGGGATGACTTTTTTCCAATGCATAGGAATGATGTTGATAAACCATTGGTGTGGATAAGGTTTAAGGAACTGCTTTATAATAAATATTTTCCTGATTTCTTTATAGCAAAATTAGAAATAGATTTTATTTATCTAAGACAAAATGCTATGATATAACCCAATATGATGGAAGGTTTATTGCACTATCCAAATTTGCTCCAGAATTTATAGATACTGAAGAAAAGAAAAGCAAAAGGTTCCATGAAGATTTGAATTATGAGATTCTGTAATACTCATAATCGTAAAGTAAGGGTAAAAAAGTAATTTAATAAACATAACATGAAATTTAAATAATATATTTACGTGAAGGATTCAGTATTGAATAAAATAATTCTTTTGAAAAAAAAAAGAAAAAATGACGCGTGGGGGCGTAGTTACAAAGAAAAAGAAAAAAAAAGAAAAAGAAAAAAAAGGGTTATGTAAAAAACAATAGTGAGCCACGTCTCACTATGCGTGGCAGCTGAGAAATGGGGGGAGGGGGGGGGGGGGGGGGAACTACTAAAGCAAAAAAATTTGTTTATATATAAGTTTTGCTTTACTTTAGCAAATCTTTGGTTTTCTCCTTCCCTACTTTATTTCTTTAAACACTAAGGGACCCAAAAAAAAGGCTGAAAGAGCAAAATTTTGAATGAGTTTACGGAGGAATTTTATAGAATGTCACGAGAAGCTATCAAAAAAATATAAGATAATAACATGATGTTTATTTTTGAATTTTTAGCATTTATAAAATTTCCTGAAAGTCAAAGTGGGAATTTTCAAAGGGTGTGGTTTATGAAGAATTGAAGAAATAATTAGAAATTTAATACAAATATTATATCAGGTGTTGACGATTGGCAACCGGGGAAAATTTCTGAGAGGAACGGAAAAGGCAAAGAGGTGATCCACGGGTAGCTTTATGTGCTACATGATGAATTAGATTTACTTTAAGTAATCTAAATAAAAATCAAAATTTAGTGATAATATTAAAATAAATTATTAGCTTATGCTTTGGTGGTAGATAAAACTTAATTGATAGGTATGATATAAATATTGGACACATAGAAAATTATTATGTGAAAAGAAATATTATTAGAATAATGATTTGATTTAATAATGATGGTGATAAATAAATTCTTTACGAGTTTTGATTAATAAATTGATGTGATATAGGAGGAGAAGAAAATTGTGAAATTTATCAAGCAGAAAGTTGAGGAAAGACCGGACAGTTAATTTAAATATTTTGAATTCATGTGGTTTTTATATTACTGTTCATATGCATATTTCATATCATTGTTCATATGCATATTTTATATCATTGGTCATATGTTTATGCATTAAATAAGCGAACCGAAAGAACCGAAAAGGGACCGGTCTAATTGAAAAACCATGACAGCCGGTATATGCTATAAGTAAATACCGTTACAGCAGGGATAAGCTGTAAATAAAAGAACCGAGAGGGGCCCAGTCTAAGATAATAAAAACATGTCGACATGTGGGAAGACGTTCCTATAATAATAATTCATGCATTGCATCTGTTTTACATGTTGATATTTTTACTGAATGTTCTTGATGTTACGCATTTATTTGTAGACAAACGAGTCTCAGAGAGAGACAGTTGTAGTGAGAAAAAGACATAGAAATATGATATGATAAGAATTATTTAAATGTTAGACTTTATGCTACTATCCAGTTATATGAGAGATAAATAATTAAATATTAAAGGACTATTTATGCAATTTGAATACTTTTAGTAAATTTAATTCACTGAGCTTGTGAAGCTCATCCCTCATTGTATATTGATTTCAGGTAACAGGCAAGACAAATAGTCTGGTGGGTTGAGAGTCAGACGAAATCATTTTATGTAAGCTACGTACGTGTCAACATCCTCAAACAAAAGAGAAAATGAAATAAAAATTTTATTTGTAAATATTCATGCATTTTACGTTGTATATTATGTTTAAATTAATATCAAGTTGATGTACCTCCCCTGTTGAGGGTTGATGGTTACAGTAAAAATTTCTGTTAGTTTTATTTTTTTCTATTGTTGCATAAATGTGTCGTGCTAGGATTTTCAAAATGTAAAAAGTAAGAAACTGGAAGATTAAAATAAATAATATTTTAAATAGTCTAAGGATGTCACGTGGATGTACTAGAGCTAGAGTTAGAGTTGTTGATTTGAGAGGGCGTGGAAGGCCCCCAATATTTTTGACAAGTTGAGGTTGAGTATGAATCTGTGGTTCCTAGAAGGAAACATGTGATTAGTATAATTGATATTGGTAAAGGTGTGAGAGAATATGAAGTTGAAAGAGATAAGCTAAGATAAACTCTTACACATGCTCTTGAGAAAATGAATGTAACAAATAATAGAGTTGGTAGCTTATAGCATAGACTTGATAAATAGGCTTGTGCAGTGCCTAAGGTTATTGTAAATCTAGTAATGGTAAATGTTCAAAAGGGAAAGGTGAGTTTATGCACGAGATACATAGAGATTGTTTTGTTAAATATATTAAGCTGAATGTCTTGTTGTTTAAAGGATCTATGAATCCTTTTAAGCCTGAGTTTGGAAGAGACATATAGAGAGATTTATTTGTTATTTTACCAATGACTATCAAGCAGAGGGTCATCTTTGCTACGTTCAAGTTAGAGAGAGAGGCCTTAGAATAGTGGGAGGATATTCTTCACAAGGTAAGTACAGATATTGATAGAACCTTAACCAGGAATAGTTTTAAGGAGGTTTTCCTTGATAAATACTCTCCTTAGACCTTTAGAGCCCAACAAGGTAGAGATTTTATTTATTTGAGGAAAATGGGTTGACTGTGGCTCTGTATGATAGCAATTTTGTAGTCTTATCAATGGTTGTATCGAAAATGGTAGACCTAGAGGAGAGGAAGTGTAAGAGGTTCATAGATGAACTATGTTTTAAGATTTGATCAAAAGTATCTTACATGAGACATATGAATTATGTCAGATTAGTGGATATAATACTTCAGATCCAGAAAAATGTGATAGAAATTAGAGGTAGGAGGAATTGGTGAAAGAGGTCTAGATTTGAGAAACCTAGAGGTGGTGCTAGTATGAATGTGCAGAGTGAGAGACCACCCAGAGGAGGCGTTCTTGGTCATAGAGAATTGAAATACAAAGTTAGAGGCAAGTAGGATCTGTTACTTCTGTAACTTAGAATACTATCGGTGGGATCTTTAGATTTGGGAGACAGGTTATGGGAAACTAGGAGTCATGGCAGAGGAAGTAAGTATGCCACCAAGGGGAAGTGGTAATTTGATATATGATTGAGAGACAAAAGTTTGTCATAGATATATTCAAATATGATATTTATCCCATAATTGTTCTAATTTGATGTGCTTTGTTGATAAGTGTTTAAATAGTCATATTTAAGCCCCTTAATTTACACTTGTTAGGCTTTTTGTTTATATATTTTAGTAAATTCTACTTCATTTTTGTGTTTTTCATAGGTCTTTGGAGAAAAGAAGACATTTTGGAACTCTAAGGAACAAAAAGTGAAGATCTACAAACTAACAGAGGTGCGCTCTCTTGTGATTGAGCGCACAGGCACTCATGCACACACTTAGAACGCTCGAGCGCAGACCCATTTGATCGAGTGCACACGCACCAGAGGCGACAGAGCCAGATTTGGAAAGAAATCTCCGGACCTTAAATTGGAAATTAGGGTTTCGGGACAACCTTAGAGCCCTATATATAGACTTGTAAAACACAGAAAATAGACAAGGTATTTTAACTTTTGATTTTTCTTAAAGTTGTAAGCTTTGGAGGAGAATTGATGACTCTTCTCTCGGGTTTATTCCTTCTCCTTTATTTTTATTTTACGAATATGTTTAGCATCACAACCATGTGTAACTGAACCCTAGTAAGGCTTGGTTAAAGCCCTAATTATGTTTAACCAATAATTCAGTATTAGCACCTTTGCAATATTTATGCTGTGATTCTTGATTTGATTAATGCTTGTTTTTATTTAAATTCCTCATATGTGTGTGTCTGATCAACGTATACATGTGGTATAGATTAGTTAGTTGAATCAATTTGGATGACCGAGTCATGGGTTCAACAATAGTAACAAAAGATATCCACGCCAAATTCTTAGGTTAATCAACATGGAAAACCAGGAGTGGACCAAGCCCTAGGTCTCATGTGGTTGTCGATTTCCACAGACCTTATGCTATCTTAAGGAACAACTCAGTATACACCATGCTGAATCCCTTAAGAGAGAAAAGAGTTAGAGTATACGCCATGCCTAACTCATTGTATGGGGAAATCAATAGCCTAAGGAGCGGACCAAGCCCTTAGGTTGACAACAGCAGGTATTCATAGCATGAGCAGAGCATTGGCATATTGTTTTATTGGGGTAGCATGATTAGTGGTGGATACCAAGTCCCTACGCCTCTATCATTATTAATCTAGACTTTATATTTATTTCTATCTATTTTTACTTTGTGAAATTAATTCTAAATCGAAATTCACCAATCCCTGTGGAAATGATCTCGCACTTGCACACTATGCTACTGTTGACCTTGTGCACTTGCAAGTAAAACAAGTTCGATTATTTGCTTAATAATTTAGGTAGATAAACGCACAACAAGTTTTTGGCACCGTTTCCGGGGATTGCGCTAAATTTCTGTTTAAAATTATTTTTGTTTAAGTTTTATTATTTTTGTGTTTATTTTATCAAAAATCTAATTTTTCTTTCTTTTTATTCTCTGTTTTATTATTTTATTTTGTTTTATTTTATCACAAACCTAATTTGTCTTCTTTTCATTTTCCGTTTTTCTATTTCAGATCTGCAGCAGAGTTGTTCCTAGCCTTGCGATCGAGCGCAAGCTCAAGTGCGATCGAGCGCACTGCTGCGACCGAGCGCATATCAGGGTGTGATCGAGTGCAAATAGTCCAGAGACTACCCGAGAGACAGTAATGAAGTTGCTGCACCGAAGTATTTCAGCTGATTCATGCAAGGGCTTCGATCCAGGAACCCAACCTTCTTTCCACTCGATCCAGAGCTTGAACGGACCATTCAATAGAGGCCTAGAGACAACATTGGGAAGGAGGAAGAAGAATTCAAGGGAGATACAGAAATGACGGAACAATTTGAAAACCAACAACCATATGAGCGAAGACCTATGAAGCAATCCTTCATCCCACGAAACCTCGACCAGCCCTCATGCATTACTTATCAACTAGAGGCGGAAGGCAATGATTATATATCTCCGCAAATACTCAGTGCATTGACTCATTTCAGGGGTACACCTGCTGAGCATCCACACTTGTACCTTCGGGAATTCTTTGACCTATGCAAATTTTAGCATATCCATGGCCTAAATCAAGAGGGAATCAGGTTAATTCTTTTCCCTTTTTCATTAAAAGATAAAGCTAAGTTGTGGTATAATTTATTGCCTATAGATTCTATCAATACTTGGGAGGAGCTATCTAGTAGGTTCCTAAGAAAATTTTTCCCAACACAAAAGACAAGGCAAATGAGAAGGGAGATTCAATCTTTCTAACAGAAGGATGAAGACCTTTTCTTTGAGGCATGGGGACACTTCAATGAGCTGCTACTCAAATGCCACACCACAATCTACCTCAAGATGAGCTGGTACAATCTTTCTATGAAGGTTTGAGTGATATTAATCAAAGTATTATGGATTTAGGTTATGGAGGTGTGTGGATGGAGAAAAGTAGTGAAGAAGCCATGAAGCTTTTTGAGACTTTAAGCGAGCACACCCAGCAATTATCATTTAGAGGAAGACCAAGAGTAAAGAGCAAGGCTATGCATAAAGTGAACTTAAATGATGGATCTCCAAATTAGATGGCTGCCGTGGAAAGAAAGATAAATATGCTTGTAAAAACCATGACTGCTAAGAATAGCCCACCTCGACCACAAGCTACACAACTCCAGGTATGTGCTATATGTTCTCATTTTGATCACACTACTGAAACTTGCCCTTTGTATTCATTTGCATATCCAAAGCAAGCAAACTATGTGGGACCAAACAACTATGCTTCCAAGAATAATGCATATGCAAATACCTATAATCCTGGATGGTGGAATCACCCATGAGGCAACAATAAAAATTCCTTGACCCTTTAAGAGTAGCAAAGGAACTCCCAACAAGTAGCTCAATCAGTTCCAGAATCAAAGGAGAGTAACTTAGAAAGTCTTGTGATGCAATTGACAACTCAGCAATAACAATTGATGACTTCACAAGAACAGTTCATGGCAAAGGAAAGATAATTTTGGACTGAGAAAAGACAAACCAATGCAAATCATGAGCAAGCCATTCAAAGATTGGAGGTCCAAGTGAGGCAATTGGCTAAGGAGCTAAGTGAAAGAAAGTATGGTGAACTTTCAGCCCAAACAATACCTAATCCAAGAGGACATCAACAACTGAATGCCATGACAACTCTCAGAAATAGTAAGATCATAGGAGCTGATGAGCCTACACAAACATCTCCAGATAGAGTGTCCACATCAAAGGTAAGTGAAATGGAGAAGTGGAATGCACCACCCTTACCTTAAATATTAGTAAAGCCTAAAAAAGAAAGTAAGCTGCTTGATATTTTTGAAACTTTGCGGAAAGTAAAAATAAATATTCTCTTATTAGATGCAATTTAACAAATACCTGCTTATCCTAAAATTTTGAAAGATTGTTGCACTCATAGGAGGAAGTTTCGGGAACATGGGACAGTAGCTTTAACGAAAGAGGTAAGTGTTGTGCTATTAAGAAAACTACCACCAAAACTGAAAGATCCAAGTAGTTTTACCATTCTTTGCAAGATAGGTAACCAGATTTTTGACCATGCGTTATTGGATCTAGGGGCAAGTGTTAATTTGCTGCCATACACGGTATTCGAGACACTAGGTTTGGGGGAGCTTCAACCAACTTCCATCACCTTGTAACTGGCAGACAAAAGCATAAAAAGACCAAGAGGTATTATTGAGGATGTCTTGGTAAAGGTAGGTCCATTATTTTACCTGCTGATTTTATGTATTAGATATGGAAGAATCTCCTATATGCTTGTGCCCATCATCTTAGGAAGACCCTTTATGAGAACTGCTGATACAAAAATTTGTGTGAAAAGGGTATTGTAAGTATGAAGGAAAATGGTGAGAAAGTTGAATTCAACATATTTGATACATTAAAATTACCCCAAGATAATATGGAATGTTCTAATGTATATATGATGCAAGATGTTGTTGAGGAAGTTTTTCAGGTCCATTACATTGCTTCATTGGAGTCCACCCTCACCTATGGGTTAACAAGATCGGATGTTGACCCAAAATCTACAGATATTACTGATAACATCATTGAGACCTCTCCAAAGCATCCAAGCACCAAATTTGGCATTGAAACAATTGCAGGTGCATTTAACTTATGCTTTTCTGGGAGAGAATAAGAGTGTCTGACTGAAGACGTTAAACTTAACGCTCATGGGAGGCATCCCACAGTTTATCCTTTAATTTTTTTATTGTTACTTTTCATATTTATTTTCACTGTCTATTTTTAGTTTATCTTATTTCCTCGTATTACTTTAGTTTTTCTTTTTCTGGGATAATGTGTGCATCAATTCAAGTTTGAAGGTATGCTATGAGCCATACCCGCCCAGCTAGTTCTCCATCTCCCAGGTTAGCTCTTTCCATGTTATTCACAATTGAGGACAATGTGTAATTTAAGTTTGGGGGTATGGGAGACACATTCACACACCTTGTCCCAGTTTTTTTTATTATTATTGAAAAGATAAAAGCATGTTCATATTGTTTTGAAAATTTTGGTTGATTTAAAACAAATATTGTGATAAAACTTCATCAGTAAGCTTAAAATCTAGAACACATAGTCTACATAATAAAGTTTTAAAAGTTTAGTTACTAACTTCAAGGCATTTAAGAATTCACAAGTTTGATCTAAATCTGACACGAGCACATTAGCACATAATTGTGTGGGGTATGACATATAAGTTTTATGTATATGTTTCCATGACCTAACTGTAATTGGATAACTTGTTAGAATAACACTTTGGCATAGAAAAATAGAGAAAAAATGTTTATTGCACAAAAAGAGAAAATAAAATGCTCTTAATGATCATTAAATAAAGTTTTCACCGATTAACTGGACCTCTTGCCTCAGTAAGCAGTGAGTGTTCACATCAAAATGTGAGAATTGTGCTTATAATGATCATTAAATAAAGTTTCCACCGAGTAATTGAACCTCTTGCCTCAGTAAGCAAGGAGTGTTCACGTCAAAAGGTGAGAATTTCACTTGGCAGCATTAAGACCTATTAGTTCTGTAGCCTTTTTGACTCAAGTTAATAAGTCTTTAGGGGTGTCTTTACAACTAATGCCCTAAAACCATCTGGTTTGGGAGTCATTGGCTAAACATTCGCGACAAGAGTCAATTAGAAAGCTTAATGGAACTCAGCATGGTAAAAATATCATGGTGAAAGAAAAAAAAACGTAAAAATTATGCCATTATTGTTCTATTTGATAAGAAATTCGATAAAGGTTTAGACACCGAAACGCTATACTTTAGAATTATTTGAAAGCTTCATCTTTTATGTGCTAATTCACCACACACCAAATCAAACTTGCGATGCCTTAAACCAACCTTAGGTAAGTAACATGAACTTTTAAAATCCTTATTCATTGCAAAAATGTGTTTTTATTATAAGATTACTCACGAACAATCATCATGGTTTTATGTGCAACCCAAATTTTTGGATATCATGAAGAATGAAGTTATCTTTGATTTTGTTTTCATATAGTCTTTCGTTTTGTATTGCTAAGGGACTAGCAATATCTAAGTTTGAGGGTGTGATAAGTGCTTAAATAGTCATATTTAAGCCCCTTAATTTACACTTATTAGGCTATTTGTTTATATATTTGAGTAGATTCTACTTCATTTTTGTGTTTTCTGTGTTTTTCATAGGTCTTTGGAGAAAAAGAAGACATTTTGGAGCTCTAAAGAACAAAAAGTGAAGATCTGCAAACCAACAGAGGTGCGCTTGAGCGCACTTCTCTTGTAATCGAGTGCACAGGCACTCGTGCGCACACTTGGAAGGCTCGAGCTCAGACCTATGTGATTGAGCACACACGCACCAGAGGCGGCAGAGCCAAATTTGGAAAGAAGTCTTCAGACCTTAAATTGGAAATTAGGGTTTAAGGGCACCCTTAGAGCCCTATATATAGACTTGTAAAACACAGAAAATAGACGGGGGATTTTAGTTGATTTTGCTTGAAGTTGTAAGCTTTGGAGGAGAATTGACGAATTTTCTCTCGGGTTTATTCCTTTCCCTTTATTTTTATTTTATGAATATGTTTAGCATCACAACCATGTGTAACTAAACCCTAGTAAGGGCTTGGTTGAGGCCCTAATTATGTTTAACCAATAATTCAGTATTGGCACCTTTGAAATATTTATGTTGTGATTCTTGATTTGATTAATGCCTGTTTTTATTTAAATTCCTCATATATGTGTGTCTGATCAATGTATGTATGCGGTATGGATCCGTTAGTTGAATCAATTTTGATGACCGAGTCTTGGGTTCAACAATAGTAACAAAAGATATCCACGCCGGATTCTTAGGTTAATCAACATGAAAAACCAGGAGTGGACCAAGCCCTAGGTCTCGTGTGGTTGTCGATTTTCACAGACCTTATGCTATCTTAAGAAACAATTCAGTATACACCATAAAACCTATTAATGGATTTGCTGCTAAAAGAGACTATTTTTCCTCTCACCATTACCTTACCTTTCCGATGTTCTTCGGCATTAGCATAGAATTCTCTCACCAAATTTATGAGGGAATGAGATGGTTATCTAGAAAAGGTTCCCTAATTTTTATCAATAATCATTCGAAACAAAGATGGGTTTTCCCTCTCAGTGATATTGAATCCTTTCTCAAGAATGGGTTTCCTAGTATTTATCAAGCTAAGATATCTCTCACTAGCCTCAAAACTAACAAATTTGCTCTCATCATATTCTTGAGGTTGTTTCCCTCTTGGTCTCTTGGATTTAGGTGTCATTGGAATCAAGTGTATAGAATAACATAACAAAGTTAAAATCAACCACCCAAATAGCACAATAAACAACAAAGAGAATAAATTAGGCTTACTTGATGTCCAAAGTTGGAGAGAATAAGAGTACCCACCAATTTGAAGTTTTCTTAATGAACCCAAAATCTTCTTAGAACCAAGCTTTTTGGAGAAATTTCCAATAAAATCTGCAATATTAGTGCAAAATCCTACAAGAAATGATGTTAGAATCAAGAAATTTTCGATAAAAGTGAATGGGTAAGTGAGGATTTGGAGAGAGGAAGAGAGTGTGCTGTTTTTTGCAAAAGAGAAGTGAAGAGGAAAATGCAAAATTTGGGTTAAAAGTGGGAAGAAGTTGGAGAGAGAAAGATATTTGGTCTATACATTATTGAGTTAGCAGTTGAGAGGATCAAAGTGGTTAGAGAGAACCATAAAGTAGTACAGAATAGACCGAATAGCTATACTGATAATAGAATAAGACCTCTCAAGTTTCAAGTAGGTGATTTGGTGTATTGAAAAATATTTCAATGAAAATGTGTATTGAGATCTAAACAGGAAAGGAAAGCTGAATCTGAGGTATCTAGGACCCTATTAGATTGTTGAGAAAGTTGGGCTAGTTGTGAGTAGCATGGATTTGCCTCCAGAATTAAAACATTTATATAATGTATTTCATGTTTCACTTTTAAGAAAGTGTTTATATGATGGATATTATAATATTTCAAGCCAAACTATAGAAATTCAGAAAGATTGGGCTTATATACAAGTACTAGTGAGGATTTTAGACAAAAAAAACAAATCTTATATAATACAAAATTTTATTAGTTCAAAGTTCTGTGGCAGAATAAGTATGTTGAAGAGATTATGTGAAAGCATGAAACAATTAAGAAGAAATACTATTCACATATGTTTTTAGAGTAAAGTAAGGAAATTTCAGGGACAAAATTTTTATAAGGTGGGTAGATTTGTAATACCCGTAATCGTAAAGTAAGGGTAAAAAAGTAATTTAATAAATATAACATGAAATTTGAATAATATATTTACGCGAAGGATTTAGTATTGAATAAAATAATTCTTTTGAAAAAAAAAAGCAAAAAGGATGCGTGGGAGCGTAGTTACAAAGAAAAAGAAAAAAAAATCGTGAAAGGAAGAAAAGAGTTATATAAAAAAAAATCTGCTGCCAATTTTTTTTGCATGTGAGCCACGTCTCACTATGCGTGGCAGCTGAGAAATGGGGGGGGGGGGGGGGGGGGTGGGTAACCGTTGAAGCAAAAAAAAAACTTTGTTTATATATAAGTTTTGCTTTACTTTAGCAAATCTTTGGTTTTCTTCTTCCCTAAATTCAAACTACTTTATTTCTTTAAACACTGGGGGACCTAAAGAAAAGCTGAAAGAGCAAAATTTTGAAGAGGTTTATGGAAGAATTTTATAGAAGGTCACGAGAAGCTATCAGAAAAACATAAGATAATAACGTGATGTTTATTTTTTAATTTTTAGCATTTATGAAATTTCCTGAAAGTTAAAGTGAGAATTTTCAAAGGGTGTGGTTTATGAAGAATTGAAGAAATAATTAGAAATTCAATACAAATATTATGTCAGGTGTTGACGATCGACAACCAGAGGAAATTTATGAGAGGAACGGGAAAGGCAAGGACGTGATCCATAGGTAGCTTTAAGTGCTACGTGGTGAGTTAGATTTACTTTAAGTAATCTAAATAAAAATCAAATATCTAATGATAATATTAAAATAAATTATTAGCTTATGCTTTGGTGGTAGATAAAATTTAATTGATAGGTATGATATAAATATTGGACACGTAGAAAATTATTATGTGAAAAGAAAAATTATTAGAATAATGAGTTGATTTAATAATGATGGTGATGAATAAATTCTTGACGTGTTTTGGTTAATAAATTGATGTGATATATGAGGAGAAGAAAATTAAGAAATTTATGAAGCAAAAAGTTGAGGAAAGACCGGATAGTTAATTTAAATATTTTAAATTCATGTGGTTTTTATATTACTGTTCATATGCATATTGTATATCATTGTTCATATGCTTATGCATTAAATAAGAGAACCGAAATAATCAGGAAGGGGTCGATCTAATTGAAAAACCGTGACAGTCGGTATATACTGGAAATAAAAGGGACACAATGACAGCCGGTATTTGCTGGAAATAAATACCGTGATAGCCAGGATAAGCTATAAATAAAATAACCGGGAGGGGACCGGTCTAAGATAATAAAAACATGTCGATATGTGGGAAGACGTTCCCACACTAATAATAATTCATGCATTGCATCTGTTTTACATGTTGATATTTTTATTGAATGTTGTTGATGTAATGCATTTATTTGTAGACAAATGAGTCTCAGAGAGAGACAGTTGTAGTGAGAAAAAGATATAGAAATATAATATGATAAGAATTATTTAAATGTTAGACTTTATGCTACTATCCAGTTATATGAGAGATAAATAATTAATATTAAAGGGATATTTATGCAATTTGAATACTTTTAGTAAATTTAATTCACTGAGCTTGTGAAGCTCATATCTCATTGTACAATAATATCAGGTAGCAAGCAAGACAAATAGTCTGGTAGGTTGGGAGTCAGACGAAATCATTTTTTGTAAGCCATGTACGTGTCAACATCCTCATACAAAAGAGAAAATGAAATAAAAATTTTATTTGTAAATATTCATGCATTTTACGTTGTATATTATGTTTAAATTAATATCAGGTTAATGTACCTCCCCTGTTGAGGGTTGAGGGCTACAGTAAAAAAATTCGTTAGTTTTATTTTTTTCTATTGTTGTATATATGTGTCGTGTTGGGATTTCCAAAATGTTATGACACCGTCTCGAGGGTGACCAACCCGGGATGGGTTGTTACAGATTCGTACTAAACTTTCTTATCTTGATTTTTCCACCTATGCTAAATTAGTGGATAAAACACTACGAGTAGAGAATGGTGTAATGGAGTTGAGGGGATGTCATGAATGACAAAAGAGGAGTATGTCAGAGGATACCAGAGAAATAAGCTATGAATTTGGAACTCAATGAGGTCTACCTTTCCAAAGAAGTAGATCAGTTTATCATATAACCAAGGTGTGGGGGGTAAATCATTTATATTGAACCAAGGTCAGCAAAGTGAGCCTACATCATCAGTTATGCAAAGTTCAGTAGAAGGAATTCAGAGAACTATAGGGCAGTCATTTCCAGTGAGAAGGCAGGGCAGAGGAAGAGTTATTTTAAGCAGAATAGGTAGTAATATCTTGGGGTTGAATCCTAGAGGATGTTTTCGATGTGGGCAGGTGGACAACATATCATGAGATTGCACTGTTAAAATGTGTCATCGTTGTGGTTTAATTGAACATCTTCAAAAGGATTGTCCTGTGTTACAGAGTATTGTACGCTTTGTATGTGGTCAGAGTGGTTATGTAGGCTCAAACTATTGGTTAAAATATAAGCCACCTGTTAGTATGAATATTATTGGAGGTTTTGGAAGAGTGTAATTAGGTCGAAATAGTGGATTTTGAAGTGGAAGAAGTGGAGCACAAGGTCGATGAACTAAAATGGAGAAAGAGAATCCTAGTCAATGCTAACAAGGACATAGTCGTGTTTATGTCATTACTCAGCAAGATGCATAGGCCATGCCTAATGTGGTGAGTGGTATGGCTTCTCTGTCTGGTAGAAATGCTAGAATATTGATTGATCCTGGGGTAATAAATTAATTTTTTTCTACTTTTCTCATGTGTGTTAATGTTATTAGAATGTGTTTGAATGATAATGTAATGATGAGACTCCAGCATGAGAGAAGATGATAATTAAATGGGTATTTCGAGATTGTATATTAAGTATTGGGGATAGAGAACTTAAGGTGAATTTAATGCCTTTAGAAATGAAGGATTTTGGGTATAAACTGGTTAGCTACATATCATGCATGGGTGGATTGCTTTAAGAAAACGATGATTTTTCAAATTCTAGAAGAAGAATAATTTTTTTTTCAGGGAGAACATAGAATACTCTCTCATTGCCTTATTTTCGCCATTACAACTGGTAAATTGTTGAAGAAGGGATGTGAAAGTTATTTGGCGTATGTAATTAATTCTAATGAAGATAGCTTCAAATTAGAAGGAGTGCCAATAGTTAAAGATTTCATGGATTTCTTTTCTGAAGACTTACCTAGATTACCACCCAGTAGAGAATTGGAATTTTCTATTGATCTAGTACCTGATTCCACTTCTATTTCGATAGTTGCTTATCGAATGGAACCGAAATAATTGAAGGAACTTAATGTTCAACTTCAGGAACTGTTAGATAATCAATTCATTCGTTCTAGTATATCACATTGGGGAGCACCGATATTATTTGTCAAGAAGAAAGATGGAACTTTGAGGTTATGTATTGATTATTGACAATTGAATAAGATAACAATCCGTAACAAATATCCTTTGCTGAGAATTGATGACTTATTTGAACAGTTGTAGGGAGCTCAAGTGTTTTCAAAGATAGACTTGAGGTCAGGATACTATCAGTTGCGGATTAAGGAATCAGATGTTTTGAAAATTGTTTTTCGGACTCGATATAGTCATTACGAATTTCTGGTTATGCCTTTTGGTTTGAAAAATGCCTCTGCAACATCTATGGATATGATGAATAGGGTGTTTAGACCATTTTTAGACAAGTTTCTAGTAGTTTTTATCGATGATATTTTGGTGTATTCAAAGAATAATGAGGAGAATGCTAAACACTTAGAAACTACATTAGAAACTCTTGGAATAGAAACACTTTATACCAAATTTAGTAAGTGTGAATTTTGGTTAAGTGAAGTAAAATTCTTGGGGCATATAGTGTCGAAAGAAGGTATAGTTATAGATCCAAGGTAGAAGCAATTTTGAATTGGGAGAAGCATAAAAATGTGATGAAAAATAGAAGTTTCTTGGGACTGGCGGGGTATTATCGAAGATTTATCAAGAATTTCTCACTTATTGCAGTACATTTACCCAAATTTGACAAGAAATGGAGATACGGTCAAAAGATTGTGAGTGCAGTTTTCTGTTGCTTAATGAGAAATTGAAACTTCCCCAGTATTAACTCTTCTTTCAATAGATGAAGGGTTTGTGATATATAGTGATGTATCATATCAAAGGTTAGGTTGTGTTTTGATACATCATGGAAAGGTTATAGCTTATGGTTTTCGGTAATTGAAGAATCATGAACGAAATTACCCTATCCATGAGTTTGAGTTAGCTGCAATAGTTTTCGCACTAAAGATTTGGAGACACCATCTTTATGGAGGTAGTTGGGAGATTTTACATATCACAAAAGTCCCAAGTATTTACCTACCCAGAAGGAGCTGAATTTGAAACAAAGAAGATGGATGGAATTTATCAGCGATTATGATTATGTTATACATTATCATCCTAGAATGGCTAATGTGGTGGCGAATGCCTTGAGTCGAAAATCTAAACTGCCAACTTTGAAAATTTATTGCCCGAGTATAATAGAAGAGTTGAAAAGTTTAGAAGTGAAACTTGAAATGAGTATCAGTGAAGTGTTAGTAGCTAATATGGTGGTGAAATCATCGATTGTGAACCGTCTTCTAGATGCACAAGGTAGAGATGAAGTATTAATGACAATTAAAAAGAATGTGTTAGAGAACAAGCAGACATATTTTGTAGAAAGAGAAGTTGGAATGGTAATGATGGGGAATCAGATTTGTGTACCAAATGAAGTAGACTTAAGGAATGAGTTTCTAAAGGAAACTCATGACACTGTTTATTCTATGCACCCAAGATGTAACAAGATGAATAGAGGACTTAAGCAAAATTACTGGTGGTCAGGCTTAAAGAATGATATGGCAGAATATATATCTCGATGTTTAGTTTGTTAGCAAGTAAGAACTGAAAATAAACACCCTGCAGGTTTACTTCAACCTTTTTCCATACTAGAGTGGCCGTGTGAGAGGGTAACTATGAATTTTAATACAAGCCTTCTTCGTACTCAAATGGGCATTAATGCCAATTGGGTAATAGTTGATTGATTATCAAAGTCAACACACTTTTTTCCTATTGAGATAACTTGGTATCTGAAAAAATTAGCGGAATTATATGTAACAAAGATAGTGAAATTGCACGGAGTGCTTTTGAGTATCGTATCAGATCGTGATGCATGGTTTACTTCTTGATTCTGGAAGGGTTTCCAACAAACTATGGTTACTTAATTACATTTTAGCACCGCTTTCTATCCCTAAACAAATGGCCAATCTAGAGGACATGCTGAGAGCATGTGTTATGAGTTTTTCAGGTAGCTAAGATGCATATTTGTCTGTTATGGAGTTTGCCTATAACAATAACTTTCAATCCAGCATTGGAATGGCACATTTTGAAGCCTTGTATGGTAGGCAGTGTAAAGCTCTGATATGTTGGGAAGAAGTATGGGAAATGAAAGTCTTTGGACTAGAACTAGTGGAGTTAACTTCAAACAGATTAAACAGATAAGGGAACATTTGAAATAGCTCAAAGTAGACAGAAAAGTTATGTAGATAAAAGGAGAAGGCCATTAGAGTTTCAAGTGGGTGATCAAGTACATCTAAAGGTGTTTCCATGGAAAAGAGTGTTACAGTTTGGGCAAAAATGAAAGTTAAGTCCTCATTATATTGGACCCTATGAGATTGTTGAATGAGCTGGACCGGTAGCATATCAGTTAGCATTACCTTCGAAATTTGCACAACTACATGGTGTTTTCCATGTATCTACTTTGCGCAAATATGTGTTTGATGAGTCACATGTTATTCCATCCCAATATGTAGAAGTTCATAAAGACTTTTCCTATGTGGAATTATTGATAAACATCTTGACTCTAAAGAACAATTTTGCGCAACAAGGTCATTCTTTTAGTAAAATTCTTTGAAGAAACAGGGAAGTGGAAAAAGCTACATGGGAAAGTGAAGTAGATATGAAGAATCAATGCCCTTATTTATTTGCAAGTCCAGGTTAGTTTAAATTTTGTGGGCGAAATTTTATAAGGAGGGAAGAATTGTAGAGATTGTTATTTGATTTTAATGTTTTTATTTAAATTACCATTTCTTTAATTTAGAAATAATTAAATACCTTGTGCTGATTGTGAGAATTTAATTATAATTGAAAATGAGATAGTTTTCTTTAAGAAACATTGAAGAGAATTAAGAATCATGATAGTTATAGTGGAATTAGTATTAAAAGTGAGGAGTTTTGGTGGCAAGGTAATACAAGTTACAAAGGAGGGTTAAATGAGTCTTTTTACTCCTTAGTATAAATAGATTTAAGAGTAAAAGAGAGAGACAACTCTCATTCTCTGCTCACTCTCAAATTTCTAGAACTTTCAAGACTTCTCTACTCTCTTCTTTTTTTCTTGACCTTTATGCTAGAAGAATTAAGGATTTGGGAAGAAAAAGACCTAGTAAGGATTTCTTGGCTCAATTTCTTTGTTCTTGTATATAAATTGTGTAGAATCTAAGTTTTATTTTATTTAATTTAAGGTTTTATTGAAGAATTTGAAAGAGAGACCTTAAGGGTTTCAAAATCTATTCTCGTAAGTTGATTTTATGAGTTTGAGTTAAGAAATTTTGGGTTTGAAAGCATCTTGAAATGATTTGAAGAGAAAATGAGTTTTTAGGTTTCAAGAATGGGTTTTGTATTGGGATTTATGGTTTGAAGTCTTTAAACAATAAATTTGTTATGGGTATTTTGGGATTTTATCTTAAAACCTTAGAGAAACACTTATATGTCAAAGGATTTGGGGAATTCTGAGTAAATTATGGTTATTTTGAAGGAAAACGTTAAATTTTCTTGGGTGTTTTTGCTTAAATTGAGTTACTAGTCGACTGGTAGCTTCATCCACTCGACTTGAGAACCTGCATCAGGGGTATCCGTCGACTAGTATAAGTACCAAATCGAGAGGATAATCGGTAAAATGTTTTTGGATTTAATTGAGTCTACTGAAAGTTCAATACAGTCGATTGAAAGAGCAATACAGTCGACTGAAAGAACGATACAGTCGACTAAATCATCTTATTCTCAAAGAAAATCAAATTTTTTCTTATATTTCAAGGTTTTAACTCCTTTTAAACTAGTCCAAATGAATTATGAGTTAGAAAAAGAGTTAAATTGTTATAAGAACACTTAGAACAAGAGAGAGTAAATACTTTGAGTTAGGACATAGTTTTCCTCCTTTACTTTCTTTCTTAGTATAATTAAGTGTTATGATTATGTAAATCTTATTTTGATTAGTTAAGTGCTATCTTCTATAGGTGGAATTGAAGAACGTAATAAGGGCAAGGAAATAATTTGAAGTTAAGACTTGATTCTCAAGGTGAGATTACTTTTAGTAAACTTGAAAGTTAATAGTGAAAAGAGAAAGATTAATACTTATGAAAAGTATAAGTTATATCTTTGTAATAATGAGACTCCTTATGTTCGAATATAAGTAAATGGATGGAATTGGAATGAAGACGGTATGTCATTGAGGGGAAAGTGATAGGAGAAATTGTAGTAGGTCCCTTCTTATGATGGGTGTAAGGGTACCGAAGAAACTTTAGATGTTTAGGACCCCACTTGAAAGATTGGTGTATGAGATCTAAAATTTGTGAAATTGTGAATGAATGATTGAGAATGACATACCGGTACATGGGGAGACGTCCTTATTGTATTGATTTTTTTAAATGACTGAATTATGCATAATTTCATATTGCATTGTACATTATGTGAAAATAATTTGATTGGCCCAAGAAGGGTGTATGAATTGATAGGCCCCATGAAGGGCGTATGATTTGATTTACCCATGAAGAGTATATGTTTGATTTGCCTATTGAGAGGCTTGTAATACTTTTGTATATGCATAAATGAAAATTCTTAATATTGTAAGAATAATACTTGATTAAATAAGGATTTGAAAGCGATTACTTTTAGTAAAAAAGGAGTACTCGCTTAGGTTTATAGCTCACCCCCTCCCATTAATCTTTCCAGGAAGTTTTTTAGAAGATCTTAGATCTTAGGCAACGATTTGTGATGAGATTGAAGTCTCTTAGGTTGGTTCACGTGCGAGGTATCCTTGTCTAGTTCTTTTTGTATAAGTTTGTATATGTATGTAGCTTGTTCATGTATAAAAATCAACCCTCGAGGGTTGTGTCCATTGAGACACCATGTAATCTTTAAGCGATATGCTTAAAGCTTTTGATATAATTATATGACTATTGTATATAATATGATATATGTTAGGAAACTTTCGTTATTATGTATGATTGTCCAGGTGCACAGTTATGAAAAGTATTGGATACCGTTCCAAGTAGTGCCCACTTAGGATGGGTCATTATACTCGCACCTCCCTTCTCCTTCTCCCTCCTCCCCCGCGCCTTTCTTCTCCTTCACCGACCTTCCTCTCACTGCCATCGAGCTTCCTCGACCTCACCACCGCTTAGGTTTTCCTCCTCATTCTACTATTCTCTCCTCTCTCATCATCCTCATTCTGCTCCTTTCTCCTCTCCTTCCCCAGATCGCTCGACCTCCCACCGAGTTTGTTACAAATCGCGTAGCCTCATCCTTCTGGGCTTTTTACAATAGATCATGCGGCCTCCTTCCTCCTCCTCGTCACGTGATCTTCCATCGAGCTTCCTTGGCTCCGCCACCGCTTAGGTTTTCTTAGATTTGTGATTGTTTGGTATGTTTGGATTTAGGGAAGTTGATGGTGTTGATGGGGTAATAGGGGAAGGTGATGGTAATGGTGATTGATGGGGTAGTAGAATGAAGAAGAAGAACTGAAGAATGAATTATGGAGATTTGGGTTTGGCGTAAAAGAGTATATTGGGGTTGCAAGGGTATTTTGGTCATTGTTCATGTTATCCTAATTTAATCCCAACTCGGAATGAACCAAACATAGTATTAAGGTAGCCCCACTTTAATCTCATCTAATTATGTCCCACTTTAATCTTAATCATATCCCAACATAATCTTGTGTGTGAACCAAACAAACCCTCATTGTCATAACGCCTCTCAATTTTAGAGATTAATTGCAGTTAGTACGCTACTTTTTTTATATTTTTTATTGAAGCGATATTATACATAAAAGTATAATTATTGATTTGATCATCTTATAAACCCACAACACTATCAAATAATCCATACAAAGGCCCACTATACCACCTAAAGTTGGAGAAATAACCAATCTATAACACACTAGTGAAAGTTGAACCTAAATCCTTATGATCCTAGAGCTTCAATTTTGATAATTTTACCATTGAGCCAAAGCTTCGAATTTTCAAAGGGCTATTGGATCAATCACGAGATTAACTTTTTTTTTTGTTTTTAATCACAAGATTAATCTAGTTCCCATTTTTCACAACAAAATATTTATAAAATTAAAAATTAAAAAAGCTAAAAAAAATCTTTGAAAATAATGAATAAAAATATTTAAAAAATATAAAAAAAATAAAAACGTTTTTTCTTCTTTTTCTCGCCCGTCATCATCCTCTATCTAAATACAATTTCCTGCAAAACTTTAATTATATCACTTAAGTCTTATATAATGTACCAAAGACGTCCACATTCTCTTTCACTTGAAGTGCATCACCTCCAATTGGACAATTCAACATTAATTTGCGAATTTAGAATTCAAATATCGCAAAAAAAAAAATTGAATTGAAGTAGGGTAATACTTGACTCTACACCAAGATGTAAGAATCTCTTCTTACTCATTGATGTAGTAATTTCATATTAGATCATAAGTCACATGATTTTTATAATGAAATATTTAATAAATAAATCAAGTAGTTTATCATATGATTTGTACATGATTTTTTAATACATTATTCAATGTAAAATTATCACATCAATAAGTATAAGGAGATTCATCCATACTGGTGTGGAACCAAACATTATTCGTTTGAAAATTCATGTGGGTATGTCTCACAAATTGAGCGAGAAAATTCAATTATTTATATCTTAAAAAAAATAGATTGGAAGTAAATTAGGCTTGACAACCGTTTCTAATAAATTGGGCCTTAAAATTCAAATGGTTATTTGTTTTTTTCTCAAAGAAAGAAGGTTCGTTTGATGGTTTTATTACGCCAGCCCACTTAAATCTTTTTTCCTCAATAAAACAAGCTCATTTGGTGGTATCATTACCCCAGCCCACTTAAATCTGATATTTTTCGTATAGTGTGGAGCATTGAGAGGCATGCCAAGCCTGGAACTCACAATTTCGGACTCATAAGACGAAAGGCAAAGAGGTTTTGTATCCCTTAGATCACAATTTAGAGGAATTTTTAATTAAATCGGGTTTAAAATAGAAGTTTTTGATCTGTTTGATACTCAATTAATAATTTAAAAAAATATATTGATAATATTATTTTTTTAATTTTATATTTAAATTGATGTTATTAATGATTTTTTTTAAATTATTAATAAAATTTCAATCGAAATTTAAAAAAAAAAAAAACTAACTAAATCAATTAAAAAAAGAATAGGATGAAGACTCGCTGATCTTTCCCTTACTGACTATTGCCACATACACTTCTTTTTTTTATTCCAATATTGCTTCCCTACATAAGGCTAGCAGCCTAACACCTTACAAGAATTCAACGTAGCTAGCTAGCCTTTTTAAGTGGTAGCAGGTATGGTTAACTAGTATAGCATTCAATGGTATTAATAGTTAAACTAATTATAATCTTCGATCAATATTTTCTTAATCTTATTATTATGTGATCAATCATTTGGAAGCTTATACCTACGACACAAACAAAGAGAAGATGAGGTACTAGCTACCATTGCTTAGGCTTTCAAAAGAAAAAAAAAATAGAAATAACTTTCCTTTATAAGGAAAAAGAAGTAACTTTCATATCTTGGTGATATGTAATATTGTATATATCTTTCCCAAGGTATTGTTTTAGCATCATTAATCATATACTAATTGATTTTAATTAAAAGCGAAGAAAATACCTATATCACAATATTCATGAGGTACTCATGTAAATTTTATCACTTTTCAAATGTGATAGAAATTTATATTAATGTTACATTTATACAACAGATTTAAATGTAATATAATCAATAATTTTTTTTAGTATAAATTCATATAAGATGAATTAATATTAAAAGCATTTTCTATTGTAGGTTTTGTAAGAGCCATACCAAATTTTACTTAAATATATGTATACGGGGATAATTTGTACGCATTTGAGAGATCAGTTTTAAGCCAAAAATATGAACACCAACCCTCATCACCTAAAAAGAATAAATAAATAATTGTAAAATCTATACCATGGTAGGTTGGATCCCTCGACCCTAAAAATAGAAAAACTACAGAAAATTGATGATGGGCTAATAATATAGTATATTAAATTAATTAACAAGCTAACTTGGAAATAAGTGCTGGTATCATGCTTTGATTCGGGCGGTAACCCTTTTTTTTTGGTGATGGAGATATCTTTATTGTTTTTTTATAGTTTTATGATCTTAACCTAACTTTAATGTAAAAAAAAAAAAAAAAAAAACTCTAATGTATCAATATATACAATATAATGGGAAAATTAATTAAAAAAAGAATGATAAAATTGCACTTTGTGGAGGCCCATATTGTCGGTCTACCTCCTTATTTTCAGTGCTTAGCTTTTTTTTTTTTTTTTTTTTTTTCCACAAAGTTATCCTGTAAAAGCCTCTTCTTTCACCCACATATGATATATATAAAGCCTTATTAGAAGAAGACAACATCATCCCTCGAAAACCCAACCACCTTTTTCTATTATTTTATCCATACAATGACCTGTGTATCATGTGATTTTCCACAATTTCATCTCTTTAATTTAATTTATTTCTCTTTTCCATCTCTACTCCCTTGTCTGTGATCTCTCCTTTATTATATATTTAGGCTGTGTATGAAAAAAAGAGAGACAGAGAGATTGAGAACTTGAGTGCTAGCTTGCAGTCTTGTTGTTGGCTTGATCGTTGAATCATGAGAAAGAGTCTTTGAAAAAAGGAAAATGGGTGTTTGGAATGAAGTTTGATCCAAGATCCTTTCTCTCCTCTACCTGTTATTGTTTTGGATGTGTTTGTGTCTTTGCTATAGAGGGATTAGGTACTTGATGAGTGATTGCAGCCTTTTTTAGCTAGTTTGATTGTTGAATCATGAGAAATAGAAAAGGGGTAGTGGAGAGAGGAAAATAATTAATTTTATTGAAGGGGAATTTGGAATGAAGCTTGATCCAAGATCATTGTCTTCTTCCATTAATTTCTTTTTAATTATTTTGTGCATGCGTATGCCCTAATGGCTGTATAGGTTAGTTTTAAAATTTTAATGGTAAATTGTGAGAGAAAATAACATGATGAGCAAAAGAGAAAGAGGGAGATCAATTAATAGATCACAGGGTTTTCTGTTTTTCCTTCTACCAATGGGGTTTTTCTGGTTGGATTTTGTAGCCATGTCTGGTTTATATAATTCAATAAAGCTCTTACTTTGGGTTTCAAAAACTAAAAGATATTCATAGGGTTTTTTCTTGAAGAAGAAAAGGAGGTGTACCATTTCCTACCAACTCTTTCCTTATAGTAATTAATAATCTTGGATTGATCTCGGACCAGGCTTCATTCCTCACACCAAGCTTTCCCTTGCTGAAATACAAGACCTAATCAAGGTTTATAAGCTCTCAGCTTTGATCCAGGTATGGCTAATTTACTATACTGTCTTTTTTATTCTTACTTTCTTTTGATATCCTAGGAAATTTAACTACATATACTCGTTATCATAATCTTTCTACTAATTAGTTAGTCTTCGATTATAGAAATATAAGTAAATCAATCTTCTTTCAAGAAGTCACCGACGGATTGGATTGATTCCTTTTTCTCATTTTTTTTCTTTTTCTTCCTAATCTTTTCATGTTTTTGTTATGACTAGCTCTTAATCACTCATTTGTCATATTACGTTTGATTTGCTTTCTATTTTCTCATTAGTTTAATGGTATCTATTCATAAAAAAAAAAAAATTTTATCTAAACCAAATCCATAAAAGACATAAATTAAAAATATAGAGTATGTTTGGGTAACAATTTTTTATTTTTAGTTTTCAAAAACTGTTCGAAAACTGAACAGTTTTGTGATGTTTTCTGAAAAAAAAACGTGTTTTGATAACTATAACTCAAAAACTGTTTCCAAAACAGAAAACAATGAAATGTTGTTTGGATAATTTTATTTTAAAAACTGTTTGGATACACATTGTAATTATTTTTAGTTTTAAGTTTAAATTTAAAATCTATATTAATTTTATTTCTTATTAACTAAATACTTAAAAATAATTGATATTATTTTATTTTCAAAATTTTAATATTTTTTATATACCATTGAAGAAAAATGAAATAGAGAAGTGAATACTGATTTTAGGGTTATTTTTCGAAAATTATGTCAAAAAACACCAATTTGAAGTTTTCATAAAACAGTTTTTGAAAACTAATTTTTTGAAAACTATTATAGAAAATTATTTTTGAAAACTATTTACCAAAAATAGAAAAGAGTTTTTGAAAACTATTTTCAGTTTTCGAAAACCGAAAACAATTTTCGAAAACTCTATCCAAACATACTAATAATATTTTTCTTTCCCTGTGAGAAATTATATATAAATTTGGATAAAAAATTCTCAAACAAATAAGGCAAGGCATGTACTAATTAATAGAAAAAAATTTACAGGAAAAGGTTTAATATTGTTAATTTCTTTTTTATATGTATTAATCATTTTCTCCTAAATATCAGTCTTTGTTCGCTATCAAAGAAAAAAAAAATATGTCGGCCGTTGTTGTCAATTGAATCTAATTTGAGTCAAATCAAATAATTAAAAGTTAAAACATAAATCATCTCTTTTCCTGTTAAACCCCAGCGGTAACATAAAGTGGCTCATCAAGTGGCTTTCATTATTCATCTTTTGTACTACTTAATACAGTAATTTTAAAAAATGATGAAATTTCTAGAATTTAGTACTTTGTACTGTCGACATACAAAATGACAATTCATGATAATGGAGGTGTGTTTTCCAAAAATCAGCGTTGCTATTTTTGCAGCACCAAATGGCTTAGGTCAACTAATTATTCATTTTTCATATGGGATACATTATTGTTGAAACTTTAGAAATATGCCACTTGGTTAGTTTTATGGTGCTCATGATAAGGTACTGTATTCATTGTAATTCAATGGTACATAATTAAGATTAGAATATATTTTATGTTAAAATTAAAAGAATTTATCGATTTTTTTTATTAATTTAAATTTTTAAATAATTAATAATTTAATTATTTCTTTTAAATAGTATCAAAGTTTTAGATTACGGTTTTAAGTTTTTATGGTGTTTATTTTCATTTAATATTTCACCCAATTATTTGCTTTTAAAATAATTAGTATAAACCAATTATTTCTTAACATTTCAGATCAATGATACTTATAATCATGAACATCGGTGTCCATGTACACTTCAATGACATATTTACTTTTAAGATAAATCATATGTGATCCATAAATTTCATAGGCTTAATTTAAGCAAGCTATTCCCTTAACTATGTGTGCGTTTAGTACACTGGATTAATAAGATAAAGATAATAAAATGAGATGAGATAAGATGATTTTATTTAATCTTATATTTAATAAAATAAAAACAAACATAAAATTGATCTTATTATCTTTTTATTTATAAAAATTATTTCATTATATTATTTTTTTTAATTTGATGTACTAGAAAGCATTCTATTTATGATATTTTTTTTATGTGAAATATTCTTGGCAGATAGCCAGTAACAGTACTACTAAAAACGAACATGATCAATTCATTGAGATGATTGGATTTGAAAGATTTGAATTTGAGACAAGATATTTCCAATTTGCCTCAGGAATCTAGAAATTTTCCTACTTATTACCACTCAATTATTACGTGAGATTGTGCAATCTGACTCATTGTGGGTTACTTGAATGAGCAATAATGTCTTAAAAGGCAGAAGCTTTTGGTCTACGCATGTTTCTGCTAACAATACGTTGCCATTTCAATTAAAATGCAATATCCATGTTTGAGATTGAAATCACATCAGTTACGGGAGGAAAGAAGAAGATAGTTACATAAAGTTCATAAAAGAAGTAGGTTAATTCAATACTCAATAATTTTTCGTTATCTCTTCTCTCATGGAATATTTTTTTTTTTGCCAAGTACTAGAGTTTCAAATTTGATCAGTTTCTGAAAGACGAGTTTTTGAGTTTCTTGAGATTATTCGACATCTTAAATATATACTCGCAATGTTGATTTTTTTCCTTGAACGTATATTCGCACGGTTTATTTGGTACTCTTTTAAAGCTTACAGTAAACTATTTTTGTTAATAATTCTAAGGATCTATTACATGTATTGTATTACTAATTTTGATCTATTTAATATTACATACATGATGTTTACGACATATTGTAATTCCAATAACACTGTATAGATCTCAACACACCAATACATGCAAGACCGTCTAGCTAGGGTTCTTCCTCTCCTTACCCTATTTGTAAGGCAACTTTATAATGGGGAAAACTTACCTAGGTTAAGAGAGGAAATGGAACCTAGCTCATATTTATAATAAACTCAATGGGCCATCCATCATAACCCATTAGGTTTGTCAAGCCCACACCACTACCTAACCACATCTAAATCCATTAAGTTTATCTGGCCCACCCATGAGATAAAGTGGATGTCAAGCCCACAAAGTCTATCTCAGAAACCCAATCCAGTCTATTTTATAAATACAAAATCTTACAAACTATTGAAAGCCCATAACTAATATTTAAAGCATTTTATATATTCTAACATTCTCCCACTTGGGCAAACATTGGTTGTATTTTTTTAGATGTCTTAAAAAACATTTCGGAAAACGACTCTCGGACTAAATTACTTATTTTAAATATGTGGCCACAATTTTTGGAAAACAAGTTTCTAAGAAAGCACCTAAACATTATCTATTTTAAAAAAGTCATCAACATAGAATCATGACAGCAATTATATCTCAATTGACATTAAACCAATTCATAATCACAAACGTTAATCACTCCATCGACTTAGATCCAAATATGAGAGTGTGGCAATGAAATAGCACCAACATGTGATCTCAAAAATGTTATTTCATTGTTGGTCCTCGATTTTTCTATTATTTGCTTCACTAAGAAGCTAGAGAAATCCAAGGTTTCTCTATTACTTGCTTCACCCAAAAGCTAGAGAAAACCCTATGGGGTTCTCGATTTCTCTATTACTTGCTTCACTCATAAGCTAGAGAAATCTCAGGTTCCTCTGTTAACATGCTTCACCCAAAAGCTAGAGAAAACCTAGGGCTTCACTTAGAAGCTTGAGTAACACCATGACTTCACCAAGAAGCCAGTAGGTCTCAATCAATATGACTCAAGTATGCAAAATAGTGTTACGAAACATACTCAATAATGACATAAAAGTCATTCTTAAGACAACACCAAGTCTTAAAATTTTAATGCATCATGACATGTCATATATATAATGTGCACAAAATACTCATAATATGATATCAATCAACGAAAATAATGATCATCGATAATATTTTATTACATCTCAAAAGATGTCCAAAAGAAAACAACATATAAACAAACATAAAAATCTCAATATAAAAGTCATACTCCCACTAATAAAATACATCAAAAGAACTAACAATACTCATGTTGTCTACATGTTTGACAAAATTTGAAGACCCAAGACCCTTGGTCAAAGGATCAGCAAGCATAGCCCCAGTATCAATATGCCAAAAAAAATATATCACCATTGTACACAATTTCGAGAGCAAACTCAATATCTTGTTTCCATTTCTTATAATCTGATCCAATCAGGATCTTAATAATGGCATTACCATTGCTAGTAGCAAATGATATTGATCGGGGAAAAAAATAAAGCAATCATGATAATGAATTTGGGTAGTAAAACAACATGACCTCAAGCGTATCATTACAAACTCCCCTTTGGACAGAAAATGTAATACACATTTAAGATTTCCTACAAGAAACTAACAACTAAATGCATACCAATTTTCGAAATACCTAACACCTTTGGGCTGATAAGACATTCTAGACTAATATGTATTCAAACAACAGTTTTATGTTTATCAATTATTAGCACACTCAATAACCTCATTTGGGCAGACGACTGAATGTATTAATGTAGCCCCAAATGGTATGAAATAATCTTAAAAATTTAACGAACATACCACTTTGGTGGAAACCATCCACTTCAACCTTTAAAATTATTTCAAAACGAGACTTAAAACAAAACTTAAGAGATAATATGCTTTTTTTAAGTTTATTAAATAATTATTATTAATTTGAATGTTAGTAATTTTAAATTGAAAATAATTATTATTATACTTTTATTTTAATCATTAACTTATTCTGATGCAATATAAGATATATTAAATGAGAATAAGTTTAATAAAAGCTTTTGAGACCATTCACATCGGATTGAAATATTACAAGGGCCTAGAAGTTAGTGATTCGACTATTACATGCCAACTTTCTCTTATATTTTAAACTTATTAAACTGCCCGAAATAACATATGCCTGGTTTAGCCCGGAGAGATAATGACCTTTTACTACTTAGCTGGTCAAAACCAAGAAAACAATATCTAACTTTTGAATAGTAAAAGCCTAATAATTCCACCGGCCTAGATTATAGACTTGATAAACAATTCTATCAGTTAATTAATTAAAAAGCTAATGCCCAACCGACCGTAAGCCACTTAAATGGCTTATTATCAATCAATTAATTAAAACATTTTAGAAACTAAAGCGCTAAAAGTTTCAGCAACCAAAACCATTAAATGGCTATAATTAGAACACAGATAATTACATAAGTAAATCACATAACGAACCAGGTAAATAAATTTGCTCCTTCTGACCTTTAGTTATATGCATTGATCTACCTTATTCTTCTCAAAACCAATAGAATTCACCACCTCATCAAATTTTAGGTACCATTAATATCAGTATGCACTATTTTTAGAAGATCATAACTACGAGTTGAGTCGTTTTCTTAGTTTTGGTTAACTTTCCCCTAATACAATCAACATAGGTCCTTCATATCCCCAAAATCAAAAGTGAGTGAAATATCATCCCTAACAAGCCTTTCAATTCTCTCTCTAGAAATGTGACTTAAGTGTCTATGCCATTAAGCAAAAAAAAATTCTTTAATAAGAGATCTTTTGAAGGCAACTATTTCAACACCAAAACAAATATATTCATTATTTGAAATCAAACACAATCTATATTTCAACTTTTATAATTTGAACCAATCATGATTTCAATGGTTATTCGATTATTGTTCATAGAAAAAGAGATTGATTCAAGACAAGATGCAATACGGTAGTAAAAGGGCAATAACCAACATATTACAAAATAAAGGATCTAAGAGTATAGTTATAAACTCCCATTTGGGCAAATAATACAACAAACACTTAGAAACTCTACACATGAAGCATATAAAAATGTTTCAGTTTTTGAAGAAATTGTCTTCTTTTGCAAACAGACCTTCTAAAACGACTCATCATATTTCCACAGTGTTCCATGTATTTTCATAAATTACAGCACACAACTATCTCATTTGGGTAGGTAACTGCATAATGCAATTGAAATCATCCTGCAACATGTTTTAGTGAAATCCCACGAGTATCAATTAGTGTGCCACTTTGGCAGCTAACTCTCACATCAACCCATGAAATTTTCAAAAATTGGGATAAACAGTAAGCGTCCCGCAATATATTTTGGTGAAATCCCACAAGTATCAATGAGTGTGCCACTTTGGCAGCTAACACCCACATCAACCCATTAAAATTTTCAAAACTGGGATAAATAGTAATGCTCTTTACAACCTCAAACGCATGCAAAACGACATGCATGCATGTGACCATACAACAAGAATTAATAATTCTAAGGATCTATTATATGCATTGTATTACTAATTTTGATCTATTTAATATCACATACCTGATGTTTAAGACATATTGTTATTCCGGTAACACCACATGGATCTTATCACACCAATACATGCAAGATCGTCTAGCTAGGGTTCTTCCTTTCCTTACTCTCTTTGTACAAAAACTTTATAATGGGAAAAACTTACCTAGGTTAAGAGAGAAGAGTGGACCTAGCTCATATTTATAATAAACTCAATGGGCCACCAATCATAGCCGATTAGGTTTGTCAAGTCCACACGACTGCCCAACCACATCTAAATCTATTAGGTGTATCTAGCCCACCCATGAGATCAAGTGGATGTCAGGCCCACAAAGTCCATCTCAGAAATACAATCCAGTCCGTTTTATAAATACAAAGCCCTACAAACTAATGGAAGTTCATCACTAATATTTAGAACATTTTATATATTCTAACAACTTTTGCACATAAATTTAAACTCTTAAAATTTTGGGATGTAGTAGAGACCAGTTTATAATCAAAATTTATGTGTATTGCATGTTTTACTTTACAGTTTTTTATCGCAGATGAATTGATTTCATGATTGTAAAGGTTGATAAGAAGTTTTTGTGGGGTTCTATATGAATTTTACTTCTTTTTATTAATTGTGGGGCTTTTGCGTGGTTGTGTAAGGAAACTTTTCTATCGGGTATGAATTGCAAGAATGTTGTTAGATAGAAATCTTGAAGGATGTGCTTATGTTCTTCATTGCATTGCTTGGATTATTTGATAAAGTTCCTCCATGGATGTAAGAGATGTGACTTGAAACTAGGGGTGGTAATTTTTTTTTCCTTAAAAAAGCTTGATTTTTTTTAGAATTCATGGTGCAAGTCTATTGCAATACGAGAAAGGCAAAGAAAAGATTTATTATTAACATCATAATAGGATTATAAGAGTTTAATAAAATACTCCACCAAAATAACACCTGAAAGAGAGATCAATAAAGCTCGAGTACTAGGTAAACTTGGACTGTAGCAAACAATATGGGGTATCCATACTTTATACTCAACAAAATTTCATGAACCACCATCCATATAGCAACAACTACTGGAATAAAAAAAGAGTTCTAAAAGCCAACAAAACAGACTATCAAACTTTTAAGGTACAGAACACACATAAGACCATCCCAAACTGATAAAAGAACTCCTTAAAGCACATAAAACGACATTATTATCCAGCTAAGCATCAAGCAACATGGCATTGCAGCAACATGGCATTGCAGCAACATGTTAAGACAACACTCTTCTGCATGATCTGTAGATTAAATAATGCAGAAAGAGCCCATGAAGGCTTCCACATCCTAGTATAACCAAAAAATTAAGAGAAGCAAAAGCTTTATGTAGCTATAAGTCCAATCATCACCAAAAACTAGCACAAAGAAATGCCTTATTCAATCCCAATAGCAGCATAAAAAATTTACTGACAACCACATTATTTAACACATCTAAGAAAGCTCTCCAAACCTCCTTCTCCCAATCAAACATAACACGCCTAAAATCAATATTCCAACACCAGTTATCACCATGCCATGCCTCAAATTCTTCCACATTGCCACTTCTTCGCAAAGCCAAACCAAAAGTTCTTGGAAATTGAGACCGAAGAGAATAAGCTAGATCCAATCTTATTCCCAAAATTCCAAACAACTTCCATTGCAAACTAAATTCAAAACCATCAACAATTTTTTTTTTGAAAATCTGTCAGAGCCGAGGACTGTGTGAAGGACATCCCTCTAAATCCCAGAACATTTTCCCCAAAAAATAGGGTAAGGAAGAAGCTTATCTTTGCAGTAATCATATTTAGCAACAATAAACCATTCTTCGTAAAAAAATAGCTTCCTTAGAGAAACGTCAAATCCACCCACTTAAGAGCTTTATTCACACTCATCACATTGCCAAGTCCTAACTCCTAAGCCTCATTTTTCTTTTAATCATACAACATAACTCCCAATTTATATAATATACTTTTCTTTTGTCATTTTTACCCTCCCATAAAAATTTCCTTTGCAGTTTTTCAATTTCATGGGCAACCGCAACAGGAATTTTAAACACTAACATGTAATAAGTGAGAATACTACTCAAGGATGATTTGATTAAGGCAATCATTCCTGCAGTGGATAGAAACCTACTATTCCATGATGAAAGTTTAGAAGCCACTTTGTTGACAATAGATCTCCAAGACTTCATCCTGTGCATATTAGCACTCAAGGGAACCCCCAACTACTTGATAAGTAAAGTTTTAGTGAGCAACAGGCAGAGTGAGTCATAGAAAACTTGACTATTTGTTTAAAGAGCATAACAAAACACATTGACAACTACAACAAATGTTGAAATTCAAGCCTTCTCCTTTATAGATTTTCATAATCAGTATTTATTATAGAATAATTTGTATTTATTATTCCTTCATTTATTAGGTAATTATGTTGATTGTAATTAGATGGTAGTTTCCATATTCTTGTAATTATGTGATTTTCTTTCCATTTATGATGTGATTTCCTTTCTGTTTATGATAAATTCCTTCCAGAATTGTCTCGCCTATGTATTCTATATATTTTCAGTTTCTTTCTTGTGAAAAATATGTGAAGAATCATAAAACAATTTGAGTCTGTGTTCCTCCAATCTTTCTGTTTTCATTTTCTACATGGTATCAGAGTAGGTTTAATCATGTCTCATCGTTGTCATCGAGTCTTTCCTACTCGAGTCTCTTATTTCTTCTACATCTTCATCAGATAGAATCTTCTCACTTTTTGATTACTACTCATAAATTGAATGAGCAAAATTATTTGCAATGGTCCTAGTCTATATAGATGTTCATTCGAGGGAAAGAGAAAGATGACTACATCACACGGGCTACAACCGCACTAGAGATCACTGCACCAACCTACAAAAAATGGATGGCAGAGAAAAATATGGTTACGTCATGGCTTGTCAACTCGATGACTCCTGACATTGACGAAATTTTCTGTCATTCGATACAGCCAAGGAAATATGGGATATGGTGAAAGAAACGTTCTCTAACAAGGAAAACACGTCAAAAATTGCATAGATTGAAAGTATTATTCATGACCCGCGTCAAGGTGAACAAATAGTAACTAAATATTTCAATACTCTTACTCGTCTATGGCACTAGCTTGATACTTTTGATGTTCATAACTGGTCCTGTGCTATTGATGGTTTATTGTACAAAAAAATTGTCAAAGGGAAACGGGTTTATAAATTTTTGTTAAGCTTGAACAAAAATTTAGATGAAATAAAAGGACAACTTATGGGGGCTAAACCTCTACCTAGCTTCAGAGAGGCATTATTTAAAGTCCACCGAGAAAAAAGCTTGAAGAAACTCATGATGGGGTCTCATCAACAACTCAACATGGCAGAAAGATCGGCTCTCAAAATCCAATTTGCTCCTTCTAACAACCATCAGAAAAAAAGAGGTAAGCCATGGTGCGATCATTGCAGAAAGCCTGGACACTTGAGAGAAACATGTTGGAAGATTCATGGAAAGCCAATGGATTGGAAGCCTCATCAACAACTTAAGAAGGAATGCTGTGGAAATCATGTTGCTGCCGAAGAACTGTCAAATCAACTTGAAGCAAGTCCCTTTAACAAGGAACAAATGGAGTCAAAAACTTTTCCTATCTATACAGTCTCAAACAGGCTCATCTTCTTGTCATGTCATTGGGTTAAGCACCTTGACCACAAAGGTAATCCTTTGAGCGCTCTTAATGTGGGTAAACATGTAAAAAAATCTTGGATCGTGGAATCAGGAGCCTCTAATCATATGACGGGAGAAGCTACTATTTTTGATATATATAGCTCATGTCCAGATAATTTAACGGTCCGAATAGTAGATGGCTCACTGTCAAAAGTTACCGGTACAGGTTCACTAGTATTGTCAAAAAACCCGATACTCAACTCTGTTATTTTAGTTCTAAACCTGGACTGCAATTTGTTATCAATTAGTAAACTCACTAAGGAAATAAGGTGTGTTACTAATTTTTACTCTATTCATTGTGAATTTCAGGATTTGGATTCGGGGAGGATGATTAGCAATTCTGAGAAACGCTCTAGACTCTATATCTTCAAAGAATGCCACTATCCATAAGAACAACCTCAACCAGCAGTAAGTGGAAATTCTTTTTCTGCTTCTTGTTCAAATTACAATAATGCAATTATGTTGTGGCACTATCGCTTAGGACATCCTAATTTTTTATATCTCAAGCATTTATTTCCAAGTTTGTTCAATAAAAATTTGAATTCTCTCAATTGTGAAATTTGTCAATACTCAAAACATGTGCGGAGTTCATTCCCACTCTAACCTTACAAAGTGTCTAAACCAATTTCCATGATTCACAGTGACATTTGGGGTCCCTCAAAAATAAAAAAATGTAACTAGTACTAAGTGGTTTGTCTCATTCATAGATGACCACACTAGACTGGCATGGATATTCCTTATAAAATAACAATCAGAAATAGGTCAAATATTCAGAAATTTCAAAAATATGATTTAGACACAATTTCAGGAAAAAAAAATAGAAGTTCTAAAGTCAAATAATGCTGAGGTGATATGATCTACGCCAAGAACTAAGAAATTGGTGGATCAAGAAGGCTTACAAGATCGTCTAGAAGTAGATTTATGTGAGACCGTGACTCGTTGGTTATATTGAAGCAAGAACCTTGGTACAATGAAGACGCTACAATCAATTATGGAAGGACTGATTGATAAGTCGAAGATTAACGCCATGGAAACTCCTATAAGTTCAGAAGTTCTAAAAGAACCAAAGAGAATTTTCTCTCACAAAGTATGAATGAAATCTGAATTGTCTTATTCCAAAAAGCCAATAGCTATTTAAATACACAAGGATCACAAATTCATCCAAAATTAGGAAAAGGAAACTAAGGAATAGGTTTTATACTAGAATTCTACTAACCTAAAAATCCAAATAAGGAAAGTACTTAACTTGACATGCAAACCTTACAATTCAACAATTAAATTAATAAGGAAACAATTAAGAAAAGGTAATAAGAAAAATTACAGTCAGCCACTTCCCAAAAACGAGTAAGTATCCAATTTTTGGAAACAAAGTTTTAATTCACAACCTTGAGTTGCTAGGTTATTCCAAAGCTTGAATCATGGAAACTCATCCTTGTGGATCATGTATAGCATCATCCTTAGGCCTACAAAGATGGTTCTTAGCCCAAATGTGTTGAATTAGCCCATTGAGAGTTTCCATGAACCTTTTAGCTCGAGCCCATGTAACTGGACCAATTAGACATTGAATAGGATCCGCATCTCATTTGTTAGCCGTGTCCTCATCATTCCCCTCCTCTTGAAAAAGATTTGTCCTCAAATCATCAGCTACATCAAAAGGGCTTAAATCAGAAACATTCAAAGTAGTACTAACATTGTACTCACCTGGCAAATCCAATTTGTATGAATTGTCATTGATGCGCTCAAGGACTTGAAAAGGCCCATCTCTTCTAGGAAGTAACTTTGAACGTCTTTGTGCTGAAAATCTTTCTTTCCTCATGTTTAACCAAACCCAATCTCCAGGTTGAAAAATCAGTTGTCGGTGACCTTTGTTAGCTTGTTTTGCATATTGTTCCGTTTTCTTCTCAACGTTTAGTCTTGCCTTCTCATGTATCTGTTCAACAAATTCAGCCTTTTTCTTTGCATCCAAGTTAGCACGTTCAGACATAGGTAATGGCGTTAAATCTAATGGAGTTAAAAGATTAAAACTATAACCAATTTCAAATGGTGAAAACTTAGTAGTAGAATGAACAGTACGATTATAAGCAAACTCAATATGTGGTAAAAACTCTTCCCAAGTTTTGATGTTCTGTTTAATAATAGCCCTCAACAAAGTAGACAAAGTTCGATTCACTACTTCAGTTTGACCATCAGTTTGTGGGTGACAAGTAGTAGAAAATAATAGCTTAGTCCCTAACTTACATCACAAAGTCTTCCAAAAGTAACTCAAGAACTTAACATCTCTATCCGAAACTATTGTTCTAGGCATACAGTGTAATTTTACAATTTCTCTAAAGAACAAATTAGCAACATTGGAAGTATCATCAGTTTCGTGACATGGAATAAAATGTGCCATCTTAGAAAATCTATCTACAACCACAAAAATTGAATCTCTACCACATTTAGACCTAGGTAAACCTAACACAAAGTCCATCGAAATATCTATCCAAGGCTTACTAGGAATAGGCAGTGGCATGTATAAACTATGGGGTTGCACTCGAGATTTTACCTACCTACATGTGACACATCTACCATAAATTCTCTCAATATCTCTTTTCATATGTGGCCAACAGAAGTGTTTTTATAAAACGGCTAAGGTTTTAGCAACTCTAAATTGACCCATTAAACCTTCTCCATGGGATTCTCTTACTAACAAATCACGCAAAGAGCAATTCAGTACACACAACTTATTCTCCAAAAATAAGAAACCCTCATGCCTAAAGAACTTACCCACTGCGTTTTTCTCACAAGCTCGAAACTCCTCACAAAAATCGTTGTCTGAAGGATACAATTCTTTAATGTACTCAAAACCAAGTAATTTTACATCTAGAGTAGAAAGTAATACGTACCTTCGAGAAAGTGCATCTGCAACGATGTTTTCCTTACTTTGCTTGTATCTAATGACATATAGAAATGTCTTGATAAATTTTACCCATCGTGCATGTCTCCTACTCAACTTGTGTTGACCTTTTAAATGTTTCAAGGACTCATGATCGGTGTGAATCACGAACTCTTTAGGCCAAAGATAGTGTTGCTATGTTTTCAATGCTCGAACCAACACATAAAATTCTTTATCATAAGTAGGGTAGTTTAAAGCTACCCCACTTAATTTGATATGATCCACGTCAAGAACTAAGAAATTGATGGATCAAGAAGACTTTCAAGATCGTCTAGAAGCAGATTTATGTGAGACCATGACCCATTGCTTATATTGAAGCAAGAACCTTGGTATAATGAAGACACCATAATTAATTATAGAAGGATTGATTGATAAGTCGAAGATGAATACCACGAAAATTCTGATAAGTTCAGAAGTTCTAAAAGAACCAAATAGAATTTTCTCTTACAAAGTATGAATCAAATCTGAATTGTTTTATTCCAAAAAGCTAATAGCTATTTAAATACATGAGAATTTGTAACCAATTAGAAAAAGGAAACTAAGGAATAGGTTTCATACTAGAATTCTGGTAACTGAATTTTGGTAACCTAAAATCCAAATAAGGAAAGTACCTAACTTGGCATGCAAGCCTTACAATCCAGCAATTAAATTAATAAGGAAACAATTAAGAAAATGTAATAAGAAAATTTACAACCAGCTATTTTCCTTGATGAGCCAACCAAAACGAGTAAGTCTCTAATTTTAGGAAACTAAGATTTTAATTCACAATCTTGAGTTGCTAGATTATTCCAAAGCTTGAATTATGGAAACCCATCCTTGTAGATCACGTATAGCATCACCCTTAGGCCCCCAAAGGTAGTTCTTAGCCCAAATGTGTTGAATCAGCCCATTGAGATTTTTCTGGAACCTTTTAGCTCGAACCTTTGTAACTAGACCAATTAAAACTTGAATAGGATCCGCCTCCCATTTGTTTATCGTGTCCTCATCATTTCCCTCCTCTTGAAAATGATTTGTCCTCAAATCATCACCTACATCAAAAGGTCTTAAATCAAAAACATTGAAAATGGCACTAACATTGTACTCACCTGGCAAATCTAATTTGTATGCATGGTCATTGATGCGCTCAAGGACTTGAAAAGGCCCATCTCCCTTAGGAAGTAACATTGAACGCATTTGTGCTGGAAATATTTCTTTCCTCATGTGTAACAAAACCCAATATCAGGGTTGAAAAATCAGCTGTCGGCAACCTTTGATCAATTGAAATGCTTTCTTTTATTCGTCTCCCCATTTGAATCCAACATTCTTCTTGATGACTTTGGTAAGTGGTGCGGCAATACTGCTAAAGTCTTTCACGAATCTCCTGTAAAAACTAGCAAGGCCATAACAACTATGAACTTGACCTACACTCGTGGGACTTGGCCATTCTTTAATTGCATAGATCTTCTCTTCATCAACCTGTATTCCTTGTGCACTCACAACAAAACCAAGAAACACAAGCTTATCAGTGCAAAATGTGCACTTCTTCAAGTTAGCAAACAGTTTCTCTTTTCTAAGCACATCCAAAACTGATTTTAAATGCACAACATGATCATCTAAGTTTGTGCTATAAATGAGAATATCATCAAAATAAACAAAAATGAATCTGCCTATAAAAGTTTGCAAAACATGGTTCATTAATCTCATGAAGGTACTCGGTGCATTCGTTAATCCAAATGGCATAACTAACCACTCATAAACTATATTTCATTTTAAAAGCAGTTTTTCATTCAGTGCCCTCTTTCATTCTTATTTGATGATATCCACTTTTTAAATCAATCTTAGAAAATACACAAGCACCATGCAATTCATCTAGCATATTATCTAAGCGAGGAATAGGATATCGATACTTTACCGTTACATTGTTGACTACTCGAAACAATTAATTATGGAAGGATTGATTGATAAGTCGAAGATGAACACCACGAAGACTCCGATAAGTTCAGAAGTTCTAAAAGAACCAAAAAGAATTTTCTCTCACAAAGTATGAATCAAATCTGAATTGTCTTATTCCAAAAAGCCAATAGCTATTTAAATACATGAGAATTCGTAATCAATTAGAAAAAAGAAACTAAGGAATTCATAACCAATTAGAAAAAGGAAACTAAAGAATAGGTTTCATACTAGAATTCTAGTAACCTAAAATACAAATAAGGAAAGTACCTAACTTGGCATGCAAGCCTTACAATTCAGCAATTAAATTAATAAGGAAACAATTAAGAAAATGTAATAAGAAAATTTGCAGCCGGCCATTTTCCTTGATGAGCCAACCAAAACGAGTATGTCTCCAATTTTGGGAAACTAAGATTTTAATTCAAAATCTTGAGTTGCTAGATTATTCCAAAGCTTGAATTATGGAAATCCATCCTTATAGATCATGCATAGCATCATCCTTGGGCCCCCAAAGATGGTTCTTAGCCTAAATATGTTTAATCAGCGCATTGAGAGTTTCTTTGAACCTTTTAGCTCGAGCCCTTGTAACTGGACCAATTGGAACTTGAATAGGATCCACCTCACATTTGTTTGTCATGTCCTTATCATAATTTCTCACTAAATATGCGATTGGTCTTCCTCCTTGCATAAGAACTGCGCCGATACCCAAACCTGAAGCATCACATTCAATTTCAAACGTTTTAGTAAAATCAGGCAAAGCAAGTAAAGGAGCATGAGTTAATTTTTCTTTGATAAATTAGAATCCATTCTCTTGCTTGTCTTCCCATTTAAATCCAACGTTCTTCTTAATGACTTTGGTAAGCGGTGCGGCAATATTGCTAAAGTCTTTCACGAACCTCCTGTAAAAACTAGCAAGTCCATGAACACTACAAACTTGACCTACACTCATGGGACTTGGCCATTCTTTAATCGCACAAATCTTCTTTTCATCAGCTTATATTCCTTGTACACTCACAACAAAACCAAGAACCACAAGCTTATCGGTGGGAAAGGTGCACTTCTTCAAGTTAGCAAACAACTTCTCTTTTCTAAGTACATCCAAAACTGATTTTAAATTCACAACATGATCATCTAAGTTTGTGCTATAAATGAGAATATCATCAAAATAAACAACAACGAATCTGCCTATAAAAGCTTGCAAAACATGGTTCATTAATCTCATGAAGATACTCGTTGCATTTGTTAATCCAAATGGCATAACTAACCATTCACATAAACCATATTTCGTTTTAAAAGCAGTTTTCCATTCATCACCCTCTTTCATTCTTATTTGATGATATCCATTTTTTAAATCAATCTTAGAAATACACAAGCACTATGTAGTTCATCTAGCATATCATCTAAGTGAGGAATAGGATGTCGATACTTTACTGTTGTATTGTTGACTGCTCGGCAATCAACGCACATTCTCCACATCCCATCCTTTTTAGGAACCAAAATCACCGGAACAGCGCATGGACTAATACTTTCTCTTACGTACCTTGTTTCCATCAATTCACTAACCTGCCTTTATAGCTCTTTTGTCTCCTCAGGGTTGCTTCAATAGGCTGGTCGGTGGGCACGAAATCAATTTGATGTTCAATTCCTCGAATAGAAGGTAAGGCATGTGGAATCTCATCGGGAAAGATATTATCAAACTCCTGCAAAAGAGAAACAATAGAACTAGGCAAAGATGAGTCAAATTGGTTAGTGTTTAATGCTTCTTTGTACAAGAGTTCAATCATTAGATGATTTAAAAACATCACTCTTTTTATTTCACTCACTCTTGCATAGAAATTTATTTTTCTCTCAATGGCTGAATCAACTCTCTTATTTTCTCTCTTAATTTTCCTAGCCTCTTTCATTTTCTCTTTTTGATTCTCACTCGTTCTTTTTTTCTCACTCTCTTTAGTTTGCTCACTCTTTTTTTGTAACCTTTCTTGATCTTCATAAACCTACTTTGGTGTCAAAGGAACTAGAGTGATTGTTCTTTAATTGCTTACAAATGAATATTTGTTGGTAAAGCCATCATGCTTAACACGCCGATCGAATTGCCATGGTCGACCTAGTAACAAGTGTCCAGCTTGCATCGAAACTACATCATACAAAACTTCATCTTCATATTTTCCAATCCGGAAGGAAACTAACACCTGTTTGTTCACCCTCACTTCACCACTATCGTTGAGCCATTGTAACTTGTAAGGCCGAGGATGTTTAATTGTTGGTAGCCCTAATTTCTTAACCATTATAGTGCTAGCAACGTTAGTACAACTACCTCTATCAATAATCACACTACATAACTTGTTTTGCACATGGCATCTAGTATGAAAGATGTTTTCTCGCTGCACTTCATCATCTTCTTTGATTTACACACTTAGAGCTCTCCTTGCAACCAACAATTCTCCTTGGGCAGCGTATTCCTCATCACTCGCATCCTCCAATGGTGCATAGATTCAGTATCTCTCGCCTTCGGTTTCAATTTCACCATTATCTCGCAATACCATAACTCTTTTGTTCGGACATTGGCTTTCTATGTAACCCCTGCTTTGGTATTTAAAACACTTAATATCACGATTTCTAGTAGTGGAAGAGTTAGTTTTATCTTGATTTCTATGGCTGGTACTTTCTTGCTTTTGCTCGGTTTTGGGCTTGGCCATGGCTTACCTCTTCTCTTTCTTCACAAAATTCGGCCTCCAAGATGAACCCGAGTTAGGGTTTTGCCATGTATTGTTGCCCCTCCTCTTGAGTTGGTTCTCAATTTTGATAGTCATGTGCACCATATCTTCCAACTCCACATAATGATACAACTCCACCAAATTAGCAATTTTCCAATTCAAACTAGCCCAAAACCTAGCTATAGTAGCCTCTCGGTCCTCCTCTACATTTGCTTGGATCATAGCTACTTCTATCTCTTCATAATAATCATCCACACTTCGACTACCTTGTGTAAAACTTTGCAATTTTTGGTACAACTCACAGTAATAATGGCTTGGAACAAACTATTTCCTCATCATGGTTTTTATCTCCTCCCAAGTCTCTATTGGACGCTCTCTATTTCTCCTCCTGTTTAACACTAGTTGATCCCACCAAACAATCGCACAGTAAAAAAATTCAATGGCCGCAAATTTAACCTTTTTAAGTTCAAAATAATTATGACAATCAAATACCAATTCTATCTTCTTCTCCCACTCAAGGTAAGCTGCAGGTTCGTTTTTGCCTTGAAACGATGGAATCTTCATCTTAATACTACCCAAGTTATTGTCTTCCTGATTCCTAGCTTCTCTACCTCGACCACCAAATCTCCTATGGCTAACAACTGATTCCCGATCATCTTCTTCATCAAATCCATTCCCATAATACTCTTCATCTTCAACTCTCTCTCTCCCCTAAGTTGAGCTCTCTCCCTCCTATGCACATTAGGAGCGTTTTGTTGCTGTCCCACACGTGCATTTTCTACCCTCTTATGTGCTCACCACTCTTGCATTTTTCCACTCGTAATAATCCTCTATAGGTTCTAATCAAACTAACCAAACAAGTATCAAAGTTTCCAGCAACAATCCACCAGCAACTCACAAAGAAATTTGGATTTGTGGAATTGATAAAAGGAAAACAAAGATGATAAATTGAAACAAGAATTGAAAGGATTGAACCTAAATATCGCACACTTTTTTTTAACTAGAAATTTGTTCTTTCTTTTTTTTTTTTTTTTTTTTCAAATTTCCACCTTTTTCCACTTTTTTTTTTTCAATAAAACATAATAAAAGATAAGCAAACCTGCAACTAGAACCTGCTCTGATACCAAATGATATGATCCACGCCAATAACTAAGAAATTGATGGATCAAGAAGGCTTACAAGATCATCTAGAAGCAGATTTATGTGAGACCGCAACCTGTTGCTTATATTGAAGCAAGAACCTTGGTATAATGAAGATACCACAATCAATTATGGAATGATTGATTGATAAGTCGAAGATGAGCGCCACGAAAACTCTGATAAGTTCAGAAGTTCTAAAAGAACCAAAGAGAATTTTCTCTCACAAAGTATGAATGAAATCTGAATTGTCTTATTCCAATAAGCCAATAGCTATTTAAATACACGAGGATCACAAATTCGTCCAAAATTAGGAAAAAGAAACTAAGGAATATGTTTCATATTAGAATTCTGGTAACTGAATTCTTGTAACCTAAAAATCCAAATAACGAAAGTACCAAGCTTGGCATGCAAGCCTTACAATTTAATAATTAAATTAATAAGGAAACAATTAATAAAAGGTAATAAGAAAAATTGTAGTGAGCCATTTTCCTTTCCTAGACTTCCCAAAAACAAGTAAGTCTCCAATTTTGGGACACTAAGTTTTAATTCACAATCTTGAGTTGCTAGATTATTCCAAAGCTTGAATCATGAAAACCCATCCTCGTGGATCATGTATAGCATCATCATTGGGCCCACAAACATGATTCTTAGCTCAAATGTGTTGAATCAGCCCATTGAGAGTTTCTTTGAACCTTTTAGCTCGAGCCCTTGTAACTGGACCAATTGGAACTTGAATAGGATCTGCATCTCATTTGTTAGTCATGTCCTCATCATAAGGATTACTTCAACTCCATTCTAGGAGAATTTCTAGTAAAAGAAGGGATAATTCATTTGAGTTCATGTATAGACACCACACAACAAAACGAAATCGCTGAAAGGAAAAAATAGACATCTTCTAGAGGTTGCTAGGTTCCTTATGTTCTCTACGAACGTTCCAAAATTTTTCTGGGGAGAGCTTGTCCTTACAACAGCTTATCTAATAAATAGAATGCCTTCTAGGGTCCTAAAATTCCAAACACCATGTCAAACTCTTCTAAAATCATTTCCAATAACTCATCTCATTTCGTCTGTCCCACCCAAAGTATTTGGGTGTTATGTCTTTGTTCACATCCATCAACAGCAAAGGATTAAACTCGATCATCGGTCACTCAAGTGCATCTTTCTTGGGTATTCTTCGAGTCAAAAAGGATATAAATTTTACTCTCCAATCACAAAAAAAATTCTACAATTCGATGTATGTTAGCTTTTTTGAGAATCAGTCATACTACCCTAAGACTGATATTCAGGGGGAGAATTCAACTCAAGAATATCAGTCTCGAGACTTTGAGTCACCCATCACCACAAAACATCCTATTCTCCCAAGGTCAGAAAATTAGAATATTCCAGAGTCACGCAGTCAACCACTACCTGCTGAAGACACTGAATTCATTATTGACTTGGGAGATAAAGAGCATGTCCAAGAAGTGACAGAGGAAGAAGCACATACTCAGTAGAACCATGAGACCGAATCGAGTCCAAATCCAAGCGAAATTCCAGGTAACAAAATTTCTGACTCTGATGGTATTGTTGATTCTGAGTTAGAAAATGAGATTCTTAATATGCCTATTGCTTACAGGAAAGGAGTTTGGTCATGTACCCAACATCCTATTAGAAATTTTGTGTCCTAAGTGGAAAGCTGTTGTCAATGAGGAAATTCAGGCACTGAAAAAGAATGGTACATGGGAGATTACTGAACTGCCAAAGGATAAGAAATCTGTGGGGTGTAAATGATTTTTTCAATTAAATATAAGGCGACTGGTAGTGTGGACACAAGGCTCGTCTGGTTGCCAAACGATTCACCCAATCCTATGGCATTGATTATCAGGAAACATTCGCACCTGTTGCCAAGCTCAATACTGTTCACGTTCTCTTATCGCTTGCTGCCAACCTTGATTAGTCCCTCTATCAGCTCGATGTGAGAAATGCATTCCACAATAGTGACTTAGAAGAGGAATTTTACATGGACATCCCTGCCGGTCTTGAGACAGTGTTAAATATCAACAAGGTTTGTAGACTTCGAAAATCCTTGTATGGCCTCAAGCAATCTCCCCGCACTTGGTTCGAGTGATTCACAAAGGCTGTAAAAAGGTATGGATATTCTCAATGTCAATCAGATCACACACTTTTTGTGAAGCACTTCCCAGACGGGAAGAATGCTATTATTATTGTATATGTGGATGATATTATTTTGACAGAAGATCATGAGAAGGAAATTAGGCTGCTTAAACAATTCTTGGCTATAAAGTTTGAGATCAAGGACCTAAGAAATCTGAAGTACTTCTTTGGGATGGAAATTGGTCAGTCAAGAAAAGGTATCTCCGTCTCCCAACATAAGTATGTCTTGGACTTGTTAAGTGATACAAGAATGTTTGGTTGCAAGCCTACCGAGACTCCCATGGTGTCAACAGTTAAGCTAGAAGCAAATGATGGGAGTGCTCCTGTCGACAAAGGACAATACCAACGTCTTATAGGAAAACTCATTTATCTATCCCACACAAAGCTTGAAATTGGTTTTTCCATCAGTGTTGTTAGCCAGTTCATGAATTTCCCAACAGAGCGACATATGACAGCAGTTTTGTAACGACCCATCCCGAGTTGGCCACCCTCGAGATGGTGTCGTCACATTTTGAAAATCCTAGCAAAACACATATATGCAATAAGAAAAATAACACCAACATAAATTTTTACATCAATCTTCAACCCTCAACAGGGGAGATATACCATTCTAATATTAACTTTAACATTATATATAACGTAAAATGCATGAATATTTACAAATAAACTTTTATTTTATTTTCTCATTAGTCTGAGGATGTGGACACGTACGTGGCTTACAGATAATGATTTCGTTTGAACCTCAACTCACCAAACTATTTGTCCTGCCTGCTACTTGAAATCATTGTACACTGAGAGATGAGCTTCGCAAGCTCAGTGAATTAAATTTACTAAAAGTATTCAAATTGTATAGATAGTCTTTTAATATTTAATCATTTATATCTCATATAACTTGAAAATAGCATTCTACTATCACTACACATATCATAAGGACATTCTCTATCAATCTCTTCTTCTTATCTATTTGTTCACCTTAAGACCATCAATTATCTCATAATTACCTTGTTATGAGATTCACAGCATATAGTCTACCATTTAGATAGTTCTTATCATATCACACTTCTATGTTTCTTTCTCACCATAACTATCTCTCTGTGAGACTCATTCATCTATAAATTTAAAATAACAAACAACACTTTAGCATTTCAGTAATACAATCAATTGTTAAAATAGATGCAATGCATGAATTATTATTAGTGAACGTCTTCCCATATGTCATCATGTTTTTATCTTAGACCGGTTCCCTCCCTTTTCTTTTTATTTCCAGCATATACTGGCTGTCACAGTTTCATTTATTTTCAACATATACAGGCTGTCACGGTTTTTCGTTTAGACTCGCCCCCTCCCCGTTCTTTTATTTCATACATATGCATATGAACAATGATATGAAATATGCATATGAACAATGATATAAAAACAAACATGAATTTCAATATTTAAATTAGTTATCCTTATTATTCTCAAACTATTATTGGAAAAATTCCACTAAATTCCTCTCCTCATAAATCATGTCAAATCATCAATCATAGCTTATCAAGATCCGCTAAATTTTCTCTCCTCACAAATCATATCAAATCATCAACCATAGCTCATCAAGAATTTCACTTATCGTCTTTATTATTAAATCAACTCATTATTCAAATAATATTATTTTTCATAAAATAATTCTCTACACATCCATTATTCCTATCATACCTATCAACCAACTTTCATCTATCACCAAATCATAAGTTAATGATTTATTCTAATATTATCACTATATATTTTATATTTATCCTGATGACTTAAAGTAAATCTAACTCACCACGTAGCACTTATAGCTACCAGTGGATCACCTCCTTGCTTTTTTTACTCCTCTCAGTAATTTCCCCCGGTTGCTGATCGTCAACACCTGATATAATATTTATATTAAATTTCTAATTTATTCTTCAGTTCTTCCATAATTCACACCATTTGAAAATTCTCACTTTGAATTCCGTGAAATTTCATGTATGCTAAATTTCAAAAATAAACTTCACGTTATTACCTTATGTTTTTCTTAGAGCTTCCCGTGGTTCTCTATAAAAATTTCCTGTAAACCCCTTCAAAATTTTGCTCTTTCAACTTTTCTTTCGGTCCCCAAATGTTTAGAGAAATAGAGTAGTTTGAATTGAAGAAAGAAGAAAAACCAAACAGAATTTGGTAAGTAATAAATAATATAAACTTAAATTATATATATATATATATATATATGCAAATATTAAGTCTCAGCAGCCCCCACCCCATTGTTTGCCACGAAATGAAAGGTGTCTCACATGCACAATTTCTTCTCTTTTGGCAACAGGTGTTGCCACCTGTTGGCGTGTTTTTTTTTTAAGAATTGTTTTATTCAAATAATAAACCTTTTACATATTTTTTTTAAGAATTGTTTTATTCAAATAATAAACCTTTTACATATATTTTATTTTAATTCTATTTCATATTTATTAAATTACAAGTTTACAAAGTTCAAAGATATCTCAAGATGACACCGGATAAGGGTATATTTTTCTCAAGAACCTCTAAAATAAATGTTGAAGTTTTTTCAGATGCAGACTGGGCAGGTTCAGTAACAGATCACATATCAGCATCAGGCTATTGCTCATATGTGTGGAGTAATTTGGTAAATTGGAGGAGCAAGAAGCAATCTCTTGTAGCTCGCAATAATGCAGAAGCTGAATTCCGAGCCATGGAACAGGGTATTTGTGAAGGCATTTGGTTACAGAGACTACTACCAGAATTAAAGGTGACTTTAGATTAACCTATGGAATTATTTTGCGACAATCAATTGGCAATCAGTATTGCTAAGAATCCAGTTCATCACGACATGACAAAACATGTTGAAATCGATCGTCATTTTATCAAAAAGAAAATTGATGAAGGAACTTCATTGTTAGTTATATCTCGACGAATTGTCAAACTGCTGATATACTCACGAAGGCTCTTGCCATATTAAACTTTGATGATTTGTCAAGAAAGCTGGGCATGATCAACATTTATAGTGTGGCTGGAGGGGGAATGTTGAAATTCAAGCCTTCTCCTTTATAGATTTTCATAATCAGTATTTATTGTAGAATAATTTATATTTATTTTTCTGTCATTTATTGGGTAATTAGGTTGATTGTAATTAGTTGGTAGTTTCCCTATTCTTGTAATTATGTGATTTCTTTTCTGTTTATAATGTGATTTCCTTTCCGTTTGTGAGAAATTCCTTCCAAAATTATATCGCCTATGTATTTTATATATTTTCAATTTTTTTCTTAATAAAAAATATATAAAAAATTATAAAACGATTTGAATATATGTTCCTCAGATCTTTTTATCTTCATTTTCTGCAACAAACATACATGGCATCTAAGAGTTAAGAGCGTTGCTTACGTAGCCACCCTAGATAGCCTACTCAGTACAGAACTAATCAAAATCCACGAGCATTACTCGCCATAGAAAAAAAAAAAAAAAAAAACTGTGTTTTAAAAAGTTAAAATAATCATTTACTAGTTAACCTCTTACAAATATCGCATGGTTACTTGTTGTCACAGGGAGGTAACACTTGTCCACTGACTGAGTGGCACAAAGGGGTGTCAAAATCGGGTGTCCTTTTACAATTTCTCAATAGTTAACAAGTAAATCTTGATAAATCTGTCCTTAAAATGGACAGTCAATTTCAACACCTATTTATAAAGCTCATTTTTTATTTGCTACAATGATTTTATTATGAGTAAAATTAGTAAAAACATATAAATTACTAATAATTACTCTTAAAAATTACAACATAACATTCAGAAAGTCAAAGGTAAAAAGTAATAATTAAAAGTGATGGTACTGAGAGTAAATTTTTGATATAAAAGTGAGAGTTACTCGAACAGGAGATGTTGAGTAGCACAACTGTAAAAATCATGGCAGCACACTTGTCTCGATCTAACCGCTACTTAAGTCCAAGGTTGTTCGTTACATGCTTGATGCGGACTCACACGCCTTTAGCATGCTTAAGGTGCGTGCCAATTGGTTTAGGATCATCAATGTGATCGCAGGCTTGATCGATATGGTACTTTTGATAGATAACACGTGTGTGGAAGAAACCAACGGCTACGATTCTTGTGCATGCATTGTTAGTGATGCTGGTGTGGTTCGTTGATTTGATTGTCCTCGTATTGGTGTTTTATGTATTTGTGATTGGGGCGTGGAACTATAGGTTTCTGTCATGGGATCCACTTCCCCGATTTGATCCGAATATCTCACTAGCCGAAACCGTTGAACGTGATGAGGAGTTTGATATGGTGCGAAGCACTAAATCATAAGATATGGTACATGCAAAGTATGATAAGTTGTGTACGTTTGGGGCACGTGTACAAACGGTATTAGAGGATTTTGCCACTCATGTTAACATAGATTTATGAAAAATACATGACATAAAAATTTATTTTATTATTCAATAGTATAAAAAGAGAGAAAATATATTTTGTTTTCATTTAATGGTGAGATGAACCACTGTGTCATGTGTTTTTTATAGATCAAAACTAGACAAAAAATTCATGATTTTGTACATGTTACAATAAAAAATGGTGGCGATGGCATTTGGATTCTACTATTTCCACCACCCGATCTTTTGTAATCGAATGCCATCACTGACCTTGAACTTCTTCCGAAGATTACCGTCTTTGATCAAGTCATGTAAATCGATGAATGAGAGAAAAAAATGTGCTCTCTATAATTTTATGCACGAACTCATTGTTTATATCCTGAAATATCAAATTTACTGTCACCGACCACTCTTTTAATCTTTATCCTTTTCATTTTTGTTTTAATTATTATTTTACATCTTATTTTGTAATTACTCAAATAAGCAATCAAGAGTTTAGAAGATTTTCATCCCAAGTCTTTTAGTAATCGATGGTCGATCCACATCATGTGTAAGATCGGTTTTTTAAAATCTTTCAAAAAAATTCAATAGTATATGTTATAATATATTATATTATTTTTTTTATTTTTTAATGAGATAGCATAATTTGAATGAAAAAACTGTAAGAAAACTTATTAAAATGGTTGTACACAATAAATTTTTTTTTTTATTAAACTTAGCTTTCTTTCTTCTTCTTTTTTTTCAAAAGAAGGATAGAAGCAGGTGGATATCCGATCATGTTCATCCTTTATTTAAGGGCCGGCTGTGAAGAATCTTTCGTACGAAATCAACACATAATAATATATGATAGGGTAACATATGTAATAGTGACAATATTAAATCATCACAATTATTTTTTCTTTTTTCTATTGATGAATCCAAATAAAATCCAACTGAAAGAGATGTTACTTTCTATTATGTCAACTGGGACTTTCTCTAACTAAAGACCCTATTTAATATCACACCATTATCTTGTCTTTGACATATATTTAAAAAAAATTGAAAAAAATGTTGTTTGGGAAACAATGCCGACAGATAAATCGCATAATTGGTTCTTGTAGTTTATTTATTTGATCAAATTAATTCATAAGTGTTTAATTACGTTAAGTAAGTTTTTCAAATTTCGATTTAATTTAATTAAATGCACTCGTTGATTTTTTTTTCTTCATTAGTGTTTTTCGAACATCTGTTTTGAAAGTGATTTCAGTGACATAGTCATGACTTACATAGATGATTTGATTTGTATAAATTGCACTTGATTAAAAAGTTCTTAATTCATCTCTTATTTTACATTTCACAACTTATCTCGTAAATATAATCATTTCTTTTGGTCGGTTGACACATTTGTTTTTTTTATATGATAATTAAGATTAATCTCTTGAAAATCTCCATAGGAGATTTTATATCGCCTAGTACCTATTGCCACATAATTTTGAGGTCTGTAAGTATCATAGCTCTTGATTTAGGCCGACCTATTCGATTCGGCATCATAACAAAAATATTTTTATTATCAATATAATTTGATATTACAAACCTACAAGGTGTAGGGTAAAAAACATGCGTATGATATTTGTGTTTCTTTTATGGAGGATAATTCTTCAAAAACCACCTGTATTCCTTGCTACGCTCTAGCATTTTGATGGTCACCAAAGGTTTACGAGGTAAGGAAGGCTTTCTCATAACGTGAGTACACATGAAGAAGAAAGTGAGTTAAGCTGAAACTAAAATTATGTACACCAACGTTTAACATAAGTTTTGATTCTATGCTTGAGCAGTTTTTACCGGACAACCCTTTCATCCTTAATTCCTTGACTTTTAAAACTCAAAGAATTGACTTTCAAAACAAATTATTGAGTGTATGTATTTATATAAGATTTTGAGATTAATTCTCTTAATTTTATGTTAATTTTTATTGAGATTATAGAAAATTTAAATGGGAGACTAAATCATACCAAATTAAAACACTTAAGCTTTATTTGATGCAATTAAAAGATAGAAGACACTGACGAATGTATAAGATAGTTTACCTATTTACTCATTTTAATAAAAAAAACATAAAAAATTAATTTGATAAAAAAAAGCAAATTGTCGAGACCAATAATATGATTTACTCTACCTAAAAACGTACGAAAAGATTTAAGATGATATAGGCAATTTGAAAGCGAGTGATGACCTAATTAGGCGTGGCATGCTTAATTTAATTTTATATATATGAAAAAAGAAATCAAACGTCCATTAGTGTTTAACATTATATACACGTAGATACTTATAAATGTTTGTCCAGCTGCAAATTATAATACAAAATCGATGACTTTGCTATTGAAAAAATATTGACACCACCTTAGCTAGCTGTGATTTTATATGCTAATTAAATCTTATTAATAGGGGACATGAGAACGTGCCTCTTATTCTAAAAATAATCTCTCTGATATATAGAAACCCTTGAATTTACAATCAACTTTCCTGGATCATGTATGTCTGGAAAAGAATGGTTGTTTTCTTTGTCATTTTCTTCTTGATCTGTAGCTAATTTTTTTTTTTTTTTTTAAGGATTGCAGCTAAATTAAATTCAAATATAGCATTTTAAGTTTATAAATTAATTTTTTATACTTTAATATGATTGTTCACGTGTAAATTGATTGAAGGACTAAAAGCTTCATGTGTGAAACCCAAATGAATTAAAGTTTAAATAACTAAGTCAAATATTAAGTAAAACAGAAACATCCTTGAAACTCGAAATCAAAACTTGAAGATCTTAAACCATACTAAAAAATAATTGATGTATCAATTATTCAAAAAAAAATTGAATTACAAAAAGAAATTGACCATTTTCTATTTTAAATATTCCTTCATTTGGATTAAAATGATAAAAACAAAATTCAACTGCAAACTTTGTCAGATTTATTACAAACGAAAGAAAAGTCAAACTGAGCTCAAAGAAAGTTTTAAATTCGAAAAGAATTGTGATCTTACGAATCAGTTTCTTAGGAGTTACCATAAAATTGAAAAAATTTATTAGTAATTACAAGAAAATTAAATAGTAATTATTTTTAAAAAATAAATTTCATAATTACTATTTAATTTTTTCATAATTACTAATGGATTTTATTGATTTTATGTCGGTTATCATAAAATCGAGTCTACAATATCACAATTCAATCGAAAATTGAAGGCTTTATACTCATATAATTGCAACTTTAGTAGAGATCCATTAAGGAAATTTGATTTTTTTTTTTAATAAGCAATCAAGATTTTTTAATTGCTAAGTTTTGGACCATTTCTGTGTTTGATAGTATTTGGAAGATGTGAGGTCCATTTCGAAATTGTTATTTTGTTTCTTGAATTGACCATCTCTTCTTAGAACGAAACATATTTTAAAAAGGAAAAGGTCAGCCAAGTGCAAGATTAAATTGTTCTTCTGGTTGAAAGAAATATACCAAAATGTGTTTCATTTGGTTATACGAAAATTTTGTGGATTATGATAGATTTATATTTTTAATAGTAAATATAAAAATATTAATGGTTGTGTTTTATAAAATACAATGTCTAATCACATCGACTTTTTAGACTTTTAGATTTCAGTGGAGTCTATTATGGTAAATTTGGAAAAAATAATTTGTCTTATTTATACATTTTGTGATAAAATTTATATTTGTGGTAGTAAAAATAAAATTATTAATGGTAAAAAAATTATCAAAAAAATATGTGTTTTATCATTAAAAATTATAAACTTTACCAAAAAAATATATTTTTGTCACATAAAGCAAATTGGTTTTTTTTGGCAAAGACATCTGGATGCCACCCTTGATTTTTGTATCGTACAAAATACTGTAATAAGAAATGACTTAATTGATAACCACATTTTTCATTCCAAGTTCAAATCTCTTCATGCTCAATTATCGTAATTGAAAAAAAATACAAATATTCGCATGATACTAAAATCCTGTGTGTTTCAGGGTCAAATATTCAAAGTTCGAAAGTATTCTATATGGCAATAATCGAAGGTGAAATGAGAACAATCGTGGATCTAGATAAGAAAGAGAACGAAGTAATTCTTTAGAGAAAGGTGGCAGGTTTTGAGCTTGTTCTTTGTTGTTGTTTTCCTTGTGTGGGAGGGAAGGCGTATTTATAGAGTAATAGTAACAGCCACACGTGTCATAGCCCTTTGCGCATGCGTCAGTTACATAGTCGATCCCATTTTATGTGAATGTGTGATGATCTTACGCGACAAATTTGACAGATGAACATCGCTTTTGGGCCACGCTTCCTTTACCAAACCCTTTTTTCTCTGAGAATGGTAATAAAGTAATGTTATTGCGCCCTTGAAAAACCTTTATTTATCCACTAATCCAAGATCCCCGAATGTTCCCAAGAGAGGGCTTCAAGGGTAGCTTGACAAGCCTAACCGATGCCTTTGTGACAAGAACCTTCTAGGAACTCATCATGACACAGCTTGTACTACCCAGTCATCTTTGGGCTTAACCTTTGCGCTAACATCCCTAGTAGTTACCTAGGCCTCGAGGAAGCATAATTGGGATACGACTTGTAACTTTGCGCTAACATCCCTAGCGGTCTGGCTTAATCGGGCTCCTTGGTTCATCCTTAAGACTTTCCATCGCTATGAGGGATTGCAAAGAAGGCAGAAGGGTGTCGAAAAATATCAACTGGGGGCGTAGGGTCACTAAGAAGAACCACAGAGATGTCCTTCAGCCCATTCTTCGAGCTCTACCACACCTTTACAAGGTGTGTGGCCTTATCAGTTGCAATCATGATACTCCTCATTTAAGAATTGAAATGGAGGACAAATTTATGATGAGATTGAATATCACCATGATAAATTTGAATTTGAATATTTACCACTTAATAACGTAACATTCAATCTCACAATAAACTTAACTCAATTTCAATTTTCAAATAGAGAGAATCATGATCTCAACTGCATAGGCTACAAGGACTTCGTACCAAGCTGTTAGACAATCGTAAAACCCTCACACATTCTCAAACTCTTCATTGATACAGGACATATGGCGTTGTCTTAATAGTCAACTCTAGTGACAGTCCATTTGCTTGGATCTTATTGGCTGGCTAAAGAGTCAAAATGGACCGGACACATGTGGCATCATGTGAGAAGCTACCCCTAACATCCTGCAAATGTTGTCAAAGGATACATAGTAAGTATAAAAAATTATAGAAACAAAGGATTGCACCTAATTTATTTTCAGCGTTGATACGGCCAGTAATTCACTCTTCAATAGCCTGATGACACATGGACAACTCCTTTCCAATGCTGGGCGGCATATGGATACGGCTAGTGATTCACTCTCCAAATAGCATGATGACACATAGAAGACTCCCCTCCAATGATCGGACGACACGTGGACGAGCGGTTAACAAAGCCATTGTCACTCACGGACTCCCCCCATGCAGAAGTGTAAGCATGATTTCAGGCATTGAGCCATCCCGCGTATGTGGTCAACTTGTCTCTAAACCACTATAAAAAGGCAAAGGTATGTGAATCAAATCTCATCTTCAAATTCAAGCTCATAACTGAAACACTGATATCATAACTCTCTATTTTCTCAAAACCTTGTACTAACAAAGGCATTAGAGAGTTCTCGGAGGCACCAGCCTCCCTTTCCTCCGGCGACCTTTTAGTTCATCATTTTTTCTTCGCGTAGACCGTGGAGTACAAGACCTCAAGCTCAGTGCCAAACTTCCGGCATCAACAGATTGGCACTTTCTGTGGGAAATACCAATCTCTCACTAAATAATAGAAGCAAAGAAATTTAAAGAACTCATTTGTTGTCATGCCACCTAAAAACACCACCAGGAACACTGGAAAGGGAGTTGCCGAAACCAGCGTCGCACCCACATAAAATAGTACCCACAGCCAGCTGTCTGGCTCAAGGTTCCCTACAATATCCGAGCACAAGACCTTTGCCTGCGACCCACGGGCCCTTCTGGAAGGGCAACACCCTCACTACACGGAGATCGACCAGCCCAAAAATCTCCGAGGAGCTGCCTCGGCCCATCCCGCTTTTCCAATGATTCAAGCATAGTTCTTGAAGCTCTCTTGCCTGGTGATGGATCTAGCCACCGAAGTCCAGAGAGGAGGTCGACAGCCCTCACCCCCATCTCCTAGTCGCTTCTTCGAACAAGCCAGCCATCTTAGTCATGGGCTCCCCATTGACAATTGTTCCACGACAGAGTCCTCACCACTTCGCACCAATAAGTTCAGGGGAGTTCCTTCTCCAAAAGCAACCTTGGCCTAGACAGACGAATCGAGGAAATGAAAGAAAAGATCAACGAAGCATTCAAATTCTGACATTATAGCGTCCTGGATGAACTCAGCGTCTAGAACCCACCGTTCACACAAGAAGTCCTCGAAGCTCCACTCCCACCAAATTTCTGAATGCCACAAATCAAACTCTATTATGGATTGACAGATCTCTTGGATCACCTCCAGCATTATAAGACCACCATGATGCACCATTGACACTCCGATCCGATCATGTGTCGAGCATTTCCTCTAATACTCGAAAAGGCTGCTGGCACATGGTATTCCCATTTGAAACCAGGGAGTATCGACAGTTTCAAAGGGCTCAGCTACGCCTTTGTGTCCCACTTTCTCAGCAGCAAGGGACCTAAGAAGACCTCGCAGAGCCTGTTCAACATCATTCAGCTCTGAAGGGAAAGGCTTTGGGCTTATATAATAAGGTTCAACACTATCGCTTAGGAGATTTCAGACCTCAATCCTAACGTTTGGATGTTAGCGTTCAAAAACAGACTAAGGTCCGAGATCTTTAGCTCCAAGCTCACCAAGCGACCTCTTAAAGACATGAATGAGGTCCTGGCCAGAGCAGAGAAATACATGCTAGCGGAAGATGACCAAGTTTTTCGAAGAGAAATGGAAATGGAGACAGAGAAATAGAGGAAAGATACCAACGACCCCTATAGCTAGACGACCAAAAAACCCCACAGCGAGGGCAAGTACAAGGCCTCCGCCCATTTTGAGAGATTCGCTCCTCTCAACACATCCAGGATAAATTTCCTGATGCAGCTCTAGGACAAAGTGATCCTTCAGTGGCCCTCGAGACTGTAGCACCTTAACGGAGATCAAAGCAAGTGGTGTCGGTTCCATAGGGACCATGGGCACTACACTGAGGAGTTTTACGCTCTGAAAAACATATACTAAGTCTGTAGCATCCATCAAAGGGCTTCATAAGTGAACCAGACTATCTGCTTCACGAACAATGACCTGGACGGAGTACAAACCCCGCACGATGATGCCATGGTGGTCTCCCTTCTTATAGCCAACCAAGATGTCAAACACATCCTAGTGGACAACGGGAGTTCGATAGACATCTTATTCTATGATGCTTTCCAGCAAATGCAGTTGAAAGATAGTTAGTTAGAGCCAATTTCCACCCCATTTGTATAACTTCTCATGAGCTCCGGTGTTCGCCAAAGGTAGTATAGTTCTACCGATCACCGCAGGGACGACCCCACGGACTATGACTGTGCAAACTACCTTCCTGGTAGTCAAACGACCATCGTCTTATAATGTAATCCTCTGCAGACCCACCATCAATAAGCTAAAGGCAGTTGTCTCCCTTTACCACTTGAAAATGAAGTTTTCCACTGATGATGGGGTGGGTGAAGTCAAAAGAAACCAGCAGGTTTCCAGGTCTTGTTATCTGAATGCCATAAGAGGCGAAAAAAGGATAGAGACCTTGCTCTTCGAAATAGAAGACCTTAGAGATGAGGTAAAAACCCCAAGGAGCCAACCTATTTGAGAAGTTGACTGTTGTCCTCCTCAGTGAAGACGTCTCCCGAATAATCCAAATTGGCTCCAATCTCTCTGATGACCTCAAAAAGCCCCTCATCTCCCTTCTACTGAAAAATCAAGATTTTTTTTGCATGGTTAGCTTCAAATATGCTCGGGATTAGCCCCTAGATCATCTTGCCACAAACCAATCATTCAGAAGAAGAGATCATTCGCCCCCAAGCGACAAGCCACCATCAAAACTGAAGTGGATAAGTTACTCATAGCTGACTTTATCCAAGAGACAAATTACCCCGATTGGGTATCCAACGTAGTGATAGTCAGAAACACCAATGGAAAGTGGCGAATTTGCATCGACTTCATGGACCTGAACAAAGTCTGCCTAAAAGATAGCTTTCTTCTGCTGCATATTGATTAACTAGTTGATGCCACCTCAGGGCACGAGCTTCTAACTTTTATGGATGCTTATTCTAGCTACAATCAGATCTTCATGCACGAGCCTGACCAGGAGAAAACGACCTTCGTCATAGGCCAAGGGCTGTACTGGTACAAGGTCATGCCCTTTGAGCTAAAAAATGCATGGGCAACATATCAAATGTTGGTGAACCAGATCTTCCACAAATAGATTAGAAGAAACATGGAGGTCTATGTGGACGATGTATTGGTCAAGAGTTTCAAGGCCAAAAAACACAACTCCGACCTGGATAAGGCATTCGAGGTGCTTCTGCATCACCAGATGAAGTTGAACCCCACGAAGTGCATATTTGGAGTCACCCGAAAGAAATTCCTTGACTTCATAGTCATCTAAAGAGGAATAGAAGCTAACCCAAAAAAGATCGAAAAGATTCTCGAAATACCCCCTCGAATGATAAAGAAAATACAACAGCTTACAGGGTGCATAGCGGTGCTCAATCGTTTCATATCAAAATCTACTAAGAAATGCCTCACCCTATTTAGAGCCATCAAGAAAATGAAAAACTTTGCTTGGACTGAATATTTTGAAAGAGCTTTTGAGGAGCTGATAGAATATCTGAGTTTACCCCCACTTTTGACCAAACCTATCACGAACGAAGAACTCTTCCTATATTTATTGATCGAGCATAAGGTAGTAGCCTCCGTTTTGATCTAGGAAGAGGAGGGGGTTCAAAAGCCCATGCACTATATCAGCAAAATCCTCCATGAAGCGGAAGATTGGTACCTCCCGATAGAAAATATGGCGTATACCCTCCTAATAACAGCACGGAAGCTCTGACTGTATTTCCAGGCACACACTATTGTCCTCTTTACAGATCAACCGCTGAGATAAGTGCTTCACAAGCTGGGAAATTCGACATCTGGTATCAACCTCGAAAGGTCATCAAGGCTTAAGCCTTTGTAGATTTCATTGTGGAGACAACACTCTAGGGGAATCCTAACCAAACCTCAGAATTGGAGGTGCTCGAGCTATTTTCGCAATGGGCCCTTCATCTTGGCGGTTCCTCCAATAGCGTTAGAAGCGAGGTTAGGCTCATCCTTTGCAATCTGAATGGATTCACCATCGAGTATGCCCTGAGGTTCGGGTTCAGAGTACGAAGCAGTACTCGTCGAAATGAAGTTGGAAAAAGCAATGATCGATGGGGTCCTAGAGGCGTATAGTGACTCATAACTAGTGGTAAATCAGATGAGTGAAGAGTTTGAAGCCTGAGGGGAAAATATTTTTCGCTACCTTGAGAAGGCTAAGGAACTCGCTACTAGATTCAGAATGTTCCGGATAATCCAGGTTCCTCGGGAAAATAACTCGAAGGCTAATGCTCTAGCTCGACTCGCTTCCTCTTGCCAGTCAGAGCCAATCCAAGCTGTATACCTCGAGACTCTCGCCGCCCCGAGCATCAATGAAATCCCCATGTTATCAGTAACTAAATGAGAAACCTGGATGGATTCGATCCTCTAGTATTTGCGTGACGGTCAATTTCCTGATTAGAAAAGTAAAGCTAGAAAACTCATTTCTTGTGCATCTCGATACGTGATCATAGACGAACAGTTATACAAGAGAGGCTTTACAACGCCTTACCTAAGGTGTCTTGGGCCCACCGAAGCCAATTACACTCTTCAGGAGGTTCAAGAAAGGGTATGTGGAAATAACCTAGGAAGCCGAGCTTTAGCCTTCAAAGTGCTCCGCCAAGGGTATTACTAGCCCAAAATGCAGATAAATGCCATGGAATTAGTCAAGAAATGCAGAAGTTGTCAGTAATACTCCCCCGTGCCCCACCGACTAGCAAATCCTCTTACCTCGATCACGAGTCCACTTTATTTCGCTATGTGGGGGATAGATCTCCTTGGTCTCTTCACAGGGGCGCCTAGCTAGAGAAACATCTCATTGTAGTAATAGATTACTTCACTAAGTGAGTAGAGGCGGAACCACTTGCTTGCATAACGGATCACCAAGCTCGAAGTTTCTTCTGGAAGTTCATAGTGTCTCCGTTCAGCATTCCTCGAATACTAGTCACTAATAACAGCAAACAATTTAGCGCCCGATTCAAGGCATTTTGTGAAGAGCTTCGCGTCGAGCATCAATTCTCTTACGTTGGGTATCCACAGGCTAACGGGCAGGCCGAGGTGACCAACAGGACACTTCTACAAGGTATCAAGAGGAGACTAGATGAAGTTGACAAGCAGTTGACTAACCATCTTTCGAATGTACTATGGGCCTACTGCACCACCGCTCAGACACCCACGGGGGAAAACCCTTTCTTTATAGCATACGACTCCAAAGCAGTTATTCCCTTATAAGTCGGGGTGCCCTTGTTAAGAGTACAAAACTTCGAGCAAGCTAACAATAAAGAGGCCCAATGGATGAACGTTGATCTTATTGATGAAGCTTGGGACAAAGCCTAGATTCGATTAGACACCTATCAGTAAATGGTGGCTGGGTACTACAACTCTCAGATCTGAGGTAGAAGCTTCCAGTTACATGATCTTGTTCTATGAAAAAACAAAATATCTCATCCTTGAGAGACAAGAAAGTTCATCCCAAACTGGAAAAACCCGTATCTCATCAAAAAAGTATGCTGAGCCAACATTTTTGAGCTCGAGAAGTTGAATGGCAAGCCCATCCCTCACACTTGGAACGTGGAGAACCTCGACAAATTTTACCAATAGTATATGCCTCTCAAATTCCATGCCTTTTTGGGTGTAACTCATGAACACCTCGGTTGTTAATAAAATGGTTGAAGTGTTAAAACTAAGTATTAAAGTTTCTAAGCGAAGTTTACAAGAGAAAACAAAGTGAAGAAGAAAGGAGCAAGGAATCTTATTAAAAAAAAACATGTGGTTACATGTAAGGGGAGGCATTATCAGCCTCGATTTACAAAAATAAATAAATAAATAAATAAAGGAAAAAAAGAACATTACAAAGAAAAACTAAAGTCCTCAGGGGTCGACCTCCTCTTTAGATGCAGCCTCCATGGCACCACCCGACTAAGCCTCCTCCTCCTAACCATCTCTATCAGCCATGACCCCTTCCTCATCCCCTGAGGAGCCAAGCTCGAGGGGCAAGAAGTTGACCTGAAGATAAAGAGCCTTGACCTTCTTCTTGACCTCCGAAAAGCCCTCGAAGAACTGAAGATCAACCTCCTCCTTGACAGCCTCTCGGTAAGAGGCAGAGTCCTTGAAAGCGGTTAAGGCCTCCTCCATAGCCCTGCTCATAGCCTTTGCGGCCTCTTCTTCAGTCTCTACTCAGAGGCCACAATGGCATCCCTCTCCAGGCGCAGGGCCTCCCTCTCGTGCATGGCCTCAGCCTTGGCCCAGTTGGCCCCATCTAACGACCCTTGCAGCTGTTGGACGAGCTAGCAGCTCTCATATAACTTTTGCTGACATCGGCCTAACTTTTCGACTACATCCAAGCAGTGGCGCGACAACACTTCCTGCACCATGCTCGACTGAAACGAAATACTGAATTATTAGTTTTTGAGAAATAGAAAAAACTCTTAGGGAAATAAGAAAATAAAAACTTAAGTAGAAATGTTTACCTAACAAGCCAGTACCTCGGCAACAGAGCAGAGGCCCTCAATTGGCTTTCTCAAAAGAACGATCATATCTCGAGGCGGGATCCCTATGACGAGGTGCTCCTGGGCCACCCTGGGGTGAGTAAAAACCGAGTCGTCTAGATTTATGCCCCGGAAGGAGCCCCCTGGGACGAAGATAGAGGTTGCACCTGCTAGGGCTGGGGTGCTTGAAATGTCCCTCGGCTTGGGAGAGAGCTTGATAGTTCTTTCCACATCGATGGGTATGGGAGAGGGGGCCCGTAGCCACTTCCTCGAACCTTGTGGTTGAACATGCCTCCAACCCTAGGCATCTCTCTTTTTCTCTTGGGCTATCTTCCCCGCCCGCTCTCTGGCTCTGGCTATAGCCTTCATATATGCTCAGAAAAAACATAAGTGTAAGTATAAAGCAAAGTATAAAGAAAAGTGACGCAAAACATACAGAAAAGTGAAGCAAATCATAAAGAAAAGTAAAGCAAATCGGAAAGAAAAGTAAAACAAAGCGTAAATAAGTATGAAAGCACTGACACCAAGGTACCACTCTCTATTGTTCCCTCTGAACAGCAAGGGCAAAGGCCACGCTTCGTTAGCTCCTCATTATCGTATAGGATGCCCACCTCGAGAGGCGCAGCCACTATAACCGTTAGTGTTTTCTGCTCGAGCTGGGGTGCTTGAAATGTCCCTCAGCTTGGGAGAGAGCTTGGCAGTACTTTCCACATCGATGGGTATGGGAGAGGGGGCCCGTAGCCGCTTCCTCGAACCTTGTGGTTGAACATGCCTCCAACCCTAGGTATCCCTCTTTTTCTCTTGGGCTATCTTCCCTGCCCACTCTCTGGCTCTGGTTATAGCCTTCATATCTGCTCAGAAAAAACATAAGTGTAAGTATAAAGCAAAGTATAAAGAAAAGTGACGCAAAACATACAGAAAAGTGAAGCAAATCATAAAGAAAAGTAAAGCAAATCGTAAAGAAAAGTAAAACAAAGCGTACAGAAAAGTAAAACAAAGCATAAATAAGTATGAAAGCACTGACACTAAGTTACCACTCTCTATTGTTCCCTCTGGATAGCGAGGGCAAAGGTCGTGCTTCGATAGCTCCTCATTGTCGTATAGGATGCCCACCTCGAGAGGCACAGCCACTATAGCTTTTAGTGTTTTCTGCTCGCGGTGTAGGAGGTGCGGCTTCTTGCACTTGCCCGCATGGTCCAGGCTCCAAGAGAGTGGAACCCCGAAGCTCTTCTAGCTCTAGACAAAGAAAAAAGACTTCTTTCACTTCTTGATCGAGGAAGGCTTCTTCTTCAGTAGCACCCTCTTTGCCTTAGAGCTGATCACGACCCACCTGTGCTGGCCATGCTTGCTTATCTAGAAGTGGGCTTTGAAGACGTTGATATTTATCAACCCCTTCACGTCTGAGCAGACGAAGATGAAGATCATGATTAGTTTTACCAAGTTAGGCATCAGCTGGCACAGTACTATGTCAAAAAATCTCAGCACTGTGTAGAAGAATGGGTGGAGTGGGAACTTGAGCCTAGGCCTTGAAGATGTTGATATTTATCAGCCCCTTCACATCCGAGTAGACCCATATAAAGGCCATGATCAAGTGTATCGAGTTAGGCATTAGTTAGCACAGTGTTATGTCAAAAAACCACAATATTGTGCAGAAGAAGGGGTAGAGTGGGAACCTCAACCTGGACCTCATGTGCTTCTCATAGACACATATCTCGTAGAGCACGCAGCTTGAGAGGATATCATAGGCCCTCTCTCCAACCCCAGCTTTCCTGAGGGTGTACTCCTCAAGGACACAGCACACACGACGAATAACCTAAAGCTCTCATTCTTCTAACTGGCTAGGCACAGAGTTCATCGCAAACCACCATTGAACCCTCTCTTTCACCATTATGTCCCTCCTCAGCTCGGCTAAGGCGTTATCTACCTCGTCTTTACCCTCAGAAGAGGAATCCTCCTCATCCTCCTCTTCCCCGGCCATATAAGGCACCATTGCTAATGGTCCCTCTCGAGCATTGAGATTCTCCGAGGACTCATCCTCACTGGAGGACCGGCCCAGACCCATGGCCTCCTTCAACTCCCTAGATAGCTCCCTATTATCCCCACTACTGCTACTAGGCCTATCACAATATCTATCTACTGAAGACATTGTAAAACAAGACAGAATGACTCACCAAAAATAAATCTCTGCAGCAACCTTGAATATCTTGGAAAAGCAGTTCCCTTCTCCGCTCACACCTCGATCTTCCCCCAATAAGAGCACTCGAAACTCTGACCGACTCCGAAAGCTCTCAAATCTCCAACCGGCTCTAAGCACTCTCAATCTCAAACTGACTCCAAGGGCTCTCAAAGTTTTCTCTGATTACAAATGAAGTGAAGTGAAGAAAATGAAAGGAAATCCTTCTCTTATATAGAAGTTCAGGCATGATAAACGAGGAGAATTAACTCCCTTACAGTTTCAAAGACACAATGTTTGGTATAACCGAGGTGCCATTATGTTCTTCAAGGATCCCTTAGTTATAACAATATGAAATTTTGTATAAATAAGGTGCTGTTACATTTCTTAAGGCTCCCTCAGCTGTGAAAAAATTGCGCTTGGTATAACTAAGGCATCGTTCCACTCCCCAAGGCTGTAAAAGGCAAATCATCAATAATGTGTGCCGCCATTGCACTCGAAACGACTGCGCACGCCCCAACATTTAATAACCCTACAATTAATATACTAAAGAAGTCTAATGCTCTCACATTAAGTATCCTCAGAAGCTTTCCAAAGGCTCAAAACAAGAAGCCTTCCAAAGGCCCAAAACAAAGAAGCCTTCCAAAGGCCCAAAACAAGATGCCTTCCAAAGGCCCAAAACAAAAAGCCTTCCAAAAGCCCAAGGAAAAAGACCTTTTAGGATCTCCAAGGTCGAGCATATTGACTACTGCTCAAATGCTCGGTTCAATGTCTCCAAGGTCGAGCATATTGACTGCAGCTTAAATGTTTGGTCCAATATCTTCAAGGCCGAGCATATTGACTGCTGCTAAAATGCTCAGTCCAACGTCTCCAAAGCCGAGCATATTGACTGTTGTTCAAATGCTTAGCCCAACATTTCCAAGGCCGAGGATATTGACTGTTGTTCAAATGCTCGACCCAACGTCTCCAAGGCGAAGCATATTGACTGCTGCTAAAATGCTCGGTCCAACATCTCCAAGGCCGAACATATTAACTGCTATTCAAATGCACGGTCCAATGTCTCCATGGCCAAGCATATTGAATGTTGCTCAAATGCTCAGTCCAACATCTCCAAGGCCGAGCATATTGACTGTTGCTCAAATGCTCGGCCCAATATCTCCAAGGCAGAGCATATTGACTGCTGGTCAAATGCTCGGCCCAACATCTCCAAAATCGAGCATATTGATTACTGCTCAAATGCTCGGCCTAACGTCTCCAAGACTGAGCATATTGATTGCTGTTCAAATGCACAACCCAAGGCCGAACATGTTGAGTGCTTCTCAAATGCTCGGACCAATATCTCCAAGGCCTAGCATGTTGATTGCTTCTTAAAATCTTGGTCCAGTGTCTCCAAGGCTGAAGCTCTATTATACTTCCTCAAAGCACATAAATGTACTTAAGGAAGTGGAGGGCCTCTGATACAGCCAATAATTCACTCTCCAATAGCCTGATGACACATGGACACCTCCCTTCCAATGACCGGGGCGACACGTGGATACAGCCAGTAATTCACTCTCCAAATAGCCTGATGACACATAGATAACTCCCCTCTAATGATCGGACGACACATGGACGAGCGGTTAACCAAGCCATTGTCACTCACGGACTCCCCCCGCACAAAAGTGTAAACGTGATTTCATGGATTGAGCCGTCATTGAACACGCGACAAGACCCTTCGCCGAAAGAACGAGATCTTAGGGATGGAGCCATCTTGCGTACGTGGTCAACTTGTCTCTAAACTACTATAAAAGGGCCAAGGAATGTGAATCCAATCCTATCTCCAAATTCAAGCCCATCACTAAAACACTGATATCATAACTCTCTGTTTTCTCAAAACCTTGTACTGACAAAGGCATCAGAGAGTTCTCGGAGACACCGTCCCTCCTTTCTTCTGGTGACCTTTTGTTCATCTTTCTTTCTTTGTGTAGACCGTGGAGTACAGGACATCTAGCTCAGTGCCAGACTTT